>OZ012739.1:178324320-178761820 GCA_963859935.3 Lathyrus sativus
CAGGGTTTTATTTTCGGGAAATTGGGCGCTTCTCGGTGTTTACAGCTCACATGGTGGTTTTTGGGATATTCTGATGCCCGGGGGTTTACTGTTCGATTCGATCTGGTCTCGCGCGCTCTTTTATGATGGTCATTTGCATTTGTTTGTATTTTTTTAGGGTTTAGTAGACTTTTGTGGATTTTAAATAGGCTTTAAATCATTTTTAGGATTTAAATAGATTTTTTAAAATAGATTTTAATAGTTCTAAATAATAGTGTAGAATTTTAATAGGCATTTTATAGAATTTTAATATAAATTAAATAGAATTTTAATGGGTTTTCAATAGTTTTTAAATAAGAGATTAGTAGAGTTTTATTAATGTTAGTTAATATAGGGTTAATTAGGATTTTAATCATTTTTAGGTCTAATTAGGATTAAGATAGTTTAATTTTCGGATTAGTCACGTTAATTAGTTAATTAGGTCTTAATTGGTTTGAATTAGACTTAATCAGATTTAGTTTTTTTTTATTCAGTTTTTAAGTCTTTTTTTTTGATCATTTCCGTGTGGGCCCAGAAGGGGCTTTGGGAGGCCCGTTATCAGTTTTTTTGATCCATTTTTGTCCAGAATTTTGCAGGTGCCAAGTGTCCATATATAGTCGCGCCACACGTTCGCACCAGGTCCCACCACCTCACAACCCTCTGCACTCAGAATCACGCCACCTCAATTTTCAGCTCTCTCTCTCTCAGGCCACGTGGCGCCCTGCATGCTCTCCACCCATCCTCACGCCTGCCACTTGTCCTCCCCTCAGATCCCACTGGAAACGCCCCTGACCGGCATGCAAATCCGGTGACCGCCCCAACGGCCACCGCCCAACCAACTCCGGCCGCCGTCCCTCGCCGGAAACTGCAAACTTGTAGAAAATCCCCAGAAATCCTTCGTTCTTCTCCGATCCTCCTCCATTCACCTTCATCACCACTCGCCGGAGAACTCAACCCAGTCCACCGGAATCTTCATCCGTGACCGGAAAATTCAAAGGAATCCCAGATAATCATTCAAGCCTTCATCGTGTTCATCTGGATTTTCCAGAAATTCACCCGTTGTTCTTCATTTCCTTCAAGATCCTCAGCAATAATATCCAGAAATCCGCCTGATATTTGATTATCTTCAACGAGCAAGAACAACTCGCGTTCGTCACCTTCAATCTTCCTCCGTTTCCAGATCGTGAGGACATTCAAGAACGTCCAAGCAACTCCGAAGATCCTCAACCTCCGTCAACCTTCATCGTTCCCAGATTTTCTCCCCTTCATCTTCGTATACACGGCGTTCATCAATTCTGCAAAACAAGTCCAAGAACATCCACCGTCAGATATCTTCGTCTCCCTCAGTTTTTTCTAGGAAGATTATTGTTTTTCAAGCGCACCTTCGCAAATCTCCAGAATCTCCACCTATTGAGATCTTCAGACGCGTTCATCAGGTATGTTCGTGTTGTTCATTGTTTATTGAACGTGTTATCTGTGTTGGTCCGAGTGAAGGTTAGGGTTAGGTTCGTTTGTGTTGGCTGAGAGAAGTAGGGAGAATATTGAATGGTAACGATGATCAGAAGAGGTAGCTTGATTTAGGGTTTCAGAAGGTTGAGATTGAGAGGCTCGGAGATTGTTTGAGAGGAGAGTTGGGAGATGAACGGCTAGGGTTTTGCAGTAGGTGAACAGTGATCAGAAAATAGAAGGGGAAGATAGGTTTTGTTCATTGGCTAGTTGGATTAGGGTTAGGGATTGGGTCTAAGGCCCAATTTCGTTTTACTGAACATACCCCTTCATTGCTCATTCCCCTCCCCCTGCGTGTGAGAGCTGAGAGGGATTTGGGCTGGGCCTTGGCCCTGGGTGCTAATCACACCCCCACCTCCTGGCCCATCAGGCAATGATAACTAGTGAATTGCTAGCGCTGCACCCCCCTGCGTGTGAGAGCTGAATTGGATATGGGATTGGGCCTGCGCCATTTGCTAGGCGCACCACCCCTCTCTGGCCCACCTTAGAATAACACTGGGCGCAAATGCTTTTCTCACCCCCTCCCATTTAATTTCCATTTTGTGTGTTTTAATTTCCTTTAATATTTTTACATCTCTAAAAAAATCATAAAAAAATGGAAAATGGCTTGTTTTAATTGGTTCTTTTTGCTATAGGTCCATTATTCTGTCTAGAAAAATATGGAAAAATAAAAATGGCATGTTATTTTGTTTTAATATTTTTCATGCATTTTTCTTGTAAATAGCATTTTGTTAAGTTTTGTTTGATACTTAAATTTGTTGATTTTTGTTCTAACAGTTGCTTTAACATTTTTAATCCATTCTTTTTAGGTTGTTTAGTTTAGACATCCAACTTGTACATAAAATTTAGTTCATATTTTTAGGAATTAATTTTAGGTGATTAGTGTAAGTGTGAACAACATGAACAAAATTAGGGTTTAAGTGATGACTTAGGTGAATTAGTTCATTTCCCTTAGGACTTAGAGATTGAATATTTTAGATGTGGGACTATAGGGACTATGGGTAGTTATTAGATCCCTTAGAAATCACTAGGATTCCCCTACTGCTATTGGTATAATACTGTCTATATTTGATTGATTAGTGTGGTGTGCCCTCTGGGGATTGTTGTCTGTTTGTGTGGGTATTGGGATTGCTTGGGGATTGGGAGAGATGAAGACTTGTGATGATGAAGCCATTGGAGATCCAGAGCTTGAAGACCAACTTCCAGAGTTGGAGAGGAGATTCTTGCTAGCAGCTGTTGAGGAGACTAGGGTTTAGGAGCTAGGCAGAGCTCTAGATTAGAAAGCTTGTTTCTCGAACATGGAATGCCTTGTCTGCATCCATCCTTTCTCTATGATTCAAAGTCTCTTTCAAATATCCACCTCCTTCCTTTGGAAGGATCAATGAATGTATTTGAAAGATAGAACTTTTGAGAGAAAACTGTCTGTTTAATGTTAACAGTTGATGAACCACCCTTGGTAGGTAATTGACTGTCTAACATTCATTCACTTCATCTGGTTGACTGATATTCCTCCTGGAGATTGAGACTTGAAGAAAAGCCATTGAAGACTGAAGACTGATGACAAGGACCTTGCTTGGAGGCTAGGGAGATGGAAATTAAGGCTTGCTGAAGCTTGTAGCTGTCTGGAGATGACTTGAAGATAGGTGTGGTGCAGAGCTGCTGTGGCTGTTTACTTTTCTGCTGTATTTCATTTCTGATGTATTGATTGGTTTTCCTAACTGTATTGTTTGTTGTTTAACCTGTTGGGTTGAAAGTGAATCCTGTTCACTTTTGCCTATTGTTTTCTAGGTTCGAGGTTGAGTGGGACTCCCTTGCCTCGCTTGTATTGCTGCATCCATGCATTTTACTGCTTTACTGTATATATCTGCTATTGTTTCTGTTTTTGTCAATTCCCTTAGGATCTCTGTTTCTCTCTGTGCAAGAGAGGAGCATGATAGACATTAGGTCTTAACCCATGCATGACAACACTAGGTTAGTTGATTCCCTTCGCAACCGTAGGTTAGAGTTCTGTCTCTCCTTCCTCAAAACAAACAGAAAAACACAATAAAATTTCAAACTCAATAAAAGACACTTCTTCCGTAAAAGAAGGTGAACTCATCAAGACGTCATTTTTGTCCGCTTGGACTGCTAATCAGAGCAACCTTTTTCAGAAGGAATAAAATCAACCAAGACAGACTCGTGTCGTACGTGGCCCGAACTACGTTTGCTCTGATCTTCCATGCAGTGTGGAAGTACGTAGGCATAGGATGCGATATCCTAGCGAGCAACCTTCCCCTCCTTTCCCGTAGGTAGGCGAACTACGTTGGCTCTGATTTCTCGTTCCAGACGGGAATACGTAGGCATAAAGCGCGATGCTTTGCCGAGTCATTTTATTTTCATTTTCTTTTCCTTTTAACCCCCTGACCTTTAGTTTAGATAGAATAATAATCCATACCCGAAAACAAGTGTGGATCCCGTCGAGTACGACGGACGTGAGGGGTGCTAATACCTTCCCCTTGCGTAACCGAATCCCGAACCCAGGTTTTGGTTGCGACGACCATACCTTTCCCGTGTTGTGCGAGGTTTACTCTGAGCGTTTCCTTTCCCTCCCGTGGGATAAATAACGCACGGTGGCGACTCTTCTGTTCAGCCGGCGCCGATTTTCGCAGTAGCGACAGCTGGCGACTCTGCTGGGGATACAACGTCCCCTGGCTGCTAAGGACTGCGATGGTTCTTATGCATTTGGGATCCAACGTCCCTTAAGAGAGTCAATCCTAACGCTTGTTTTCCCGTCGAGGATTTTGTATCGATTTATATTTCTGACCTTTATTTTCAGCATTATATATATTGATTATTATTGCTATATTGGGGTGTGATGGGTGGTTCTATGATTGAGAGATAAGTCGGACCTGGGCTTGCGTGCACCTAGAATTAGAGTAGAAAGTAGTGGGCGCGTGCCGGCTTTGCTTGCATTAGTGTCTCATGAAATCTACACTCGGACGAGGTTCTTCTGGTTGGCTTCTTTTTCTACCCTTTGGGTCGAAGGGGTTGTTGGTCAGCTGAATTGTCAACTCCGGGAACCGATCATTTGGAAGTTGGCTAAGTGAGGCCTCTTCAGGATTTGATGATGCCACTCCTTCTGGGAATCGTATCATCAACCCTGAAAGTCTGTGACGCCGACGACCGCATAGGATGCCATACCTTTGTCAGTTACTAGGACATCCACCTGTGAGAGGGTTTGGGATTATGCAGGTAACTAGACCTTCAGACTACCGGTTTGTTCCTTGATCAGAGATCCCGGGGTATTTATGGAGAGTTCTGAGGTCTGTCAGAGACCAGTTGGAGAGTTCTGAGGTCTGTCAGAGACCAGTTGGAGAGTTCTGAGGTCTGAGGTCTGCCAGAGACCAGTTAGAGGTGTGTCGAGGGTCTATCGGAGACCAGTATTGGAGCTTTGTGTGAGGTCTATCTGAGACCAGGGTTTGAGGACTTCTAGAGGATCTATTTGAGACTTCTTGATATGGTTCAGGCTATGGCAGTTGGTCCCTGTTGCATGTTACTTGCATTGCATTGTTTGCATACCCATTATCATTGCATCCCATTAACGTGTGTCTGTGCTGCAGGTGCATTTGCATATCCTCCGATTCTAGTGCCCAGACTTCTGAGTATTGATTATGGCTGGTTTGAGGAAAACAGTTGCGTATAAGCTGCCCACACCTGATATTACTCCTTTGCTCGTCCTGATATCTCTTGCTGATGAGGAGGTTAGGAGAAGCTTCAGAATGAGTCATGGGAGATTACTGAGATTAGTCTGCAAGCCCACTGCTGATGAGATGAACGGGCTGTACACCTTGATGCAGTTCTATGACCCCGCATTGAGATGTTTTACGTTTGCTGACTTCATTCTGGGGCCTACCATTGAGGAGTATGTGGAGTTTACTGAGCTACCCGTGCAGAACAAGGTTCCCTTTATTCACTCTGCTGCCGAGCCCAAGTTGGAGGACTTAGCCAAAGCCTTGCATATGGACGCTGCAGAACTGTTAGTGACTTCTTGGCTTGGGGTTTCAGGTTTCTCTCTGGATTTCTTGGTTGGCAAAGCTCAAGAGTATGCCAAAAGCGGATGTTGGATGGTTTTTAATGCTATTTTGGCCCTATGCATTTATGGGATTGTGCTGTTTCCTAACTTGCCCAGTTTCGTAGACTTGGACGCTTTCCATCTATTTGCTACCGGCAATCCAGTGCCAACGTTGATCGGAGACTTCTACCACTCCTTGCACTACAAGAACGAAAACAGAAGGGGAAAGGTTGTTTACTGCTGTGCTCCTTTGTTGAATATGTGGTTCAAGAGTCATCTTCCCATGAGGGGATCTTTTGTGGAAAGTGCAACCACAGCCAGCTGGTCAGAGCGCCTGATGAGGCTATCCTCCGAAGACGTTGAGTGGTTTGATCGAGACCTGCTAGGGGCTGAGCTTATATTCAGTTGTTCTGGGTACCCTAATGTCCCGCTGATAGGAAGAAAAGGGTGTTTCAACTACAACCCATCGCTGTTGGTCCGTCAGTTCGGATATGCGCTGAAGAACCCGCCAAAGGAGGAGGAAGTACAGGAATCTCTGTACTTCACCGGCGATTTGAAGGGGGAGTTGCTGGCCAAGTTGCAGCATGCCTGGACGCGTATTAACCGAAGAGGGAAGCCGTTGTTAGGGAAGAATGACTGTCAGGCCTATGCACCTTACAGGGTTTGGATCCAGGAAAGAGCAAGTCAGTTGCGGATGCCGTTTCCAGATGCGCCAGTCCTTGTTCCTATTCCGGTAGCAGAGCCAACTACTGTTTCTCGGGAAGCCTACGAGCAAGTTGTGAAAGAAAAAGAAGCCTTAATGAAGATCAACGAAGGGTTAGAGCAGGAACTAGCCCAGATACGCAGTGAGAAAAACAGGGCAGCGCATGCTTTCCAACAGCAGATCGAGCTAGTAAACAGACTAGGGGCTGAGTTGACTGAGGAGAAGAAGAAGCGCGAACGTCTGGGGCAAGAGTTCAGAAGCTCCCATGACATGCTGGAATCCAAAAAGAAGGCGCTTGACATCGCTCACCGAGAGATCTCTTCTTGCAATAAGACTTGGAATGCCACGCTCACCAACAATAAGAAGAGGGAAGATAAGTTGAAGCAGCAAATCTCCGACCTCGAAGAGCAGTTGAAGTCCAGCATCAAGAAGTGTGAAGAAGAAGTGATGACCCGGTATAGTCTCCAGAATGCACTAAAAAAGGCCATCAAAGGCAGAGATGAAGCTGTGTCTCAGAAGCGTAAGCTAGAGGATCGCTTCGGAGAGGGGGCATGGGAAGAAACTGCTGAAGACGTGCGACGTGTTCTCAAGAGAAGAAACCAACTTGTTGAAGGGTTGCTTACCCAACCAAGTCATCCGGAGACCAAGAAATTTCTAGAAGAGTACCAGACTTATGGGAGTGTTTGATCATTTCATGTAGTAACTTGTATGCTTTATTTGCATAGTGCTGACCATCACCAGGATTGTTGGTTGAGGTCATGCCTTCTTATTGTACTCTCAGTAATATTGTATTCTGGGCTTATTGGTTTCTCCGCAATATATGAGGCTTTCTGTGATTCAACTCCGATCTTTGTATTGCTAGCACTGTCACTGCACCGGCACCTTCACACTAGAATCGGGGAATGAATTTCCCTAATACACAGACACACATTGCATTGCATTCATATTCATATTGCATTACAGGTAATTATTAAACTGTATCTCATCTCCTGTATCTTCCAGGTCCTCCAAGATTAGCGACCAAAGAATTCCCTGGCTTTCAACAAGAAGCAGCAGTAAGGAAGTCATGAGTCAGGATCCGACCGAGATGCAAGAGGTGCACGGCAACATAATGAGGCTCATACAGGTAATGGAAGCCATGGCCGAGAGTCAGAAACAGTTGCAGAACATGGTACAGCCTCTGATTGCGCGGGCTGATGATAGGGCTGCCGATTTTGCTCAGCAAGAGAATCAAGGTTTTCTCTCAGGCCGCATACGCCAACTTGTGGGGATAGACATCAGGCGGGTTCAAGCAGAATTAACGGATGTTCGAGGACAGTTGGTACAGCTCACGAAAGATATGCAAGCATTGCGCTCGAATCAGGAGGCGCTAGAAGAAGAGAACTGCCGATTGAAGGCACAGATAGCGTTGATGGCTGAAATATTAAGGAATGTACTCAGAAGAGAAGGAGGGCAAATGTCTGAAGACGCGGCTGACTTATCTGCTCCTCGGGGGTCTGAAGAACCGTTACCCAAGCATGATAGGCGTAAGAGACCCTCTCCACGATTCGAAGCTCAGGATTCTCCTCGTCAGCAGTCGCAATTGACTTTGCAGGATAACTCAAGGAGGCGTGGCAAAAGGATGAGGCCTTCTAACAGAGTATTTGATGAGATCCCTGTGGATTATGATCAGCTGGTGCAACTCTTGTTCCAACTTCAACTAGTTGAGCCCCGCGTTTTGGTTCCACTGACAGGGCAGCCGCCACCAGACTATGACTTGAACGCCCATTGTGCCTTCCACTCCGGAGCGCCTGGGCATGACATTGCAAATTGCAAAGCTTTTAAGCATAAGATTCAAGATTTGCTGGATGAGAAAATAATTGAGTTTGTACCGGGGGGCATAAAAGTTGCAGGGGCTGAGATTCCCATTTCTCCGCCAGAGGTTGCAGATGAATCGAGGTATATCCCAGAACCACTGGAAGCTAAGTCTCCATGTCCACAACAGTTGCCGATGCCAGGGTTGAATTTAAGGATGATAGCGCTTGAGCCTAAGGAATCGTCCGAGCAAAGCCAACAGCATACAAGATGCCAGTATCCAGCTCAACAAAGAATTCGGGGAAAGGGGCCAAGGAGGGTGTGTCGCTACTGCGAAAATCGGCGCCGGCTGAATAGAAGAGTCGCCACCGTGCGTTATTTATCCCACGGGAGGGAAAGGAAACGCTCAGAGTAAACCTCGCACAACACAGGAAAGGTATGGTCATCGCAACCAAAACCTGGATTCGGGAGTTGGTTACGCAAGGGGAAGGTATTAGCACCCCTCACGTCCGTCGTACTCGACGGGATCCACGCTTGTTTTCGGGTATGGATTGTTATTCTATCTAAACTATAGGTCAAGGGTTAAAAAGAAAATAAAACTGAAAATAAAAATGACTCGGCAAAGTATCGCACTTTATGCCTACGTATTCCCGTCTGGAACGAGAAATCAGAGTCAACGTAGTTCGCCTACCTACGGGAAAGGAGGGGAAGGTTGCTCGCTAGGATATCGCATCCTATGCCTACGTACTTCCACACAGCATGGAAGATCAGAGCAAACGTAGTTCGGGCCACGTACGACACAAGTCTGTCTTGGTTGATTTTATTCCTTCTGAAAAAGGTTTTCTGATTAGCGGTCCAAGCGGACAAAAATGACGTTTTGATGAGTTCACATTCTTTTACGAAAGAAGTGTCTTTTATTGTGTTTGAAATCTTTATGTGTTTTTCTGTTTGTTTTGAGAAAGAAAGAGACAGAACTCTAACCTACGGTTGCGAAGGGAATCAAACTATCCTAATGTTATCATGCATGGGTTAAGACCTAGTGTCTATCATGCTCCTCTCTTGCACAGAGAGAAACAGAGATCCTAAGGGATAGGCAGAAACAGAAACAATATCAGATATATACAGTAAAACAGTAAAATGCATGGATGCAACAGTACAAGCGAGGCAAGGGAGTCCCACTCAACCTCGAACCTAGAAAACAATAGGCGAAAGTGAACAGGCTTCACTTTCAACCCAACAGGGTAAACAGCAAACAATACAGTCCGGAAAACCAATCAATACATCAGCAATAAAATACAACAGCAAAAGAAACAGCATCAGCAGCTCTGAATCAACATCTGGCTTCAAGTAATCTCCAATCAGCTACAGGCTTCAACAAGCATCAATCTCCATCTTCATGACCTTCAGGCAAGGGCTTTGATCATCAGTCTTCTATCTGCAATGGCTTTTCTTCAAGCTCAAACCTCCAGGATGAGGGATTAGTCACAAGAGTGAATTGGGTGTTAAGCAATCAGTTGACTACCAAGGGTGGTGAACAGACTGCTTCTAACACAAGAGACATTTTCTCTCAAGAGTTCTATCTCATAGACACTATCACCAAGCCTTCCAAAGGAAGGGGGTGAGTGTCTTAGAGAGACTCTGAATCACAGAGAAGAATGGATGCAGACAAGGCAATCCATGTTTGAGAAACAAACTTTCTAACCTAGAGCTCTGCCTAGCTCCTAAACCATAGTCTCCTCAGCATCTGCTAGCAAGAATCTCCTCTTCAACTCTGGAAGTTGATCTTCAATCTCTGGATCTCCAATGGTCTTCATCTCCTCAAGTCTTCAGCTCTCCCAAATCCCCAGACAATCCCAATACCCACACAAACAAGCAATAATCCCCAGAGGGCATACCACACCAGTCAATCAGATATATATAGCATATTAATAGCAGTAGGGGAATCCTGACTTTTCTAAGGGGATCTAATAACTACCCATAGCCCCTATAGTCCCATAGCTAAACTATTCAAACCCTAAGTCCTAAGGGAAAGAATCAAACCTCCTAAGTCATCACCTAAAAACCCTAATTTGCTCATGATGTTCAAACCTACACTAAGCATCTAAATTTAATTTCTAAAAATGGGAACTAAATTGAATCTACAAGTTCAATATCTAATCTAAACAATCTAAAAAGAATGAACAAAAAATATGAAAGTATCTAATAGAACAAAAATTAATAAAATCATACATGAAATGAAACTATTTAAAATGTCATTTATTTAGAAAATATGGGAAAAATATCAAATAAAAAATAAAATGCAATTTTTATTTTTTATAATTTTCTAGACATCCTAAGGAAAATAATGCAAAAAGAATGAATTAAAAATGATTATTTTGCTATTTATTATAAATTTTAGAAGATGCATAAAAAATTAAAGAAAATAAAAAGAAAATAAAATGAAATAAAATGGAGGGGGTGTGAATAGCAGGGAAATCACGTTCAAAGCAATGGGCCTATTAAAATGGGGGGTGTGGATAGCGCTCTGAGCCCAACCCCCCAATTAATGAAACGCAGCGTTTCAGTTCTTTTGAAGTTTCCCACCAAAACTCAGATTGAATGAGGGCCGTTCGATCCCTGGTCAAGTCAATATTCCCTCCAGATCCAAGGGCGCGTGGTTCATCTTCTTCCTCCCTTCGCCTAGGGTTTCAGTCCCCACTTCCATGCATGAAGATTCCACTCAATCATTCTCCATGATTTCTTGATGAAAACACGAAATTCCAAGCCCTAAAATATTCTATGAAACTCCAGTAATCCATGCCTAGTCTTAGTTTTCTCTAACTCCCACTACACACTCCAAACAGAGAGCTCGAACCTCAGAACACACCATGCTTGCCTGAGATCAAAGTTGCCATAACTCAAACCTAATGATCAACAGATGTTCTACACGCTTGCCTCATTATTTTATGCCTCACCACATTGATTATAACTCAATATACAGCTTGTTATCGAAGCCAACAGAAATGGTAACCTGTTATTGATCTCCATGAATCTATCCCTAAACCTCAAGACATGATCCTCTAGGGTTTCTAAACAACATTCTCTTAGCCACATGATCTCTAATAGCCAGAACAGTGAGATTCGAAGAAATGTACATACCTTGCACTTGATAATGGTGATGGTAGCTAGACCTCAATCCAACCCTTGATGCTTACTAAAAACAATCTCCAATGGATGAATATGCTTCTGTTTGCAGTGATTTATGCTGAAACCTTGTGAATTATGCTATTCCATCCTTCATGCAAGTTGGAATGATGAAGTGGATATGTATGATCCTTGATCAATTCAGCCACTTCTTGGTGTGAATCCTAGGGTTTGAATGATGATGATGATGATTCAATTCAAAGATGTGAGAATTTTGAGAGGTTTGTGAGAGTTTGAATATCTTGTGGAATAATGAGAAAAATGGATGAAAATGGAGATTCTTGCCAAATGGGAGCACCAACCCTTGCATGATTCAGCTTGTATGAATATATAGGTTGCATTAGAACCTCCTAGAACATTGGAGAAATTTCCCTTTACACTTTCCCTTTCAATTTGGATTATGTTACTTTCAAATCAAGCAACCATGGATAACTCCCAAATTATGACCTAAACTCAAAATTCCACTTTAGCCAATGTTTTTAGAATGCCTTTTCCATTCAAAATGACCTATAATTTTGCATCATTTGGCCAAGATATGAAAAATACCATTTTTTAAGCCATTTTCCTTCATTAAATTCACCAATTTTGAAATCTTGTGCTATGGACATTTCCAATCTCTCATGGTCACTTTTCTAGACTCAAAATGTCATTTGGAGCAAGTTTGATGTTGTAAGTTTTTCCATTTGAAACTTCCTTGTATGAGTTTTGGGTATAGGTTAAAATGACCTGTAATTCACAAATGACCAAAATACCCTTTGCTTGCCAAGACCATACGTTGAGCTCCACACATCATATGAGGGCATGCTATACCATTCTAGAAAGATAAGACAATGAGGAACAATTCTTATGTTGACCAGAAATTCACTTGAAATCTCCTTGAGGAGTAAAACTACCTTGGAAGTCAAGTCACTTTCACAGACAAAATTTCAGATACCCCAGATGACCTGTAACTTGCAAGGACCATAACTTGAGTTCTATAAATCTCCTTGATGTCTTCCACCACTAAAATTAAAGGTCTTGAGATCCTCTACAAGTTTCATGTTGGCCAAGAAGCCATTTGAAGCTAGCATTTTGACTTATCTTGCTTGGAAATTTGACCTAAACTAGGGGATTTTACACAGAAACCCTAATTTAGAAACTCCTCTTCTCCTTGATTTCTCTTGAATTCTTCTTGGAATATCTCCATATCCTTCTTTATATGTCAAATGATGAACCCCACATCTCTCCAATAGACTTGAATGCCCTTTAAATCAGTCAATTGACCTAGGGTTGACCTAGGGTTGACCCAGATGAAACCCTAATTGACTGCCTTCAGCTGTAGTTCTTGTGCTCTCATCAATGACTTGTCTCCTTCTTTAAATGACTTTCTAAGTCTCTCATAATGTCTAGATACTCTCCATGCCTTCAACTCACAGCTCACAACCCTCTTGTTGACCCCCAGATACCCTCAGCTAGGAGATGGACTCAAGGTTTGATCTGCTGAACTCTTTGCTTTCAAATCCTTTTATGATGACTTGAATGAGATTGAACTGGGATAATAGCCTCTTGATGGGCTTCTAAAGATGAGAATAATGATTGGTTCCCTGTTGAATGACTTGCTATGCTTATGCTATGCAGATGAGTAACCTATGTACATGACTCTATATGCAAATGCTAATGATATTGAAACATAAACCAAGGGAATAAGGTTGAGCAAATTTCAGGGTGCAACAGCTGCCCCTATTCAAGCGACTTGGACCCGATTGGGTGAAGAGCGAACAGCCTTCAAACATTCGCGGTACGAGACGGTTGAATACTAAGAAACCCGGAAATTTGCCAACCGCAGAAATAACTGCACCCCTGTTTGGGTAACGACATCCACTGCCTGGATCTGACTGCTTGCAGCCGCTCACTGATCTCGTAACGACCACGCTGGGGATAACAAATTGCTTGCTTGTCCACATTAGGACTCTGTCTGTCATCAATACGAAGAAATCTCAACTAGAACCTGTCCACGTTAGGACTCCACTTGCTGTTAACCCAAAAAAATCTCGGCAACCCCGCTGGGGGATATTCCGATAAATCGTCCACGTTAGGAATAGACTCTTCCACGTTAGGAATAACACCATCCACGTAAGGAATCATCTCTTCTGCATCTGTCCACGTCAGGACTAAACTTTCCATCTTTCCACGTCAGGATGCAATCTTCTTTTTCCACGTAAGAAGAACCGTATCAATTTGTCCACGTAAGGACTCCAGTACAACTCGATATGTCTGCGTCAGGACTCCAATCTTTCCGCGTAAGGAATACAACTTTGGTTCTGAACCTGTCCACGTTAGGACTCACCTTCCTATGTGTCCGCGTAAGGACTCAATCTTTTCCACGTAAGGAACACGATCTCCTTTCCCGTAAGGAACCATTTTTCTGATTTGTCCACGTAAGGACTCCCATCTTTCCACGTAAGGACCTGAAGTTTCTCTTTCTCTTCCACGTAAGGAACACGCCTTCTTTCCACGTTAGGCATACTTCTTCTTCTGAATCTGTCCACGTCAGGACTAAACTTTCCACGTAAGGAATCTATCTTCTTCTTCCACGTTAGGAATAACTTCTTTGATCTGTCCGCGCCAGGACTAAACTCTTCCGCGTCAGGAATAATCTCTTTCTTTCCACGTCAGGAATCAATCTTGATATGTCCGCGTGAGGACTCAATCTTTCCACGTAAGGAAACCCATTCCTTCTCATAAAGAAACTCATCTTTCCACGTTAGGAATAAACTTCCATCTTTCCACGTCAGGAACTGAAACCTCTTTTCCCATGTAAGGAATAGACTTGTCCACGTCAGGACCCCTCTTTCGTCTTGATTTGTCCGCGTCAGGACTCAGGCATATTCGACCGGCTGAGGAAATAAGACTTGTCCACGTCGGGACTCACACCCTTGTCTGATCTGTCCACGTCAGGACCCATGCTTTGCCAACACGAAAAAAGACGACTGCTGAGAGTAACTGGTCCGCGTCAGGATATCAACACAAAGAGCAATCACTTTTGTCAACGTCATGACTTCCCCTTTCACCAATTTCGAGAATCTGAATTTGCCCACGTTAGGATTAACACACCTCACCACCCCGGGGAATAAACCTGTCCACGTTAGGACGCCCACTTCTGAAGAAACCCCGTCAATATAGGAATAAAGTGTCCACGTCAGGACTTAGTTCTCCATTAATCCCCACCCACAACCTTCTTAGCACCAACGTGACAGCGACTTTGAGGCGGACTCTACTGGGGATATCTGGAAACCAAACTACCGGATGCCTGTTCTGATGCCCGGAGGCCCCTTTTGATGACAACTAACTCTGCTTGGGAATAAAGTGAAACTTATCCTAGTAACTCTGTGGGGAATACTGCCGAGCTGATATTATCATCGGATGTCTCACGCCGAGGTCTTGAATATTTGGTAGTTCATTTGAGCAAGAGTTCTCTCCACCTGAACTGCTAGAGTACAGAAACTGCTTTAGCAAAATAAATGCTGAAGATAATGCCGACTCCGCCGGGGATAGCCAGATGCTACAGAATTATTCCAGCAAAATAAATGTTGTAAGAGTGAAGTCGACTCAGCTGGGAAATTAGGAACTTAAACCAAACACCTTGTTGCGGTAACCCCTTGCTGGGGAAAATAACCTCGCTGAGGAATAGCAGGTATGTCAAGTACGATTGGACTTCTTTGCTGGAGAGTGAACTGATATTACATGGTATCCTTGACAAAATAAATGACAGGACCCACCATCAACTCTGCTGGGGAGAGTCTAGATCCTGCGGGGAAAGATGAACCTGTCTGAATACAGCCTTACGATCTTATAATCGTCGATCCTTTCTTTTTTTTTGCACAAGCTACGACTAGCTAGAGAGTTCGATCCTTCTCCAGGAAGAACCTGCATAACCTGCATGAAGGCTGAGTTTTTCGTTATTGCAATCTTTCGATCATCTTTCTCGTACGGTTATGAAACCTGCAACAACACAAACAAGACAAGACAAACCTATGCAACCACGTCAACTCAGGTTAGTGACGTTATTCTCAGTTAATTCAAAGCTTTAACAACTGTTGGCAAGGGCCAGCGATGTTATACTCATGCTAGTTTCATCAAACTTAGGCGTTAATCATGCACAAAACAGTAAAGAACAGTGTCAAATACTGAATAACGTGTTTTATTGATCGGGCCCCTGAATGGGCGGAGTTTTGTACACGGGATGTAACTCCTGAAATGAGGAAGCTACACAAAGCAAAGATACAAGTATACAAGTATGCACAAGAAGCATAAATATTGACAACTTAAATTTGTACACATGTCGGCAACGGGACGCAGATGAACACTACGAACTGATCCTCCCATGACCCGTCCGACTCTAATACTTTTCCGGTATCCCCACTTCTGAAGAGATTGTATCCGATAACTGGCTCCTCCAATATATTCTCCCGCATTGATGCTCATTGCAACTATCAAATTCGGACCGCAGTCATTTGCTTTTCAAATCCCTAACTTTTGCGTGAACCGCCCTTTACGGGTTTTCAGTTCACCGGGATACCCTTTTTTGCCGAAGCCGCCCAGTGTAGGTTTTCAACTTCGCGGGTGTACATTTCTTCAATTTTATCCCTAATTTTTGCCCGAACCTTTCATTCTGTTTTTGGTTCGCCAGGATGCCCCATTTTTGCCCGGACTCTCTTTTTCTGTCCAGCGGGTCTATTTTAAGCAAAGTATTTTTTAACTGCGTCCGAATTCACAGGCGACGTGAAGTCTTCTCCGTCCATGGTGGACAACAACAACGCTCCTCCCGAAAATACTTTCCTGACAACGTATGGCCCTTCGTAGTTGGGGGTCCACTTGCCCCTGTGATCTGCTTGCGGCGGGAGAATCCTTTTCAGTACAAGGTCGCCCGTCTGAAAGCTTCGCGGATGTATCTTCTTGTCGTACGCTTTCTTCATTCGGCTCTGGTACAAACGACCATATGCTAGAGAAGCTAGCCTCTTCTCATCCATTAAGCTCAGTTGGTTCAATCTGTTTGTTACCCATTCCGCCTCGTCTAGCTGAACGTCTCGCAATACCCTCAGAGAAGGGATCTCAACCTCCAATGGTAATACCGCTTCCATTCCGTATACCAACGAGAACGGAGTTGCCCCGGTTGACGTGCGTACCGTCGTACGATAACCGTGCAAAGCAAAAGGTAGCATCTCATGCCAATCCTTATAGGTCACCACCATTTTCTGAACGATCTTCTTGATATTCTTATTGGCCGCCTCAACAGCGCCATTCATCTTGGGTCGGTAAGGGGAGGAGTTGTGATGCTCAATCTTGAAGTTCTGACAGAGTTCCTTCATCATTTTGTTGTTCAGGTTTGAACCGTTGTCCGTGATTATCCGCTCGGGGATCCCATATCGGCAAATGATATCTCTTTTGATGAATCTGGCCACCACTTGCTTCGTTACATTTGCGTAAGACGCCGCTTCCACCCACTTGGTGAAATAATCGATTGCCACTAAAATGAACCGGTGCCCATTAGAAGTCGTCGGCTCGATCTTTCCAATCATATCGATTCCCCACATCGAGAATGGCCATGGAGAAGACATCACATTTAGAGGACTCGGAGGCACGTGGATCTTATCAGCATAGATTTGGCACTTGTGGCATTTCCTCGCAAACTTGAAACAATCAGTTTCCATCGTCAGCCAAAAGTAACCTGCCCTCAGCAGCTTTCTCGTCATAGCATGCCCACCAGCATGCGTACCAAAGGTACCTTCGTGAATTTCCTCCATGAGAAGCTTTGCCTCTTTCTCGTCTACACAACGTAACAGCACCAAATCGTGGTTCCTTCTGTATAAGACGCCATCCGGGTTCAAATAGAAATTACCCGCTAATCTCCTGAGAGTCTTCTGATCTTGACTGGACGCCCCAGCCGGATACTCTTTATTCTTCAGGAAATTAAGGATATCGAAATACCATGGTTTGCCATCAGATGCTTCATCGATAGCAAATACATAAGCTGGCCTGTCTAGCCGAGAGATAATGATTCGGGGAGCTTCGTTCCAGAAGTTGACCTTGTACATGGAAGACAAAGTGGCAAGGGCGTCAGCCATTTGATTTTCTGCCCGCGGTACGTGATGCAATTCAATTTTGTCGAAGAAAGGCAACAATCTCCTTGCGTAATTCATGTAATGTATCAAATTGGGCTGCCGTGTCTCCCATTCCCCTTTTATCTGATTCACCACCAGAGCTGAGTCTCCGTATACGTCCAGATGTTTGATTCGCAAATCAATGGCTTCTTCAAGCCCCATTATACAAGCTTCGTATTCGGCCTCATTGTTGGTAACGGCAAAGGTCAATCGGGCAATAAACGGGATGTGCGACCCGTGTGGAGTGGTGATGATTGCCCCTATTCCGCTGCCGTAAGCATTCACGGCCCCGTCAAATATCATCTTCCATTTGGACCCCAACTCTGGTCCCTCGTCTGGCAACGGCTCTTCACAATCTTTCATCTTTAGGTACATGATATCCTCGTCAGGAAAATCAAACCTCATCGATTGGTACTCTTCAATAGGCTGCTCCGCCAGATACTCAGACAGCACACTCCCCTTTATAGCCTTTTGCGAGACGTATTGAATATCATATTCAGTCAAGACCATCTGCCAACGGGCAATTCTACCTGACAATGCCTGCTTTTCAAATACATATTTGATAGGATCCATCTTCGAGATGAGCATGGTTGTATGATTCAGCATGTACTGCCGCAAACGCTTGGCGGCCCAGGCTAGCGCGCAACAAGTTTTCTCAAGCATTGAGTATCGAGATTCACAATCTGTAAATTTCTTACTCAGGTAATAGATCGCATGCTCTTTCCTCCCCGTCTCGTTGTGTTGACCGAGAACACAACCCATGCTTCCCTCAAGAACCGTCAAATACATTATCAAGGGTCTACCTGCCACTGGGGGTATTAGAATAGGAGGCTCCTGCAAATACTGCTTTATTTTATCGAACGCCTTTTGGCAATTTTCGTTCCACGTCACAGCTTGATCTTTCTTCAACAGCTTGAATAATGGTTCACACGTGGCCGTTAGGTGAGATATGAACCGGGCGATGTAGTTCAATCTCCCTAAAAACCCGCGCACCTCTTTCTCTGTTTTAGGCGTCGGCATTTCTTGAATTGCTTTTATTTTAGCAGGATCGACCTCTATTCCTCTTTCGCTTACGATAAACCCCAGCAGTTTACCCGATCTCACCCCGAAGGTGCATTTATTAGGGTTCAGCCTTAGCCTGAACTTCCTAAGCCTTTTAAATAGCTTTAGCAGATTCACCAGATGCTCTTCCTCCGTCTGGGATTTGGCAATCATATCGTCAACATATACTTCGATCTCTTTATGCATCATGTCATGGAAAAGAGTCGTCATCGCACGCTGATATGTTGCCCCAGCATTTTTCAAACCGAAGGGCATCACTTTGTAACAAAAAGTTCCCCAAGGCGTTATGAAAGTAGTCTTTTCCATATCCTCTGGCGCCATTTTAATCTGGTTATAGCCTGAAAAGCCATCCATGAAGGAGAATACGGAGTACTGAGCAGTATTATCAACTAACACGTCAATATGAGGAAGTGGAAAATCGTCTTTTGGGCTTGCTTTATTCAAATCTCTATAATCTACGCACATTCGAACCTTGCCATCCTTCTTGGGCACTGGTACGATGTTGGCAACCCATGAAGGATACTTCGTCACAGCCAGGAAACCAGCGTCCCACTGTTTCTGAACCTCCTCTTTGATCTTCATTGCCATATCTGGTCGAGTTCTGCGAAGCTTTTGTTTGACCGGCGGGCAATCTTCTTTCAATGGCAGGCGATGCACAACCATATCTGTATCGAGCCCTGGCATATCCTCATACGACCAAGCGAACACATCACTATACTCTTGGAGCATTTCAACCAGTCTTCGCTTGATATCACTCTGCAGTGCGGCTCCAATACGAATATTTTTCTCAACCCCTTCCGACCCCAAGTTGATAATTTCGATAACCTCATCGTGAGGCAGAATGGCTCTTTCCTCTTGCTTTACTAACCAAGACAGTTCTTCAGGAACGTCGCTATCTTCGACAACCTCTTCTTCGGCCTGGAATACCGGGTGATCAAAGTCGTGACGAGTCATAGGTGGTTCAAGGATGTCATCTGAAAATGTTATCCTGCAAAAGGAATGGTTAAGTGCTTCAAAATGCGTATAAAGCGAATAACCACGTTGCCATTTTATTGAAAAATATAAAACAAGAAAGACAGGGATTACAGTATTTGCACATGAAAAACGCCATTTATTTAATGATTGACACACAATGTTCATAACAACACAGCCCTAAGCAAATCCTGATGCCCCGGGCAAGACATCAGATTATTCAACAATTAATAAAGCAAAGCATTACTGTTTAAAAGTCACAGGAACAAGCTCCTGAATAGACCAGTTGCACAGTCCTTGTCCCGGCGTGCTTGGCTGAATCCAGGCATCCATATCACAGTCGCTGTCTCCTTCATCAGACTCTGAAGCAGCATTGACAGTTTCGTGACATACTCCACTGGCAGAGATGGTGATTGGCCTTCTGAAATGGGGTGCCCCCACGGAAGGAGTTGATGACGACGGTTGGTACCCCAGCCCGAACCGGTCCATCTTCACAGGAATGTCCAGCACTTTGCCCCAGCCCTTGGCTTCTCCTGCTTCCACTAGAGCTTGAGCTTCCTTATACGATGAGACAGCTATCTCTGGCACTTTGCTCAGCCCGGGACCTTTGTCCTTGATGCGCAAACCTTCGAATGCCTGGCATGGTGTTTCGTGGATCTCTCCGTCGACTTCCACATATTTAAATGACGACAGATGGCTGACCAGGATGTCCTCCTCTCCGCACACGGTGACTACGCTGTCTCCGACCATATATTTTAACTTCTGATGCAGGGTGGACGTGACTGCCCCTGCTCCATGAATCCAGGGTCTTCCCAGCAAACAACTGTACGCAGGCTGTATATCCATGATATAAAACTCAGTGGCAAACACTTCCGGCCCCACCTGTAGAGGCAATGTGATTGATCCAAAGACTGTTCTCCGCGTGCCGTCGAATGCTCTGACTACCAAATCACTGGGTGTACACAAAATTCCTCTAACATCCAGCTTCATCATCGCCTTCTTGGGCAGCACATTCAAAGATGATCCGGTGTCAACCAATACGTGTGACATTACTGATCCTCTACACTCGACAGATACGTGCAGCGCCATATTATGATCTCTCCCTTTCGGAGTCAAGTCAAAATCGGTAAAGCCCAAGCTGTGGCCTGCATTCACATGTGCCAATACTCCTTCTAGCTGATTTACGGAGACGTCTTGGGGTACAAAGGAAGTGTCCAGGACTTTCATCAAAGCATTTCTGTGAGCCTCCGAACACAACAGCAATGATAGGATAGATATTTTGGACGGTGTCTGCTGCAGATGTTCCACAATCTTATAATCACTTTTTCGAATCAAGCGCATGAACTCTTCTACATCCTTCGATGCCGCTTCTTTTTCACTTGCTTGCACCGGAACATTTTCAACCACCTTCCCTTTTCCTTTCGCTAGTCTTTCAGCCTCCACTTCAGGAGATATAAAGATCCGGCCACTCCTTGTCATGCCTCCTGAGCCGACAACATTATCCACCGTCTCGGCTGGCTGTTTATTAACATCAATTTTTATTCCGTCACAATACACCTCTAACCCATATGACCATGGGACTGCTTTCGTGTTCTCGTACGGGATTGGCCCGGCCTTAGTTATGGTGATCGGTGGGCGTTGAGCTGGTGCTGCAATAGTGATCGTCTTCCGAGGAATTGTCACAGTGGCCACATCATTCTGATTATCTGCTACTGCCCCTGTGGGCCCTTCAGTTGCTGCTTGGTCAAACGGCAATATGCCCTCATCAATTAAAGCCTGAATGCCTTTCTTCAAATCCTCACATTCCCCAGCTAGGGTCCAACAGTCTAAGCAATACTCGTTACATCCTGGGTAAACACCTCTTTGCAACAGTCGGCTCTTTATCTCGCTCAGCGGTGTCTTCAAATCATCGACATTCGTAATCAGATTCAACCCTTCCTCAGTCAGAATGGCGTTCGCCCCATGATTAGGCATGGGTTTCTGCACTATATTCGGACCTGCCGTTCCGAAGTTGATAGTCTTGTTGTCCAAAAGATCCTGCACTACGTGCTTAAAAGCATGGCAACCTTCTATATCGTGACCCGGGGCCCCAGAATGAAACTCACAGTGCCGGCTTGCATCGTAACCAAATGGGGGAGCTCCCGTTATCGGTGCCAGAGTTCTTTTCTCTACTAGATTCAATCCCAACAATGTCTGCAACAAATCGGCGTAGGTTGAGGGAGGCTTTTCGAACACTCTCCTTGGTTTATTACCCTGGAATCTTCGCTGAGCCTGTTGCGCCCCCTGCTGAGGCTGCTGCTGCTGTGGCATTGGCTGTTGCTGAACCGGTTGTTGTTGCTGGAGTGGTTGTTGCTGATACGGGATAGTAACACTCGCCACCTGCTGCGGCTGACGATATTGGTTTCGTCCCCTGCCTCGGCCTCGGCCTCGGCCTCCAAATACTGCGCTTGCCTCGCCCTGACGGCGCCCACCATAAGCTTTCCTATTACTGCCAGATGCAGTTGATTCCTCGACTTGGAACTTTCCTTGCTTAATGTTATGTTCAATCTTTTCTCCCATTAGAATCAGGTCTGAAAAACTGGCCAGAGACGTGTGAAACAGCATGTCATGAAACAGACCTGTGAATGTGCCGACAAACATGTCATTCATTTCCTTGTCTTCTACCGGAGGACGGACCCTGGCAGCCATATCGTGCCACCTTTGCGCGTACTCTTTAAAACTCTCCCCCTTCTTTTGCGACAGCCCGGCCAACTGGACCCGATTGGGTGCCAAGTCGCTGTTATACTTGTAGTGAGCTACAAACGCCTCTGCTAATTGCTTCCATGTCTTGATATCAGTTGGCTCCAACCCCATGTACCACTCTAGGGAAGGGCCCGACAGACTATCCTGAAAGAAATGCATCAGCATTCTTTCATCAGTTGAGTATGCAGACATCTTTCTGTAATAAGCTCGTACATGCACTTTTGGACACGTATCTCCTTTATACTTGTCAAACGCCGGAGCTTTGAATTTAATTGGCACCCTTAAACCGGGTACCAAGCCCATTGTTGCCATGTCCAATCCCACAGCACTTTGGTTTAAGACTCCCCTCATCTGCTCTTCCAGCATTCAGATCTTCTGGGAATCATCCATCGGCCCTTCAAAACCTCCTCCGGAGAAGGCGTCTTCCTGCTGATCTTCTTGCCACATACCGTTTCCAGCCCCATACCCATCATATCCATTATTACGTCCTGCTCTGATCTGATTCATTCCCGGACCTCGGCCTCTGTTGCCGTACCCTTGAACACCTCCAGCAGGACCAAAAGCCATAAATCCGGTACCGTTTCCGTTTCCAAAGCCTCCGTAACCCTGATTGGTCGCGCCATAACCATCTTGCCCAAAGCCTTGAGCATTAAAGCCATACTTGCCAGTGTTATCGAATCCCTGATCGTTGAACCCGAATCCAGTGTTGACAAAGCCGTTGCCTCCCATATTGTCACCCAAATTGACATCCCCCAGCCCAACGTTATGGACAGCAGTCTCATTTCCAACTCCGACGTTACCATTTACAGCAGTGGTAGCGTTGTTGACATTAGCAGCAGGTGTATTGATTACAGGCGGAGCCACTGGCGTGGGAGTACCGTCTCCATGAACAGTATCGACCCGTACAGACTGATGATCTTCATTACCATGACCAGCGTTTCGGGCCAACAGAGGCTGGACCATGGCCTGCAAATTCTCCTGCCCTTTTGCTATAGCTTCCATGGTCTGCGTGAAGAGAGCGAGCTTCTCGCGCACATCTTGCATCTCGTTCTGCATTTGATCCATGATCCTTCGACAGTTAGTGCGGGTAGAATAGCGGTGCGGATGTTGATCTGCAATCCTGGAAAGTACCTGGTACAGAGCAGGACATAAGACACTTATTCAAAAATTACCTGTGATGCAATATGAGTATGAATGCAATGCAATGTGTCTGTGCATTAGGGAAATTCATTCCCCCCAGTTCTAGTGTGAAGGTGCCAGTGCAGTGACAGTGTTGACAATAGGAATATCGGAGCTGAATCATAGAAAGCCTCATATATTGCAGGGAAAATTAATAAGCCCGGAGTACAATATTACTGAGAGTACAATAAGAAGGCATGACCTCAACCAACAATCCTGGTGATGGTCAGCGCTATGCAAATAAAGCATACAAGTTACTACACGAAATGATCAAACACTCCCATAAGTCTGGTACTCTTCTAGCAACTTCTTGGTCTCCGGATGACTTGGTTGGGTAAGCAGCCCTTCAACCAGTTGGTTTCTCCTCTTAAGGACACGTCGCACGTCTTCAGCAGTTTCTTCCCATGTGGCTTCCCCGAAGCAATCTTCTAGCTTTCGTTTCTGAGACACCGCTTCACCTCTGGATTTGATTGCCTTGTTCAACGCATGCTGGACACTATACCGGGTCATCACTTCCTCCTCACACTTTTTGATGCTAGACTTCAACTTCTCTTCGAGGTCGGAAATGTGCTGCTTCAGCTTATCTTCCCTCTTCTTATTGTTGGTGAGAGTAGCATTCCAAGTCTTGTTGCAGGAGGAGATTTCTCGGTGTGCTGCGTCGAGCGCCTTCTTTTTGGCTTCCAGCATGTCATGGGAGCTTCTGAACTCTTGCCCCAGACGTTCGCGCTTTTTCTTTTCCTCAGTCAACTCAGCCCCTAGTCTGTTTACTAGCTCGATCTGCTGTTGGAAAGCATACACAGCCTTGTTTTTCTCACTGCGTACCTGGGCTAGCTCCTGCTCTAACCCTTCGTTGATCTTCATCAAGGCTTCTTTTTCTTTCACAACTTGCTCGTAGGCTTCCCGAGAAACAGTAGTTGGCTCCGCTACCGGAATAGGAACAAGGATTGGTACATCTGGAAATGGCATTAATAACTGACTTGCTCTTTCCTGGATCCAAACCCTGTAAGGTGCATAGGCCTGGCAATCGTTCTTACCTAACAGTGGTTTCCCCTTGCGGTTAATACGTGTCCAGGCGTGTTGCAACTCAGCTAGCAATTCTCCCTTCAAATCACCTGTGAAGTACAGAGATTCCTGTACTTCTTCCTCCTGAGGTGGATTCTTCAGTGCATATCCGAACTGGCGAATGAATAGAGAAGGGTTGTAATTGATACACCCTTTTCTTCCTATCAACGGCACATTAGGGTACCCAGAACAACTGAAGATGAGCTCAGATCCCAACAGGTCTCGATCAAACCACTCCATATCTTCCGACGATAGCCTCATCAGGCGCTCTGGCCAACCAGCTGGGACTGTAGTCTCTGCAACAGATCTTCTCTTAGGAAGGTGACTCTCAAACCACCTACTCAACAAGGGTACACACAGATGAACATTCTTCCCTCTTCCCTTCTCATTCTTGTAATGCAGTGAGTGGTAGAGATCTCCGAGTAAGGTAGGTACAGGATTACCAGCGGCAAACAAGTAGAAGGCGTCGAAGTCCACAAAATCCGGTATATTGGGGAACAGTACTATGCCATAAATGCACAAGGCCAACACAGCATTGAAAGCAACCCAGCACCCGCTCTTGGCATACTCTTGTGCTTTACCAACTAAGAATTGGAGTGAGAAGCCTGGAACTCCACGGGAAACAGTAGTCACAAGTTCAGAAGCATCAATATGCAAGGCTTTTGCCAAATCCTCCGGCTTGGGCTTGGCGTCATAATGAATGAATGGAACCTGGTTCTGCACGGGAAGCTCAACATACTCAGCGTATTCCTCCAAGGTTGGTCCCATAATAAAGTCAGAGAACGTAAAGCACCTCAAAGCAGGGTCGTAGAATTGCATCAAAGCATACAGCCCATCTAACTCTACCTCTGTAGGTTTGCACACCAATCTCAGTAGTCTACCATAGCTCATCCGGAAGCTCCTACGAACACCCTCATCAGCAAGAGAGATCAACCCAAGTAGAGGAACAATATCAGGCGTAGGCAATTTGTAAGCAACCGTTCTCCTTAAGCTAGTCATGATCAAACACTCAGAAGTCTGGGCACTAGAACTAGGGAAATGCAAATGCGCCTGCAGCACAGACACACGTTAGTGAAATGCAAATGGTAATGGATATGCAGTGATACAATGCAAGTAACATGCAACAGGGACCAAAGCTGTAGCTGAATAGCCTGAACCATATCAAGAAGTTCAGATAAATTCTCTAGAAGTCCTCAAACCCTGGTCTCAGATAGCCCTAAAACAAAGCTCCAATACTGGTCTCTGATAGACCCCAGAATCACAACCTGAATGGTCTCTAGCAGACCTCAAATCACATCTCCCACTAGTCTCTGACAGACCTCGGAACACACCAACTGGTCTCTGACAGACCTTAGAACACATCTCCACCTGGTCTCTGACAGACCTTAGAACCCTCCATGAATATCCAGGATCCTGATCGAGAAACAAACCGGTGGTCTGAAGGTCTAGTTACCTGCATAACCCTGAATCCCCTCACAGGTGGGTGGCCCTATAACTGGCACAAGGTACGGCATCCTATGCGGTCGTCGGCGTCACAGACTTTCAGGGTTGATGATACGATTCCCAGAAGGAGTGGCATCATCAATCCCTGAAGAGGCCTCACTTAGCCAACTTCCAAATGATCGGTCCCCAGAGTCGACAATCCAACTAACCAGCAACCCACGCCAACCAAAGGAAGGGGCAGGAGGCCAACCAGAGGAACCTCGTCTGAGTGTAGATTTCATGGGACACCAAAGCAAGCAAAGCAAGCAGGCACCCACTAATTTCTACTCTAATTCTAGGTGCACTCAAGCCCAGGTCCGGCTTATCTCTCAATATCAGAACACCCGTCACACCCCGATACAGCAATAATAAACAATATATAAAGCTGAAAATACAAGGTTAGAAATATAAAAATAACTCCATACAAAATCCTCGACGGGAAAACAAGCGTTAGGATTGACTCTCTTAAGGGACGTTGGATCCCAAATGCATAAGAACTATCGCAGTCCTTAGCAACCAAAGATTCTGGGTTCGATCCCCAGCAGAGTCGCCAGCTGTCGCTACTGCGAAAATCGGCGCCGGCTGAACAGAAGAGTCGCCACCGTGCGTTATTTATCCCACGGGAGGGAAAGGAAACGCTCAGAGTAAACGTCGCACAACACAGGAAAGGTATGGTCATCGCAACCAAAACCTGGATTCGGGAGTCGGTTACGCAAGGGGAAGGTATTAGCACCCCTCACGTCCGTCGTACTCGACGGGATCCACGCTTGTTTTCGGGTATGGATTGTTATTCTATCTAAACTATAGGTCAAGGGTTAAAAAGAAAATAAAACTGAAAATAAAAATGACTCGGCAAAGTATCGCACTTTATGCCTACGTATTCCCGTCTGGAACGAGAAATCAGAGTCAACGTAGTTCGCCTACCTACGGGAAAGGAGGGGCAGGTTGCTCGCTAGGATATCGCATCCTATGCCTACGTACTTCCACACAGCATGGAAGATCAGAGCAAACGTAGTTCGGGCCACGTACGACACAAGTCTGTCTTGGTTGATTTTATTCCTTCTGAAAAAGGTTTTCTGATTAGCGGTCCAAGCGGACAAAAATGACGTTTTGATGAGTTCACATTCTTTTACGAAAGAAGTGTCTTTTATTGTGTTTGAAATCTTTATGTGTTTTTCTGTTTGTTTTGAGAAAGAAAGAGACAGAACTCTAACCTACGGTTGCGAAGGGAATCAAACTATCCTAATGTTATCATGCATGGGTTAAGACCTAGTGTCTATCATGCTCCTCTCTTGCACAGAGAGAAACAGAGATCCTAAGGGATAGGCAGAAACAGAAACAATATCAGATATATACAGTAAAACAGTAAAATGCATGGATGCAACAGTACAAGCGAGGCAAGGGAGTCCCACTCAACCTCGAACCTAGAAAACAATAGGCGAAAGTGAACAGGCTTCACTTTCAACCCAACAGGGTAAACAGCAAACAATACAGTCCGGAAAACCAATCAATACATCAACAATAAAATAGAACAGCAAAAGAAACAGCATCAGCAGCTCTGAATCAACATCTGGCTTCAAGTAATCTCCAATCAGCTACAGGCTTCAACAAGCATCAATCTCCATCTTCATGACCTTCAGGCAAGGGCTTTGATCATCAGTCTTCTATCTGCAATGGCTTTTCCTCAAGCTCAAACCTCCAGGATGAGGGATTAGTCACAAGAGTGAATTGGGTGTTAAGCAATCAGTTGACTACCAAGGGTGGTGAACAGACTGCTTCTAACACAAGAGACATTTTCTCTCAAGAGTTCTATCTCATAGACACTATCACCAAGCCTTCCAAAGGAAGGGGGTGAGTGTCTTAGAGAGACTCTGAATCACAGAGAAGAATGGATGCAGACAAGGCAATCCATGTTTGAGAAACAAACTTTCTAACCTAGAGCTCTGCCTAGCTCCTAAACCCTAGTCTCCTCAGCATCTGCTAGCAAGAATCTCCTCTTCAACTCTGGAAGTTGATCTTCAATCTCTGGATCTCCAATGGTCTTCATCTCCTCAAGTCTTCAGCTCTCCCAAATCCCCAGACAATCCCAATACCCACACAAACAAGCAATAATCCCCAGAGGGCATACCACACCAGTCAATCAGATATATATAGCATATTAATAGCAGTAGGGGAATCCTGACTTTTCTAAGGGGATCTAATAACTACCCATAGCCCCTATAGTCCCATAGCTAAACTATTCAAACCCTAAGTCCTAAGGGAAAGAATCAAACCTCCTAAGTCATCACCTAAAAACCCTAATTTGCTCATGATGTTCAAACCTACACTAAGCATCTAAATTTAATTTCTAAAAATGGGAACTAAATTGAATCTACAAGTTCAATATCTAATCTAAACAATCTAAAAAGAATGAACAAAAAATATGAAATTATCTAATAGAACAAAAATTAATAAAATCATACATGAAATGAAACTATTTAAAATGTCATTTATTTAGAAAATATGGGAAAAATATCAAATAAAAAATAAAATGCAATTTTTATTTTTTATAATTTTCTAGACATCCTAAGGAAAATAATGCAAAAAGAATGAATTAAAAATGATTATTTTGCTATTTATTATAAATTTTAGAAGATGCATAAAAAATTAAAGAAAATAAAAAGAAAATAAAATGAAATAAAATGGAGGGGGTGTGAATAGCAGGGAAATCACGTTCAAAGCAATGGGCCTATTAAAATGGGGGGTGTGGATAGCGCTCTGAGCCCAACCCCCCAATTAATGAAACGCAGCGTTTCAGTTCTTTTGAAGTTTCCCACCAAAACTCAGATTGAATGAGGGCCGTTCGATCCCTGGTCAAGTCAATATTCCCTCCAGATCCAAGGGCGCGTGGTTCATCTTCTTCCTCCCTTCGCCTAGGGTTTCAGTCCCCACTTCCATGCATGAAGATTCCACTCAATCGTTCTCCATGATTTCTTGATGAAAACATGAAATTCCAAGCCCTAAAATATTCTATGAAACTCCAGTAATCCATGCCTAGTCTTAGTTTTCTCTAACTCCCACTACACACTCCAAACAGAGAGCTCGAACCTCAGAACACACCATGCTTGCCTGAGATCAAAGTTGCCATAACTCAAACCTAATGATCAACAGATGTTCTACACGCTTGCCTCATTATTTTATGCCTCACCACATTGATTATAACTCAATATACAGCTTGTTATCGAAGCCAACAGAAATGGTAACCTGTTATTGATCTCCATGAATCTATCCCTAAACCTCAAGACATGATCCTCTAGAGTTTCTAAACAACATTCTCTTAGCCACATGATCTCTAACAGCCAGAACAGTGAGATTCGAAGAAATGTACATACCTTGCACTTGATAATGGTGATGGTAGCTAGACCTCAATCCAACCCTTGATGCTTGCTAAAAACAATCTCCAATGGATGAATATGCTTCTGTTTGCAGTGATTTATGCTGAAACCTTGTGAATTATGCTATTCCATCCTTCATGCAAGTTGGAATGATGAAGTGGATATGTATGATCCTTGATCAATTCAGCCACTTCTTGGTGTGAATCCTAGGGTTTGAATGATGATGATGATGATTCAATTCAAAGATGTGAGAATTTTGAGAGGTTTGTGAGAGTTTGAATATCTTGTGGAATAATGAGAAAAATGGATGAAAATGGAGATTCTTGCCAAATGGGAGCACCAACCCTTGCATGATTCAGCTTGTATGAATATATAGGTTGCATTAGAACCTCCTAGAACATTGGAGAAATTTCCCTTTACACTTTCCCTTTCAATTTGGATTATGTTACTTTCAAATCAAGCAACCATGGATAACTCCCAAATTATGACCTAAAATCAAAATTCCACTTTAGCCAATGTTTTTAGAATGCCTTTTCCATTCAAAATGACCTATAATTTTGCATCATTTGGCCAAGATATGAAAAATACCATTTTTTAAGCCATTTTCCTTCATTAAATTCACCAATTTTGAAATCTTGTGCTATGGACATTTCCAATCTCTCATGGTCACTTTTCTAGACTCAAAATGTCATTTGGAGCAAGTTTGATGTTGTAAGTTTTTCCATTTGAAACTTCCTTGTATGAGTTTTGGGTATAGGTTAAAATGACCTGTAATTCACAAATGACCAAAATACCCTTTGCTTGCCAAGACCATAAGTTGAGCTCCACACATCATATGAGGGCATGCTATACCATTCTAGAAAGATAAGACAATGAGGAACAATTATTATGTTGACCAGAAATTCACTTGAAATCTCCTTGAGGGGTAAAACTAGCTTGGAAGTCAAGTCACTTTCACAGACAAAATTTCAGATACCCCAGATGACCTGTAACTTGCAAGGACCATAACTTGAGTTCTATAAATCTCCTTGATGTCTTCCACCACTCAAATTAAAGGTCTTGAGATCCTCTACAAGTTTCATGTTGGCCAAGAAGCCATTTGAAGCTAGCATTTTGACTTATCTTGCTTGGAAATTTGACCTAAACTAGGGGATTTTACACAGAAACCCTAATTTAGAAACTCCTCTTCTCCTTGATTTCTCTTGAATTCTTCTTGGCATATCTCCATATCCTTCTTTATATGTCAAATGATGAACCCCACATCTCTCCAATAGACTTGAATGCCCTTTAAATCAGTCAATTGACCTAGGGTTGACCTAGGGTTGACCCAGATGAAACCCTAATTGACTGCCTTCAGCTGTAGTTCTTGTGCTCTCATCAATGACTTGTCTCCTTCTTTAAATGACTTTCTAAGTCTCTCATAATGTCTAGATACTCTCCATGCCTTCAACTCACAGCTCACAACCCTCTTGTTGACCCCCAGATACCCTCAGCTAGGAGATGGACTCAAGGTTTGATCTGCTGAACTCTTTGCTTTCAAATCCTTTTCTGATGACTTGAATGAGATTGAACTGGGATAATAGCCTCTTGATGGGCTTCTAAAGATGAGAATAATGATTGGTTCCCTGTTGAATGACTTGCTATGCTTATGCTATGCAGATGAGTAACCTATGTACATGACTCTATATGCAAATGCTAATGATATTGAAACATAAACCAAGGGAATAAGGTTGAGCAAATTTCAGGGTGCAACAGGGTGTTTGAGAAGCCTCCCTCAACGTACGCAGATTTGTTACAGACACTACTAAGATTGAACTTGGTGGAGAAAAGAACTCTGGCGCCAATAACCGGCACTCTGCCGGATGGCTATGATGCAAGCAGGCACTGTGAATTCCACTCCGGGGCTCCCGGACATGATATTGAAGGTTGTCACGCGTTCAAGCATAACGTCCAAGATTTAATCGACAGCAGGGTCATTAACTTCTCTGATAGGGTCCCCAAGGTGGTGCAAAGCCATAAACAAGCAAAAGCCGGGGTGATGAAAAGGTTTCCCAGATTTGATCGGGCCGTTGAGAGGAGATCGAGACAGCAGTAGACTACCCCTGATGATAGCTTTTGAGGATGATTGACTCGCCAATAAGTCAAAGTGCCGAAAGTCCAGTTCTGAGACACCGACATTTTTCATGTTATCTTGTTCATGTCCTCGCATTTGTAGTTTCTTTTCTGTGTAATTGCAAATTTCGCTCTTAAAACTTGTTGTTTTTTCAATTGATATTGATAAACGAAATGAATATGCATGTTTTGAACTAATCCAGCCATGTTCACTCTTTGTTTTTCTTTAATGCTTAATGCTTGTTTTAGCAGGAATCTGGGGAGGATGACGAAAACAGATGACGAATAATATTCCGATTGTATGCTTTTGGGAAAAAACTCGTTGATGAGATACAGGCATTGTTTCAATCCATAAACACCGGAGATATAAGGAAGATAATCCCTTGATAACCCCTTTTGAGCCCAGTAGTAGGAGTTTCTTTTTGAAAATGAAAAAACCTAAATCTTAACCCGGGGCAGGGTAGGTGTCGGTTAATTTGACCAAGCGTTCGAATCGCGAAAAGAGTGTCCGGTTGAGGATAAATCACACTTGTATAGGTCGTGCCTAAAGAACCACAATGGTTAAACCTTGCCGACAAAGAGTGAAACAGTCACATTGTTCCACAAAAAGTCAGACAAACCAGTGTCACACGACTTGTTCGAAAAAAAAAACGAAAAGCGAAAAGAATCAAAAGCCCGCTAAGTCGAAACTTGAAAACAAATGACTTAGGCAAAAATTGGGGCATCCCGCTGGACTGGAAAATCAAAAGAATCTCAAAGGATACTCAGTCCAGGCAAAAGTTAGGGAATGAAAAAAAGAAAAAAAAACGAAAGACGAAAAGGATTGCCACAGAAAAGAAAAAATCCTCGAAAAGGACAAAGTCGTGTGACTCCAGGCACCCAAAGACGAAAAGCAAATGACTGTCACTCAAAAACAAGAATGTGTGGTATCCTGAACCATCACTCCTATCATTCCACCTCTAATAGGTGAACGCTGAAGTCAGATTAGCTGAACAGAGGATTGGAGAACATCATGGAGAATGGGTGGGTGAAAATAAACTTCGAGCCTATATCTTTCCTTGTTAACCGCGAACCTGACCACGTTACAACCCGAAAAAGTCCTAATTGAAACAGGTTTTGGTCAAGAGCATACGTCAGTAAAGATCTCGTCAATTCTGACTCCTAAAAGGGTTCCTCTTACCAGCTTTCATATTGACATTTTGATAATTGATTCATTACATGTCGCAAAATTTTTCCAGTGAACAGACTTGGATTTTGAAACTGTCATATGCATTGCGTTTAATATATCTTTTATGCAGAATAACTTGTGTTACTTGCGAGTAAGCGCATGCCGACAGGAAAGATTCCTACAGTGGAAGGTATGATCGGGATAAAATGCAGAATGCCCAAATGTTTCGTGAACTGGGGCAAGCTATACTAATTAATTCAGGCAGAGTCAGTCATCCTAGAATCAGTGAATCTGGGGCAGTCAGGTCAAGATTTGGCAAATCTCTCATAGTTATGGGCAGTGCTCCACGACTCAGTCGATTAGAGACAAAAGATTATTGCGAGACCGGGGCATGTCACACTAGAGGCACGAAAGTTATGTTCTTGAAACACCCCTTCGAGGTCCGAAATGTAGAAGCAGTCCATGTCTGGTTGTCAGGATACAAAGACTGTAGGGTCCATTCCAAAATTGTTGCAGATTCAGGGGCAAGTTATGCAAAAATACAGACTGGGGCATGTTAGTATCCCCGAATCGGAGTTCTCTCCTTTCAGCAAGTGTTCTTTCCTCCCAGTGGAACCCGAAGATCAAGACTCCCCCCAACAGAGTTGGTCGTGTTCTGACATTTATTTTGTCAGGATATTGTGTAATACCTGTTCACTCTCCAGCAGAAGTCCAATCATACTTGGCACATATGCTATTCCCCAGTAGAGTTATATTCCCCAGCAGGATGTTACTCCAACGAGGTGTTTGGGTTAAGTTCCCGATTTCCCCGCAGGGTCGACTTCACTCTTCCAGCATTTATTTTGCTGGAGTAATTCTGTAGCACCTGGCTATCCCCAGCGGAGTTGGCGTTGTCTTCAACATTTATTTTGCTGAAGCGGTTCCTGTATCCCAGCAGGTGGAGAGAGCTCTCGCTCAAATGAACTACCAAACATTCAAGATCTCGGCATGAGACATCCAATGATAATGTCAGTTCGGCAGTATTCCCCACAGAGTTATCCGGATAAGTTTCTCTTTATTCCCAAGCAGAGTTATTTGTCATCAAAGGGAATTTCAGAAGTTGCTTCCGGTTATCAGAGCGGGTGTCTGGTAGTTTGGCTTCCAAATATCCCCAGTCGCTGTCACGTCAGTGCTAAAGAAGTTTGTGGGTTGGGATCAATGGAGAACTAAGTCCTGACGTGGATAATTTATTCCTATATCGACGGGATTTCTTCAGAAGTGGGCGTCCTAACGTGGACAGATTTATTTCCTCGAGTTGATGAGATGTGCTAGTCCTAACGTGGACAGATTCGGGTTCTCGGAATTGGTGGAATGTGAAGTCATGACGTTGACAAAACTGATTACTCTTTGTGTTGGTGTCCTGACGTGGACCATTTATTTTCAACAGTTATCTTTCTTCGTGTTGGTGAAGCGGGAGTCCTTACATGGACAAATCAGACGAGATGGGAGTCCTTACGTGGACAAATCAGACGAGATGGGAGTCCTTACGTGGACAAATCAGGACGAGATCAGGGTCCTGACGTGGACAAATCAGATGAAGATGTGAGTCCTGACGTGGACACGTTATTTCCCCAGCGGGTCGAAGGTGCATGAGTCCTGACGTGGACAAAGTTTATTTCCTCAGCAAGTCGACATGTGAGTCCTTACGTGGACAAATCAAAAGAAAATGTGTTTCCTTATGTGGAAAGAAGTTGAGTCCTTACGTGGACAAATCAAAAGAAAATGTGTTTCCTTACGTGGAAAGAAGTTGAGTCCTTACGTGGACAAATCAAAAGAAAATGTGTTTCCTTACGTGGAAAGAGAAGTTGTTTCCTTACGTGGAAAATTTTAGTCCTGACGTGGACAGATCAAAGTTTGATTCCTTACGTGGAAAGATTGAGTCCTTATGCGGACATATCAAGATTGATTCCTTACGTGGAAAAATGGTGATTCCTTACGTGGAAAGATTGAATCCTTACGCGGACATATCAAGATTGATTCCTTACGTGGAAAAATGGTGATTCCTTACGTGGAAAGATTGAGTCCTTATGTGGACATGCCAAGACAGATTCCTTACGTGGAAATATAAAATTGTTTCCTTATGTGGAAAGATAGCATTCCTGACGTGGAAAGATTGAGTCCTTACGCGGACAGATCGAGATAGTGTGTGATTCCTTACGTGGAAAGATATGGTTTCCTTACGCGGAAAAGAAGATAGATTCCTTACGTGGAAAAAGAGATATTCCTTACGTGGAAAGAATACGCATTCCTTACGGGGAAAGAATATGGTTTCCTAACGTGGAAAGATGGAGATTCCTAACGTGGAAAAGATTGAGTCCTTACGCGGACATATCAGAAGTTGATTCCTAACATGGAAAGAGATTGTATTCCTTACGTGGAAAGAAAGAGTATTCCTTACGTGGAAAGATTGAGTCCTTACGCGGACATGTCAAGATGGATTCCTTACGTGGAAAGAGATTGGACTCCTTACGTGGAAAGAAGTGAGATTCCTTACGTGGAAAAAGGTGATTCCTAACGTGGAAAGACGTATTCCTTACGTGGAAAAGAGAGGGTTTCCTAACGTGGAAAAAGTTTGTATTCCTAACGTGGAAAGAGATTGGATTCCTTACGTGGAAAGATTGAGATTCCTTACGTGGAAAGATAGAGGCATTCCTAACGTGGAAAAAGTTTGATTCCTTACGCGGAAAAGAAGATAGATTCCTTACGTGGAAAAGAAGAGTTGATTCCTAACGTGGAAAGAAAGTGTATTCCTAACGTGGAAAGTTTAGTCCTGACGCGGACAGATCCAGACGAAGTCTTATTCCTAACGTGGAAATGTTATTCCTAACGTGGAAATGTTATTCCTAACGTGGAAATGTTATTCCTAACGTGGAAAAAAGGTTATTCCTAACGTGGGAAAAAAGTTTATTCCTTACGTGGAAAGATGGTATTCCTTACGTGGAAAGAAAGGTGAGTCCTAACGTGGACAAGTGTATTCCTGACGTGGAAAAGTGTAGTCCTGACGCGGACAAATCCAGATGAAATTTTATTCCTCACGTGGAAAGGTTATTTCTGACGTGGAAGGGTTATTCCTGACGTGGAAAAGTTTAGTCCTGACGTGGACAGATGCAGAAGAGATAATTCCTTACGTGGACGGTGTTATTCCTAACGTGGAAGAGTTCATTCCTAACATGGACGATTTATTTTTGATGAAATGCAGACGAATTATCCCCAGCGAAGTTGCCGAGATTTTTCAGGATGGACGGCATGTGGAGTCCTAACGTGGACAAGTTTAGTTGAGGTTTCTGTGTATTGACAAAACAGGAGTCCTCACGTGGACAAGGTTTTGATGGTGGAATCTTTTTTCAGGACGATGAAAATAATCCCCAGCACGGTCGCTAAGGGATCAGTAGGTTGTCGTAACACCCAGATCCAGGCAGTGGATGTCGTTCCCCAAGCAGTGGCGCAGTTTATTTCTACGGTTGGCAAATTTCCGGGTTCTTAGTATTCAACCGTCTCGTACCTCGAATGTTTGAAGGCCGTTCGCTCTTCACCCAATCGGGTCCAAGTCGTTTGAATAGGGGCAACTGTTGCACCCTAAAATTTGACCAACCGATTCTCCTATCTGACTCGTGGTTTAAATTCATATTCGCATATCAGATGCATGACATGTGTGCACAGATAGAGGGTATCAGGGTTACAGCTTGGTTTTCATCTACCGGATATTTCAGATCCAGTCCAGATCGTCAGGGTTTTATTTTCGGGAAATTGGGCGCTTCTCGGTGTTTACAGCTCACATGGTGGTTTTTGGGATATTCTGATGCCCGGGGGTTTACTGTTCGATTCGATCTGGTCTCGCGCGCTCTTTTATGATGGTCATTTGCATTTGTTTGTATTTTTTTAGGGTTTAGTAGACTTTTGTGGATTTTAAATAGGCTTTAAATCATTTTTAGGATTTAAATAGATTTTTTAAAATAGCTTTTAATAGTTCTAAATAATAGTGTAGAATTTTAATAGGCATTTTATAGAATTTTAATAGAAATTAAATAGAATTTTAATGGGTTTTCAATAGTTTTTAAATAAGAGATTAGTAGAGTTTTATTAATGTTAGTTAATATAGGGTTAATTAGGATTTTAATCATTTTTAGGTCTAATTAGGATTAAGATAGTTTAATTTTCGGATTAGTCACGTTAATTAGTTAATTAGGTCTTAATTGGTTTTAATTAGACTTAATCAGATTTAGTTTTTTTTTATTCAGTTTTTAAGTCTTTTTTTTTATCATTTCCGTGTGGGCCCAGAAGGGGCTTTGGGAGGCCCGTTATCAGTTTTTTTGATCCATTTTTGTCCAGAATTTTGCAGGTGCCAAGTGTCCATATATAGTCGCGCCACACGTTCGCACCAGGTCCCACCACCTCACAACCCTCTGCACTCAGAATCACGCCACCTCAATTTTCAGCTCTCTCTCTCAGGCCACGTGGCGCCCTGCATGCTCTCCACCCATCCTCACGCCTGCCACTTGTCCTCCCCTCAGATCCCACCGGAAACGCCCCTGACCGGCATGCAAATCCGGTGACCACCCCCAACGGCCACCGCCCAACCAACTCCGGCCGCCGTCCCTTGCCAGAAACTGCAAACTTGCAGAAAATCCCCAGAAATCCTTCGTTCTTCTCGATCCTCCTCCATTCACCTTCATCACCACTCGCCGGAGAACTCAACCCAGTCCACCGGAATCTTCATCCGTGACCGGAAAATTCAAAGGAATCCCAGATAATCATTCAAGCCTTCATCGTGTTCATCTGGATTTTCCAGAAATTCACCCGTTGTTCTTCATTTCCTTCAAGATCCTCAGCAATAATATCCAGAAATCCGCCTGATATTTGATTATCTTCAACGAGCAAGAACAACTCGCGTTCGTCACCTTCAATCTTCCTCCGTTTCCAGATCGTGAGGACATTCAAGAACGTCCAAGCAACTCCGAAGATCCTCAACCTCCGTCAACCTTCATCGTTCCCAGATTTTCTCCCCTTCATCTTCGTATACACGACGTTCATCAATTCTGCAAAACAAGTCCAAGAACATCCACCGTCAGATATCTTCGTCTCCCTCAGTTTTTTCCAGGAAGATTATTGTTCTTCAAGCGCACCTTCGCAAATCTCCAGAATCTCCACCTATTGAGATCTTGAGACGCGTTCATCAGGTATGTTCGTGTTGTTCATTGTTTATTGAACGTGTTATCTGTGTTGGTCCGAGTGAAGGTTAGGGTTAGGTTCGTTTGTGTTGGCTGAGAGAAGTAGGGAGAATATTGAATGGTAACGATGATCAGAAGAGGTAGCTTGATTTAGGGTTTCAGAAGGTTGAGATTGAGAGGCTCGGAGATTGTTTGAGAGGAGAGTTGGGAGATGAACGGCTAGGGTTTTGCAGTAGGTGAATAGTGATCAGAAAATAGAAGGGGAAATAGGTTTTGTTCATTGGCTAGTTGGATTAGGGTTAGGGATTGGGTCTAAGGCCCAATTTCGTTTTACTGAACATACCCCTTCATTGCTCATTCCCCTCCCCCTGCGTGTGAGAGCTGAGAGGGATTTGGGCTGGGCCTTGGCCCTGGGTGCTAATCACACCCCCACCTCCTGGCCCATCAGGCAATGATAACTAGTGAATTGCTAGCGCTGCACCCCCCTGCGTGTGAGAGCTGAATTGGATATGGGATTGGGCCTGCGCCATTTGCTAGGCGCACCACCCCTCTCTGGCCCACCTTAGAATAACACTGGGCGCAAATGCTTTTCTCACCCCCTCCCATTTAATTTCCATTTTGTGTGTTTTAATTTCCTTTAATATTTTTACATCTCTAAAAAAATCATTAAAAAATGGAAAATGGCTTGTTTTAATTGGTTCTTTTTGCTATAGGTCCATTATTCTGTCTAGAAAAATATGGAAAAATAAAAATGGCATGTTATTTTGTTTTAATATTTTTCATGCATTTTTCTTGTAAATAGCATTTTGTTAAGTTTAGTTTGATACTTAAATTTGTTGATTTTTGTTCTAACAGTTGCTTTAACATTTTTAATCCATTCTTTTTAGGTTGTTTAGTTTAGACATCCAACTTGTACATAAAATTTAGTTCATATTTTTAGGAATTAATTTTAGGTGATTAGTGTAAGTGTGAACAACATGAACAAAATTAGGGTTTAAGTGATGACTTAGGTGAATTAGTTCATTTCCCTTAGGACTTAGAGATTGAATATTTTAGATGTGGGACTATAGGGACTATGGGTAGTTATTAGATCCCTTAGAAATCACTAGGATTCCCCTACTACTATTGGTATAATACTGTCTATATTTGATTGATTAGTGTGGTGTGCCCTCTGGGGATTGTTGTCTGTTTGTGTGGGTATTGGGATTGCTTGGGGATTGGGAGAGATGAAGACTTGTGATGATGAAGCCATTTGAGATCCAGAGCTTGAAGACCAACTTCCAGAGTTGGAGAGGAGATTCTTGCTAGCAGCTGTTGAGGAGACTAGGGTTTAGGAGCTAGGCAGAGCTCTAGATTAGAAAGCTTGTTTCTCGAACATGGAATGCCTTGTCTGCATCCATCCTTTCTCTATGATTCAAAGTCTCTTTCAAATATCCACTTCCTTCCTTTGGAAGGATCAATGAATGTATTTGAAAGATAGAACTTTTGAGAGAAAACTGTCTGTTTAATGTTAACAGTTGATGAACCACCCTTGGTAGGTAATTGACTGTCTAACATTCATTCACTTCATCTGGTTGACTGATATTCCTCCTGGAGATTGAGACTTGAAGAAAAGCCATTGAAGACTAAAGAATGATGACAAAGACCTTGCTTGGAGGCTAGGGAGATAGAAATTGAGGCTTGCTGAAGCTTGTAGCTGTCTGGAGATGACTTGAAGATAGGTGTGGTGCAGAGCTGTTGTGGCTGTTTACTTTTCTGCTGTATTTCATTTCTGATGTATTGATTGGTTTTCCTGACTGTATTCTTTGCTGTTTAACCTGTTGGGTTGAAAGTGAATCCTGTTCACTTTTGCCTATTGTTTTCTAGGTTCGAGGTTGAGTGGGACTCCCTTGCCTCGCTTGTATTGCTGCATCCATGCATTTTACTGCTTTACTGTATATATCTGCTATTGTTTCTGTTTTTGTCAATTCCCTTAGGATCTCTGTTTCTCTCTGTGCAAGAGAGGAGCATGATAGACATTAGGTCTTAACCCATGCATGACAACACTAGGTTAGTTGATTCCCTTCGCAACCGTAGGTTAGAGTTCTGTCTCTCCTTCCTCAAAACAAACAGAAAAACACAATAAAATTTCAAACTCAATAAAAGACACTTCTTCCGTAAAAGAAGGTGAACTCATCAAGACGTCATTTTTGTCCGCTTGGACTGCTAATCAGAGCAACCTTTTTCAGAAGGAATAAAATCAACCAAGACAGACTCGTGTCGTACGTGGCCCGAACTACGTTTGCTCTGATCTTCCATGCAGTGTGGAAGTACGTAGGCATAGGATGCGATATCCTAGCGAGCAACCTTCCCCTCCTTTCCCGTAGGTAGGCGAACTACGTTGACTCTGATTTCTCGTTCCAGACGGGAATACGTAGGCATAAAGCGCGATGCTTTGCCGAGTCATTTTATTTTCATTTTCTTTTCCTTTTAACCCCCTGACCTTTAGTTTAGATAGAATAACAATCCATACCCGAAAACAAGCGTGGATCCCGTCGAGTACGACGGACGTGAGGGGTGCTAATACCTTCCCCTTGCGTAACCGACTCCCGAACCCAGGTTTTGGTTGCGACGACCATACCTTTCTCGTGTTGTGCGAGGTTTACTCTGAGCGTTTCCTTTCCCTCCCGTGGGATAAATAACGCACGGTGGCGACTCTTCTGTTCAGCCGGCGCCGATTTTCGCAGTAGCGACACCCAGCACCATTCATATTACCAAATCCACCATACCCCTGGTTAGCGTTACCAAAACCGTCATAACCGAAACCCTGAGTGTTGAAGCCGAATTTCCCGTCCTGATTGACGTAATCAAATCCCTGATCATTGTAGCTGAAACCATTGTTGCTGAAACCATTACCGCCATTGTTGTTACCACCGCCTTGGTTGGCGTCCCCAAATCCAACATTGTTAACAACAGTCTCATTTCCATTCCCTGTGTTGCCATTGCCAGCGCCATCGTTTACAACCACAACAGGCAGGGTCACTACAGGTGGAACCACAGGCGTAGGGGGCCCATCCTCCGTAATAGTCTCAACGTGTGCAGAATTGTGGTCATTGTTGCCATTCCCATTAGCCCACGTTAGCAGCGGCTGTACCAAAGTCTGAAGGCTCTCCTGGCCCTTAACAATGTTCTCCATTGCTTGCATGAACAGATTCAGCTTCTCGCGGATTTCCTGCATCTCCACTTGGACTTGATCCATGATTCTCTTGCAGTTGTTTCGGGTTGAGTAGCGGTGAACTCTTTGTTCGTCAATCCTGAAAAAAAACCTGAAGATGCAGGAAATAAGATACAGATTCGAGAATATGGGTCATGCAATATGAATGCAGATGCAAATGTGTAACTATGCTACAGGTTATATTCCCCCCGATTCTAGTCTCGGAGAGAAGGCCATCACGACAATGGAGTCCCCATAAAGCAAGCAAGGAATCAGAAAACCCTCATATATAAGCAAGTGCCAAGAGGCTGAGTACAAGAGTACAACTGAATACAACTGAAGATACCTCGGCCAACAAGCCTGGCGATGGTCAAAATACCAAAGGCATGGCAAAGATAAATCAAGCCAAATGGCGTGCTCTGACATCTTCCAATATCCTCAACGTCTCCGAATGCCCTAGTCGGGAGATCAGCTCTTATATTTGTAAGGCATGTCGCTCGGTAGTGGATCTCAGCTTTTTAGCGTCGTCCTGGCAAGTTCCTTCGCCAGAACTCTCGTCAAGTCTGTACCTCTTGGAACCGGCCTTCACTTCATAACCTCTCGGCTTCTCGTCAAGGTCACTTACTCTAGGCTCCACATCGCTCCTGAGTGAGGTCTCTTCGGCAATCTTTGGGTCTTGGGCTCTAATTTGTGCCTCTAGCGTGGCTATCTGCAGCTTCAGTTCGTCTTCACGCTCCTTTCGCCTGGTAAGCATGGCATTCCACAAAGCTTCCCATTTGCTGAGACGAGAATAAGCTTTGCTTAAAAGTTCCTTCTTTGAAGTAAGCACCTTGCTGACACCGTTCAAGGCTATTCCCACTTTTTCTTTCTTGTTGGCCTGTTAATCAATTCAGTTTGTTCCCTCACAGTGAAGGTAGCTTCATTCTTCTCATGACGCAACTAGAAGATCTCTTTTTCTAACTCATCATTGGCTTTCTTCAATTCTTCATTTTCAGCCAACAATTTGTTATACTTCTCACTCTCTTACGAAGTAGATACCTCAATCATTGGAAGATACAGGGGTTCCGCAGCAGGATAAGGCATCAAGGAAGTACTAGCTCTCTCGCGGATCCAAGCCAAATAAGGATCATAAGCTTTGTTGTTGCTCTTACCGAGCAAAGCTTTCCCTCTCCTATGGATGTTAGCCCATGCATGTCTCAATCTGATCAAAACAGCCGTGTCTAATAAGCCCGTGAGATACTGAGATTCCTGTATCTCCTTTTCAATAGGAGCGTCCCTCAAAGCATAACCAAACTGTCTTACTAGCAGTGAAGGTTTATAGTTAATACAGCCTTTCTGTCCAATCAAGGGGACATTCAGAAAGCCACTGCAACTATATATAATATCAGTGCCCAACATACTCCGATCAAACCAAATGATGTTCTCAGCAGACAGCCCCATCAACCGGGAAGACCAATCCAAAGTATCAATAGCATCAACAAAAGGTCCTGTCTTCGGAAGATGCCCCTGGAACCACCTGTACAAAAGAGGAAGACAGCAGGAAACATTCTTGCCACGACGTTTCTCATTCTTGTAGTGAATAGAATGATAAATATTGCCCAAGAGAGTAGGAACTGAATTCTTCGAGGCAAGAATCAAGAAGGCATCTGAGTCGACAAAATCTGGCACATTAGGAAACAAGACAATCCCGTAGATGCAGACAGCTAGAATGGCACTGAAGGCAACCCAACATCCACTCTTCGCGCACTGTGTAACCTTCTCAACCAGGACAGACAGGTGAAAACCATAAGCTCTGTTCAGCTTGACCAAGCCTCCAGGGAACTCAGAAGCGTCTAAACTGACAACCTCAGCAAGTGTAGCTAACTCAGGCTTAGCATCAACATGTATAAAGGGCACCTGGTCTAACACAGGAACTCCCAACATAGCAGAATACTCCTCCAAAGTGGGTGCTAGAATATAGACGGGAAATAAGAAACATCTCAGCTGCGGCTCATAAAACTGCATCAAAGTATACACCCCAATCGTCTCGAATGCTGAAGGTCTGTACAACAAACTAAGCAATCTCCCATAGGATACTCTGAACTCAGCCCTCACTCTCTCATCTACTAGAGCAACTAAACCCAACAAGGAACTGATATCTGGCGAATGCAACCGGTAAGCAACTGTCCTCTTCAGGGACTCCATGTCTAGCTAGAAGATATACTAGAATCATAGGGGAATGATCACCTGCAACATAAATACATGTTAATGAAATGCAGTCATGAAAATGCACATGCATATGCAAACATGGGACCAAGTGCAATGCTGATGAACTGTGCTGCTCTGTACTGAAGCCTGAGAACCATCAAATCATCATTTTAAACCAACCACTCAAATGAACCCTGTAACCACATCTCACTGACAGAGATAAACTAGGTATTCTGAGGTCAAAGGTTTCCTGCAAACAACCCCACCTACCCCTCACAGGTATGTACTTAATTCGCAGACGAGGTACGGCATCCTATGCGGGTTCAACGTCACAGACTTTCAAGAGCGATGATACGATACCCAGAAGGTGTGGCATCATCATCCCTTGAAGCGGCCTCACTTAGTTGAATCCCAATTGATAGGTCCCCAGAGTCGACAATCCTCGGGTCAGACAACTTGTCTAGCCCTAAGGGCCAGGCAAGAAGCATCAAAGAGAATCTCGTCCGAGCGTAAATTTCGCGGCTAGCTGGTGCGAGCTAAGCAAGCAGGCTAACCACTACTCTCTACTTCTAAGTCTATGTGTAACCTCAAGCCCAGGTCCGACTTATCTCTCAGCAGATCACCCCTTCCCGCAATAGCAATAACAATATAAAGCTGATAATAAACTACAGAACGTAAAGACAGAAAAGTAAATCTATACAACACTCACGACGGGAAAACAAGCGCTAGGATTGACTCGCATAGGGGATATTCCTGTCCCCAGCAGAGTCGCCAGCTGTCGCTACTGCGAAAATCGGCGCCGGCTATGACAGAAGAGTCGCCACCGTGCGTTATTTATCCTAAAGGAGGGAAAGGAAACGCTCTAAGTAAACCTAACGCAAAGATGGGAAAGGAATGGTCATCGCAACCAAATCCTAGATTCGGGAGTCGGTTACGCAAGGGGAAGGTATTAGCACCCTTCACGTCCGTCGTACTCGACGGGATCCACACTTGTTTTCTAGTACAGATTGTTATTCTATCTACTCTACAGGTCAAGGGTTAAAAGAAAAGAAAATGAATCGGCAAAGTATCACACTTTATGCCTACGTATTCCCGTCTGGAACGAGAAATCAGAGTCAACGTAGTTCGCCTACCTACGGGAAAGGAGGGGAAGGTTGCTCGCTAGGATACGACATCCTATGCCTACGTACTTTCATACAACATGAAAGATCAGAGCAAACGTAGTTCGGGCTAAGGAAGACACAGATTTGTCTGTTTATCTTTTATCCTTCTGAAAAAGGTTTTCTCCTGATTACGGGTCCAAGCGGACAAAAATGACGTTTTGATTGGTTTTCAGTCTTTTACGCAAGAACTGTTTTTTTATGATGTTTCCAATCTCTGACGCACTAGAGACTATGATTTGAGGGTGACTACGTCATATGTCACCCTAAGGGTAACACACTAAGCAGTCAGATTACTGAAGAGTGACCCTCCAACAACCCTCTCTCAAATAGCTTAAGGCTCGTAGCGTACGACATCGATTATCCTTATTACTGTGTTTTGAATTGTTTTGAGATAGAAGAGAAAGAAATCCTAAAAAAACCTAGGGTTTGAAAAGGGAATAAAACTACCCTAAAGTTGTCATGCATGGATTCCAACCTAATGTCTGTCATAATTCCCTCCTGCACAGAGGAAATCATAGATCCTAAGGGATAAACAGCAAAAGAAACAGATATATACAGTAAACAGTAAAATGCATGAGATGCAGCAGTACAAGCGAGGCAAGGGAGTCCCACTCAACCTCGAACCTGGGAAAACAATAGGCAAAGTGAAACAGCTTCACTTCAAACCTAAAGGGGTAAACTGAACAAGCCAACAGACAATACAAAAAAAGAAAATAAAACCCAACACCAACTCTGACAGCAACACCAACTCCTACAGTAACAGCTCTGACAGCAACAACTCTGACAGCTACAGCTCTGACAGCTAAAGTTGATTAACAGCAAAAGTTGACAGTGACACCTTCAAGTAAGACCCCATCTTCAATCTTCAATGATCCCCAAAGCTTTAGATAAGCTCCTATCTTCAAAAAAATTTCCAAACTCTGGCAAGCAATGAACCCCAACAAATAGACAACTTCAAACAGCAGTAAACCCTAGCTTCAACAAATAACTCTCTTTGACAGGCACAAGCTTCCTCTTTATCAATCTTCAATACACTTCATTCTCCAATAGGTTCCCCTCTTCAATGCTACCACTCCAGAAGAAACTCAACTAATGATAGATGGAGTTGAAATGTTAAGAGGCTCAGTGACAACCCAGGGAAATCACTAAGATCTTAGCATAGCAAGTAAAAGGTATCCTCAAGGTTCTACCCAGCCAAAGCTTGCTCTACATCCCTCCTAAGGAGGGATGGAACTTCTTTGTGGGACCTTATGTCATAGGATGGAATAGAGGCACAAGAAGCTCTCTATGTTTGAAAGAAGAAATCAGTCTAATCTAAAGCTCTCCCTATATCTCCTATCTCCTATGTCTTCAAAAGCAACCTTCAAGGATAAGAATCTTCATGCTCCAAGCTCCATCCTTTGTCTCCAATCATCTCCAATGTCTTCATGAACTCCAACAAGCAAGACTCAAGCCCAACACCCAATTGAAATGACCCAAACCCCACAAGCAAACCCAAAGCCCAAAAGGGAAACACACAAACATCACCCAATTTTCAAAAATAAAATAAAATAGTAATACTCATCATAAAATCCTAGATTAATTTCTAAGGGAACATAACTATATACCTTATACCCCATATAGATCCCATAACCTAAATCAACTATTAAACCCCAAAACTATGTGTCAAATTGCATCTATGTGTTGTAAAACCCTAATCCTAGCACCCTAAAGTTCATTATTCAATACTAACCTAAATTTTAGTCACAAAAATGTGAAAAAATTTCTAAGGGTACATGCTTCCCTAACCTAATCAACCTCACAAGAATCAATCAAAAATCATGCACCAATCTCTCATACTAAATTCAAAAAAATAAGGTATCAAACAAATGCAAAATAAAATCAATAAAATTGTAAAATATACCAAAAATTATAAAATGCATGAAATAATGTTTTTATTGTTTTATTAAATTCTAGAAACCCTAAGGAAAACAAGGAAAAAAATCCTCACCCTAAAATGATCTTTTTTCAATTTATTATGAAATTTTCAATTAACCTAAAATAATGTGAAAATAAAAGGAAAATAAAAGAAAAAGAAAATCATGCGTGACAAATAGCAATAATCTGAAGTGTAAAACACCAAATGGGCTCAGAGGGGGTGCGTATAGGAAGCACGCACTAGGCCCAACACCAGTTCAGAAATTAGTGAGAAATAGCAAAAAAAAATGGAAAATTCTTGGTGTGAATAGCAACTAAATCCTGTGTGTTTTCCATTGGGCCTCCAAGCTGGGTTGTGGTTAGTAACAAATGACTTAAGCCCACTACAATTCATTAAGTGAAACGGTGCGTTTCACCCTCCTCTCAGAATCCTTCACAAGTTTAGACTCACTCGTGGCCGTTGGATATTCATTTCAGTCAAAGTCCACCAAGATCTAAGGGTCATCCTATCGTCTTCTTCATTTGAAAGCTTGGAGGGAAAAAACACCATGGCTGAACAGAGCTGCAACTATCATCTTCTCCAAACCTCAGCTCCACTAATCCTCACCAAACTTCAACCCTAATAACATCATCTGGCTCGTTTTTCCACAAGGAACTCAACCACATCATCCAATTGTATTGAAACCTCTTCATTCTCAAAACACGAACAGATGTTCAGAAAATGCTCAAACATCAATTCTCACCAAACTCAAAATTGAGAAGCCTAGGATCAACTACACTTCACACTGAGTAAAATCCACTATCAAACTAGGTCTATATCATCAAGAATCATCAGATACGAGCCTCACCAAAAAATGTGATCAACCTAATTTTGTCTCTAAACATGAAATTTAGTTACCAGAATCCACCTAGCCATGATCTACAATGAATATCACCATCTAAAACCTAAGGAAACTTCATGAATTGAGCCATAGAAAGAAGTTTACATACCTGCAAATCTTGGATGAACAGAGTGGTAAAACCTCCAAATCAAGCTCCAAGATCTTCCAGACACGTTCTATGATCAATTATCAAGCTTCTGTATGCATCAATGGGAGTTGAATCTTCTTGAATTGCCAAATCCGATTCTGACTTGCAAGAGATGAATCCAAAATGCTATCTCACGATTCCTCAGTGTTCTTGGCTAGAATTCTATCTGGAATCACTCACACACTCAAGAGGAAGCTATTGAATACAAAAGAATGGATTGAAATGGATCACAATGATGTAACCGATTCTGTTTTGCAAGATGAAAATTCAGAATGCAATCTCTCAATTCTCCCTCAATCTGCACCAACCTCTGCCTTGAACCTCTTCTAATACTTATATAGAAGGTGAATGAAAGCTCTAGAAACTTCTGGATTGATCCAATGAGAAGTTCAATATCTCTTGCATTTGAAAATGTCATGAGAAGTTTCACACATGGCAGCTGAGTTCCAAGCTTGTATTTGCACCTCATTCTGATCCAATTTCTCCTTAGATGACATATTGAAGGGATTAGCAATGGTTAAGGCTTTGGTTAAGCTCCAAAGAGTGGTTTTGCATATGTGACTTATAATGTAAGTAACCACTTTACAAAGGAAGTCATGAAATTATCCCTCAACTCAAAAATGTGGCAATGTCATTGTTTTCAAAATATGTTTTCCAATCAATTTGGTATGTCATATGGCTTGGTTTGGACCTATAGATCAAAAATCTCAATTTTCCTCTTTGGTTCATTTAAAATTCACCCTTATTTTAGGCCATTTTTGCAATTTTGTGATACAAGCCTTTCCAAGCTTTCATGACTTCTTACATGGCCCAAAAACACCATTCTAAACACATCTCATGTTGAACATTTCTCCATTTGAGGAGTGGAAGATAGAGATTTTGACCTATGTTGAAAAATGACCTATAATTCAACTTTCCCAAAATACCCCTGGATTGCCAAGACCATAACTTGAGTTCCACAAATCTTCTTGAGGACTTCTAGTACTAAAATTAAAGCTAAGGTCAAGCCCTACAATTCTTATGTTGTCCAAGAATCCATTTGAAAACTCCTTGATTGGAAAAAGTTGCTTGGAAGTCAAGTGACTTTCACAAATAAATTTCAGTGCCCTCTGGTGACCCATAACTTACAAGAACCATAACTTGAGTTCCAAAAATATTATTAAAGACTTATAGTACTCAAATTAAAGCTATTTAGAAGCTATACAAGTTTCATGTTGGCCAAAGATCCATTTGAAACTTGCATTTTGACTTATCTGGCTTGGAAGTGAGGCCTAAATTAGGGGATTTTACACTGAAACCCTAATTTGGCAACTCCTCCCACTTTTGATTATCTTTGATTTATCCTTGGCACAACACCACACATGTGTCAACATATCAATTCATGAATCCCACAACCTCCAATTAAGCCTTGATGCTCTTCAATCACTCAGTTGACCTAGGGTTGACCTAGGGTTGACCCAGATGAAACCCTAGTTGATTGTACTTCAACTGTGGCTCTTGTACTTGAATCAATGACATGTCTTATCTTCAATATGACCCTCTAGGAATTTCATAAACTTTGTACACATTCCATACCCTCAACTCCTAGCTCATACCCCCATTGATGACCCTCAATACACCTCAAGTTAGGAGAGAAATCCACTTGTTGACACTCAAATCTCCTCAGAGCTTCAACCCATTCCTTGATGACTTGGATGTTCCTTAGCTTGAATAAAAACCCTTGATGTGCTTCTTTAGATAAGAATGGCACTTGATCCCTTGTTAGATGACTTGCTATGTTATGATATGCAGATGATTGGACCATGTACATGATGTGACTATGCAAATGATAATGCAATTGAAACATAAACCAGGTGAAATAGGTTGAGCAAATTTTAGGGTGCAACAGTGTCATATATGGAGCCACACCCATATTTGCAGAAGTAACTGCAACCATGGTTGATTGAAACTGTGCTGCTGTAGAAGATGAGGTTGCCATTGAAGATGATTTTGACAAGGGTTTAGGGTTTTTGTGAAGAGAGAAAAGAAGACAGAAATGCATAAACTTGCTTGAGTTGTGAAAAGTGTGAAAGTGGTGAGAAATGTGGTATTTATAGAAAACAATTAGGCATACAAATAGACAATCAAAGCATGTTCACACATAGCAATTAATGTTAATTAAAGAAAGAGAATAAAAATCATTTCAAGCATTAATTGATTCTGACAAATTGGGGGGAAAATCAAGATTTTCACTATTCAAACCATACCTCAAACGTCTCTTCAGTAGTGTACACGCCATCTTTGCAGATTTAGAGTGACATGTGTTTGCTTGCATGTGCTTCTGAATTCTCTTGAGAAATGAAACGTTAACCAACGTTCAGATCCTCTGAGATTAGTTAGTTCAGATACACACAAATAAACATAAATCTAATAAGCAACAGAATGAAATACTTCAGAGTGATAAACATTTATCATCTGTAAAATTTGCTTCTGACAAATATTATTCTGGACACAAATCCATACCAATATTTTTCAGAATAAATTTGAATCTATCTTCAACAAGGGGTTTTGTGAAAATATCTGCCCATTGATGATCTGTATCAACAAAGGCTAAGTTTATAATTCCCTTCTGAACATAGTCTCTGATGAAATGATGCTTAATTTCTATATGTTTGCCTTAGAGTGTAAAATGGGTTTTTTAGAAAAACATATAGCAGAAGTATTATCACAGAATATAGAAATGTTATTTTCAAATATCTGATAGTCTTCTAGCTGACTTTTCATACAGAGCATCTGCGTGCTACATCCAGCAGCAGCAATATATTCTACCTCTGTAGTTGATAGTGCAATTGTGGGTTGCTTCTTGCTGTACTAAGAGATTAGATTTCTTCCTAGAAATTGACAGCTTCCAGAAGTACTTTTTCTTTCCACTCTGTCTCCAGCGTAATTAGCATCACAGAATCCAACTAATTTGAAATCATCAGATTTTCTGTAACACAAACCCACATTAGAAGTACCTTTCAGATACCTTAGAATCCTCTTAACAACTGTTAAGTATGATTCTCTAGGATCTGATTGGAATCTAGCACACAAGCATACACTGAACAAAATGTCAGGTCTAGAAGCAGTTAAGTAGAGAAGAGATCCTATCATACCTCTGTAGAGTTTCTGATCTACTTTCTTACTTACCTCTTCCTTGCCTAGTGAACTTGTTGGATGCATGGGAGTCTTTGCCAGCTTACTATCAGTCATGTTAAATTTCTTCAAAAGTTATTTAACATATTTGGTCTGATGAATGTAAGTGCACTCTTGAGTCTGGTTGACTTGAATTCCTAGAAAGAATCTCAATTCTCCCATCATGCTCATTTCAAATTCTGCCTGCATACATTGAGCAAACTCCTTTCCCAGCATAGTATTGGTAGATCCAAATATGATATCATCCACATATATTTGACAAATTAGAAGATCTTTCTTAAATGTTTTACAAAAGAGTGTTGTGTCCACTTTGCCTCTGATGAAATTTTTCTCCAGAAGAAAATTGCTCAATCTCTCATACCAAGCTCTGGGAGCTTGTTTTAAACCATACAGAGATTTCTTTAGTTTGAAAACATGTTCTGGAAATTTTTCACTCTCAAAACCAGGAGGTTGGTGAACATAAACTTCTTCTTCTATAATACCATTTAGAAAGGCACTTTTAACATCCATCTGATATAGAGTGATGTTATTTTGTGCAGCAAATGAAATAAGAAGGCGTATAGATTCTAACCTTGCCACTGGAGCATAAGTTTCAGTGTAATCAATACCTTATTGTTGACTGTACCCTTGAGCAACAAGCCTTGCATTATTTCTTTCAACTTCTCCTTTCTCATTAAGCTTATTTCTGAAGACCCATTTAGTTCCAATTATGTTGAATCCTTTTGGTCTTGGAACTAAATCCCACACATCATTTCTGGTGAACTGATTTAGCTCTTCTTGCATGGCAATAATCCAATCATTGTCTTGCAGAGCTTCATCTACAGAAGTTGGTTCAATTTTTGACACCAATCCAAATAATGATGCTTCAGATGATCTGAGAAAGGATCTTGTTCTGATAGGGTCATCCTTCTTTCCAATGATAACATTCTCTAGATGAGAAGCTTTGATTCTGGAAGATGATCCTCTAACAGTTGATTCTTCAGAAATGTTTAAGTTGTTCATCTGAGAAGTTAAAGGAATTGCATCTGGCGTTGCTTCTGGTTCCTTTACTTGAGCTTTGTCTGCCTCTGAGCCTTCAGAGTCTGTGAAGACTACTTCTCTATCTGCAAAGTTTTCAGACTGCTTTGGCTTTTTAATGCCAAGCTTATCATCAAATCTAACATGAATAGATTCTTCCACAATCTGTGTCTCAGTATGGTATACTCTGTAGCCTTTAGAGCGTTCAGAATACCCAAGCATGAAACACTTCTGTGCTTTAGAATCAAACTTGTTCAAATTTTCTTTAGTATTCAGCATATAGCAAATACATCCAAAAGGATGAAAATATGAAATGTTGGGCTTTCTGTTCTTCCACAGTTCATAGGGAGTCTTCTCCAGAAGAGGTCTTACAGACACTCTGTTCTGAATGTAACAGGTTGTGTTTATTGCTTCTGCCCAAAAGTGCTTTTCCAGATTAGTCTCATTGATCATGGTTCTGGCCATTTCTTGCAGAGTTCTATTTTTCCTCTCTACAACTCCATTTTGTTGTGGAGTTCTAGAACAGGAAAAATCATGAGCAATGCCATTTTCATTAAAATATTTTTCAAAATATTTGTTTTCAAATTCACCACCATGATCACTTCTGACTTTTATAATTTTGAAATCTTTTTCATTCTGGACTTGTTTGCAGAAGTCAAAGAACACAGAATGTGACTCATCCTTGTGTTTTAAGAACTTTACCCATGTCCATCTACTATAGTCATCAACAATGACTAACCCATACTTCTTGCCTCTGATGGATGCAGTTTTCACTGGTCCAAATAGATCAATATGAAGTAATTCTAGTGGTCTAGAAGTAGAAACAACATTTTTTGATTTAAAAGAGGATTTTGAAAACTTCCCTTTTTGACATGCTTCACAAAGAGCATCTGAGGTGAACTTCAGATTAGGAAGTCCTCTGACAAGATTAAGTTTATTAATCTGAGACATACGTCTCATATTAATATGCCTCAATCTTCTGTGCCAGACCCATTGCTCCTCATTAACAGACAAGAGACATTTAACATTCTGAACCTTAAGTTCTGAAAGATTTATTTTATAAATGTTGTTCTTCCTCTTCCCACTAAATAGGATTGAGCCATCCTTTTGACTAATAGCTTTACAACATTTTTGATTAAAGGTTATGTCATAACCATTGTCACTTAATTGACTTATGGACAATAGATTATGCTTTAATCCTTCTACAAGTAAAATATTAGTAATAGAGGGAAGTTTACCATTTCCAATAGTGCCAGATCCAATGATCTTGCCCTTCTGATTCCCTCCAAATTTCACATCACCTCCAGATCTAAGCTTCAGACTTTGGAACATAGACCTTTCTCCTGTCATGTGTCGCGAGCATCTAGAGTCCAGGTACCATGATTGGCATCCCGACCTTGCTGCTAAGAACATCTGCAATAGGAATTATTTTACTTTTAGGTACCCAGATCTTATTGGGTCCTTTTGGGTTAGTTGTTCTGAAGGTTTGTCTAAACTTCTGTTTTTCAACATAAGGTTTATTCTGACTAGCCTTAGATTTAAACACATGAATGTTCTTTTCAGAACGAGTGTGTTCAATATCATTCAAGTGACCAAATTTAAAGTGGGAATATAAAGGAGTCTTCTTGATGATAATTTTATCAACAGGTTTTGGATTTAAATCCTTTCCAGAGGAAGATTTATATCCAATTCCTTTTCTGTTGTTTCTGCTAACTCCATAGATCATAGAAGCCATTTTGCTTATGTCTATGCTTTTAGCAAGAAACTTCTGAAAGCTGTAGTCATATTTTTCCAAAATATTTTTGCATTCAGACTCAGTTTCAGAATCAGAGTCTTGTTGAGCTAATTCAGAATCATTTTTCAATCTTAAGTTCTTTTCATTTAGCTCAGATACTTCTGATTTGAGAATATTATTCTCAGATACACGATTGTTTTGACGCTTCTTGTATTTGAGCTTAATATTGTTATAGCTCTTCAGAACTTCTGATAACACTTTGATAAGTTCATCTTTAGTGAGTTTAGCCATTACCTCTTCAGCGTCAGAGTCAGATTCAGAGTCAGATTCAGATCCTGAAATTTCTTCCTCCTGATCTTCTATGTCTGCCATCAATGCTACGTTGGCACATTCCTCTTCTGACTCAGATTCAGATTCAGATGTATCTGAATCATCCTAGGTTGCCATTAAAACCTTCTTCTTCTTATCAGATTTTCTTTTAGGCTTTTCTTTCAACAATTTTGGACATTCATTTTTGTAATGCCCAGGTTCTTTACATTCGTAGCAGACAACCTCCTTTTTGCCAGATCTTCTGTGTCCAGAAGATTCTTTTCTTTGGTCAGGCTTCCTGAAGTTTCTGAACTTCTTTCCTTTATGCTTCCAGAGTTTGTTTATTCTTCTGGACAACATGGATAGTTCATCTTCATCTTCAGACGAGGATTCTTCAGAACTTTCCTCTATTACCTGCAATGCTTTAGCAGATTTATTAGATTTTAAGGCAATTGATTTACCTTTCTTTTGAGTTTCATCTTCCTCAAGTTCAATTTCATGACTCCTTAGTGAACTGATTAGTTCCTCCAAGGAAATCTTGTTCAGATCTTTAGCCATTTTCAGCACAGTCACCATAGGTCTCCATCTGGTAGGTAAGCTTCTGATGATCTTTTTCACATGATCAGCAGTAGAGTATCCTTTATCCAGAACCTTTAGTCCAGATGTAAGTATTTAAAACCCGGAGAACATAGCTTCAGCAGATTCAGCTTCTTCCATCTTGAAGGCTTCATACTTCTGGATTAGAGCCAGAGCCTTTGTTTCCTTGACTTGAGAGTTTCCCTCATGAGTCATCTTTAAGGACTCAAACATGTCAAATGCAGTTTCTCTATTTGTGATCTTTTCATACTCAGTGTGAGATATTGCATTTAACAATATTGTTCTAGCCTTGTGGTGATTTCTAAATTCCTTCTTTTGGGCTTCTGTCATAGATTTTCTATCTACTTTCTTGTCATTCCCATCAATGGGATGAACATATCCATCTATGACCAAATCCCATAAATCAGCATCATAACCAAGGAAAAAACTTTCAATCCTATCTTTCCAATAATCAAATTTCTCCCTATCAAACATAGGGGGTTTAGTGCTGATTCTGTCCCTTTCTTCATATTTGTTGTTAATGTTAGATATTGAATTATCAGCCATAGTAACAACCAAATATATATCAAAGTTTTTCTCACTGGATCTTTTCTGTCACTGTGAAGTGGTAGCACACAGAACCAGAGCTCTGATGCCAACTGAAGGTGAGAAAATACTTAGAAGGTGGGTTGAATAAGTATGAAGATAAAAAATTAGAAGTAAAAGCTCAGTTATTTTTATCCTGGTTCGTTGAACTCAACTACTCCAGTCCACCCTTACTAGAGTGATTTTCCTTTCTCAATCAAGGACTTAATCCACTATTTAATCAACTGATTACAATAGTAAGCACTAAGAACAACTGTTCAAAGTCTTCTCAAGAACTACTGATCCTAACTGGATCTTCTTAAGGTTTTCTTACAATCAAATGTAATAACAAATACAAGTGTTAAAATGCTTCTAATAAAGCTTTATCACAACTGTGATTTTTCACTTAAGATTAAGAACAAAGAAATTAATTCTAGAAAGAATATGAGTTGTATGAGAGCTTTGATAATGAATTCTTTTCAAGTGATTCGTCAACTGAAGAAGATGAGTGGAGACTTGCTTTTATAGGCACAGTGATCCAAGAGTATTTCACGTTGAGAAGTGTGTACCAAAAGGTCTGAGCATTTTTGTCTTCACATCAAGTGACCTTTCCTAGAAGAAGAAAGAACAGAGAAATCCTTTTTGTCTGTGTTCTTGTGTCTAGCATAAATAAGGAAAGAGTCGTTTGGATATTCCAACGGACATAATCTTTGAATTCTTCTTCAACAATTTTCAGCAAGAATCATCAGAGTCTAATTTGATCAGAGGCTTCTGATGTTGGTCAGAGTTTTGCTGAATCAGAGTCTTTGTAGCAAATGTGCTTTTAGCGTGTATACGTTCAGAGCAGAGTTTTGGGTCAGATCCTCAGTACTGGCAGCGTTAGTACTTTCAGAGTCTTCTGAATTAACTATGCTTGAAAACTCTTCATACAGAATTCTTCATTGGTTCAGATGCTTCTGACTTGCTTCAGATTCTTCTGGAGCTTTTGCTTCAGATCCTTCTGGAGCTTCTACTTCAGATCCTTCTGGAGGCAACGCTCAGGATCTTCTGATGGCAGCGTTTAGAATCTTCTAATGGGTGCATTTGACGCTTCAGAGCCTTGCATATTTCTTATGTTCAGATCTGATTTGCTTCTGGAGTGATATTTACTTTAATATCTGCAACGAACATTCTTAAGCATATTTTAGAGTATATAATTCTTAATTACAAAATTTCATAATAGTTATCATCAAAACATAGAGATATTATTAAGAACCAATATGTGTTCTAACACTTATCTCCTGCATGTTGTGCTGAATTATAGTGGAAAATTAAAGAATAAAGAAACGACCTCGAAGGTTGCATATAGAGGAAGACTCTGACGTAAGATTGCACATTGTGCGAGAATTGATCAAAAAGAAGATCCTCTCCTTTGAGGACAACCAACCTAACATGGAAAACCGACCCTTGCCAAACCATGGTGGCGTCCATGCTGTAGAGGAAGACTTTGACGTAAGATTAATTTCCAAGGTGTCTGAAGTCAAAACTCCATTAGTTGATTTGCATAAGAAAATGATAAAGGCGGGTATGATCAAAGGCTCCCATGAAAGTTACAGCGATTGTCATCATAATCCGCAAGGTTGTAACCTAGTACAGAGGGATATTTATTCAATGGTCGATGGAGGTTTGTTACAAATATATTGAAAGAAGAAAATAAGAAGACATCTCAGTGATTGAGACAATATTCAATTTACCAAAGAAACCTGAAAAGACGCCAGTATTCAATACTGTGAGTAGCAAGTCTACTTCTCCCGCTGTTGTAAGGCCTATATTTCACAACAACCCTGCGCCAACCGTGGACCAGCCAAAACCATGGTTTGATCCAAGGAGGGGGTCGGGCCCTAATCCAAAAGTCGTATCTTGGAAATACGACTACTCCTGGTACAACATGAAAACCGGAAGAAAACAGGAGGATGTGACAAACATTTTCGCGACAAGCAAAATGACCCGCAGTGGTCGTGTATATCAACCCAAGGCAAATTTTACTATTCCTCAGGCAGCTGCCACTATTCCCAAAGCAACTACTGCCACTCCCAAGGAAACTGTTCCTAAGGAAGCTATCTCCAAAGAGTCGGTTATTGAAAAAACTAAAGGGAAAGAAGTCCTAAAGAAGGATGAGGAAGAATTTCTGAGAATAATTCGCCGAAGCGATTATCAGGTAGTGGACCAACTCAACCAAACACCATCCAAGATCTCGATTATGTCATTGCTGCTAAGCTCTCCTGCTCATCGACAAGCTCTGTTGAAAATACTAACACAAGCCCATGTAATGAAAGACATTATTGTGGGGCAATTCGACTCCGCTGTGGCTAACATCACAGCCTGCAACACACTGAGCTTCGACAATAATGACTTGACCACTGTGAGGGGCGCAACCACAATCATTCCTTGCATGTGTCTGTTAAGTGTGAAGAAGATATACTTGCCAGAGTACTTGTTGACACTGGGTCAGCCCTCAATGTAATGCCCAAAAGAACATTAGCAAAGTTGGCATACAAAGGAGCTGAGATGAGGGAAACATCTTTGATTGTGAAGGCCTTCGATGGATCAAGGAGAACCGTAATAGGAGAGGTTGATTTGCCGATCATGGTGGGAACCCAGGTCTTTGAAATCACCTTCCAGGTAATGGACATAAATCCTGTGTATAGATGTTTGTTGGGAAGGCCGTGGATACATGCAGCGGGCGCTATCGCATCCACCCTACATCAAAAGATGAAGTTCATTACTGAGGATCACCTGGTCGTAGTGCACGGAAAGGAGGACCTGATGGTGAGCAACCTATCCTCCTTCCGATACATTGAAGCTGATGAGGATGAGTTGGAAACAGCTTTTCAAGCTTTAGAAATTGCACATGCTGTGTTGGTTGAGGATGTTGTTGTTACACACCGTCCATCTTTCGCCTCCACCCAGAGTATTAAAATTGCCATAAAGGAAGGACTTCTGCATGGTTGGGGAGAGGTAATCGAGGTCAACACTTGGACGAAAAACAATCGACAAGGATTTGGTTACAAACTATCTCTTGGTGAAGAATTAGAAGTTAATGGCAAGCGCTTGAAGACCCTGAAGGAGATCTTCGTAAGTGGTGGTAATCAAGTAAACACTATCGAAGAAGATGTTGGAGTGAGCTGCATAGACGATCTGGTATTCCGCGATGAAGCCATTCTGTGTAACTGGGAGGCCACTGAAGTTACCTTCATGTTACCGCTGTTCAAGTAATTTATTTGTTTTGCTTGTTAGCATTTTCTCTATTTTAAATCCATGGTCATGCCCGGGGCCAGTGGATCATTTTGTATGGGCCACACTTTTACAATTAAAAAGATCAATCAATGAATGAGTGTTTTTTTCAAAGTCCCATTTTGTTGCTCATTTGTTTCATTTTGTTCTTATTTTTCACTTTTTTGTAAAAACGGAAAAATGCCAATCTTTTTTAAAAACCTAAAAAGAATTCATCATCTGCATCTCTTTGTGTGTGTTTGTTCATTTTTAAGCCCGTTAAACACATGAAGAAAACCTCCATCACCCGCTAAATCTGATGATCACCCAGTTCCTTCTGACTTTGGTTCACCTGTATTCCAAGTTGAAGACGAGAGTGATGAGGATTTTGAAGTTCCCGAAGAACTTACAAAAATGGCCGAGTACGAGGATGCTTATCTTCAATCGTACAAAGAACAGAATGACGACATCAATTTGGGCTCTGAAGAAGAAAAAAGAGAGGTCAAGATTGGGGCATCACTAGGGGCGGAGGTTAAAGATAGATTGGTAATGCTTCTCAAAGAGTAAACAAATGTGTTTCCTTGGTCCTACCAAGATATGCCTGGATTGGACACCAACATCATGGTTCACAAACTCCCTTTTAAACCTGAGTGTCCTCTGGTTAAGCAGAAGCTTCGAAGGTCCAGGCCCGACATGGCTCTCAAGATCAGAGATGAGGTCAAAAAACAGATAGATGCAGGCTTCTTAGCAGTATCAAAATACCCAATATGGGTGGCCAACATAGTACCTGTGCCAAAAAAGATGGTAAAGTTAGAATGTGCATAAATTATAGGGATTTGAACAAAGCTAGTCTGAAGGACGATTTCCCTTTGCCGTATATCGACACTTTAGTTGATAATACATCTAGCTTTGTAGTGTTCTCATTCATGGATGGTTTCTCCGGCTATAACCAGATAAAAATGGACCCAGCCGATATGAAAAAGACAACCTTCATCACACCCTAGGGCACCTATTGTTATAAGGTTATGCCTTTTGGTCTGAAAAATGCTGGGGCCACATACCAAGAAATTGAGGTCTACATTGATGATATGATTGCCAAGTCTCAGAGCGAAGAAGATCACCTCGATCATATGTTAAAGCTATTCAAAAGGCTCAAGAGGTATCAACTGAGACTAAACCCTGCCAAATGTACCTTCAGAGTCAGATCTGGAAAACTACTAGGTTTCATCGTTAGTCAACATGGAATCGAAGTGGATCCCAACAAGGTACGAGCCATTTAGGAAATGCCCACACCATAAATTGAGAAACAAGTCAGAGGTTTCCTTGGCAGGCTAAACTATATCTCCAGGTTCATCTCCAACTTGACTCCTACTTGCACGCCAATCTTTAAGTTGTCATGAAAAGATCAAGCGGTTGTGTGGAACGAGAATTGCCAGTCGGCATTTGAAAAGATCAAAGGCTACCTCCAAGAGCCTCCAATATTGATCCCTCATGTGCCTGGAAGACTTCTCTTCATGTACATTACTGTGCTCAAGGAATCAATGTGTCCTGGGCCAAACAGATGAATTAGGGAAGAAAGAGCATGCAATTTATTACTTGAGAAAGAAGTTCATTGATTGTGAGAGTCGCTACTCTCCGTTGGAAAAATCTTGTTGCGCGCTGGTTTGGGCGGCCAAACGTCTAAGACAGTACATGATTTGTCACACTACTCTATTGATATCCAAAATGGACCCAATAAAGTACATATTTGAGAAACCCACTCAAACGGGAAGGCTTGAGAGATGGCACATGCTCTTGTCAGAGTATGATATTCAATATGTTGCATAGAAGTCGATAAAAGGAAGCGTCTTGTTAGACTACCTTGGTGATCAACCTATTGAAGATTATCAGTCACTTAAATTCGACTTCCCCAACTAAGATGTCATGTCTCTTTACAAAGCTAAAGAAGAACCTGGTTCTGAAGAGGGTCTTGAACCTGATTCCCATTGGAAAATGATGTTCGACGGTGCATCCAACAGAAAAGGTCATGGCGCTGGTGCTGTTCTGGAAAACCCTACCGGAGGATACACTGCGGTTACTGCAAGATTATGCTTCAATTGCACGAACAACATATCCGAGTATGAAGCCTGTATCTTAGGACTTGAAGCTGCCATTGACCTTCACGTTAAGATTATGGAAGTAATTGGCAACTCTGCCTTGGTGATTTATCATCTCAGAGGCGAATGGGAGACCCAAGACGAAAAACTAGTTCCTTACAAAGACTACATTTTGGAAATGTTTGAGTATTTTGACGAGATCACTTTCAAGCATGTCCTGAGGTCTGAAAATCATATTGCTGATGCCTTAGCCATGCTAGCATCAATGTGGAAGGTTCAATTTATCAACGAAGCTCCCTTGATTATCATTGAAAGAAAGACTGCACCAGCATACGTCATGATGGCTGAAGAAGAGTCTGATGGAAAACCATGGTTCTACGACATACAAAATTACCTCCAGAATCAAGAGTATCTGGTCGATGCCTCTAAAATTGATAAGAGAGTTTTACGGAGATTGTCATCCAAGTTCTTCATCAGCAATAATGTTCTGTATAAAAAGAAATCACGACATGGTCTTACTCAAATGTGTTGACGAAAGAGAAGCAGGCATGCTGATGATAGAAATTCATGAAGGTACCTTCGGTACTCATGCAAGCGGCCATGCCATGGAAAAGAACATCTTGAAGGCTGGTTATTACTAGTTGACTTTGGAGACTGATTGTATCCTGTTTGCCCGAAAATGCCATAAATGCCAGATTTACGCGGACAAGGTGCACGTGCCACCACATCCTCTGAACATGCTAACATCGTCTTGGCCATTCTCAATGTGGAGCATTGATATAATTGGGACAATTGAGCCTAAAGCGTCCAACGGTCATCGGTTCATCCTCGTCACTATCGACTATTTCACCAAATAGGTAGAAGCTGCATCCTACGCCAACGTGACCAAGCAGGTGGTTTCCCAGTTCATCAAAAAGGAGATTATCTATTGTTACAGAATCCCTGACCAGATCATTATAGATAATGGGAAAAATCTGAACAACAAAATGATGAAGGAGCTCTGTGACAGTTTCAAAATTAAACATCACAATTCCTCTCTTTACTGGCCTAAGATGAATGGTGTTGTTGAAGCTGCAAACAAAAACATTAAAAAGATTGTGCAGAAGATGGCAGTGACCTACAAAGATTGGCATGAAATGCTACCATTCACTTTACACAGATATAGAACATTTGTGCGCACTTTAATAAGGGCAACCTCTTTCTCCCTAGTCTACGAGATGGGCATAGTATTACCTATTGAGGTTGAGATACCTTCGTTAAGGGTCTTGATGGAAGCCAAGCTCGAAGAAGTTGAATGGATGAAGGAAAGGTTTGATACTCAGAATCTCATCGATGAGAAAATGATGACGGCAATGTGCCACAGTCAGCTCTACCAGAAGAGAATGAAGAAGGCCTTCGACAAAAGAGTCCAGGTCAAAGAATATAAACAGGGTGAACTGGTACTCAGAAAGATCCTGCCAGTACATTGAGACATGCGTGGAAAATGGATGCCAAACTACGATAGCCCATTTGTTCTGAAGACAACCTTTTCTAGAGGCTCTCTTATTCTTGCAACGATGGCAGTGAACAACTCCCTCATCCCCTGAACTCAGATGCAGTAAGAAAATATTATGCCTAAAAATCCCACTAAGTTGAAAACCTGGAAAGGAAACTTAGGAAAAAGGGGGCATCCTGGTGGATCATAACCTATAAAGGAGATCCAGGAAAAAATTAGGGATAAAACAAAAGAAAAGAAAACCCCGCTAAGTCGAAAACCTGGAAAGGCGGCTTAGACAAAAATGAGCAACAAAGGCATTTCACTGCATCAGGAGTTGTCACTACTGCATAAGATTGTCAGAAAAAGGGGCACACCTTCCACTACTCTTGCCAAAGGCAACATCTTAGACTGACTCTTAGATAGTTAGGACTGGATGACCATTGGATTTTTGTAAACCTTTTCCCATATTGCCATTTTCCAAATTGTAATTGTTCCATGGGACTTTGCCTTTTGCAAGTTTCCATCGTTGAATAAAATCATATTTGGACCAATCTTTTTTTATACTCTATTATGCTCTATCTTTTTTGTTATGCAAAACATTACTTATTCGTTAATAATGATTTTTTAAAGAAAAAGTTTTTGAAACAACAATTTGTTTTAAGGAAAGTTAACAAATAAAACGTAACTTTGATTGCGACATGACGGTGTAAATTCAGGCTCCTCTCATGAGAACAGAATGGTTGAAACCTTGATACCTTCATTTCAGCAATGTGAGATTCTATAGAGATTTCTTTCCCCATGCCGCCGCGCTACAAAGTCTTGTCAGCTGTATTGAAGTTGTGACCTCTCTCCAGCAAATTTGCAAGAACAGAGGTCATTTCCCCAGCTGAGTCGCCTGAAGATTAAGACCATTCTCCAACATTGGGATTCAGTGTGATTCTTTTTTGTTTCCCCTGTGATATATCATTATCTATCTTTCGTTGCTTTCCCCCGTGGTTTGTTCGGCATTTCATCTGCATCATACCAGTTGGACGGTTTTCTTTGTCAAGAATATGTCAGGTGTTTCATCCCTAGTAGTTACTAGATATCGTCTTGAGATCCTTTGGTCGTTACCGAACTCCTTTGCTTCAGACCTGTTGTCGCGGGTTTACCCTTGGGTTGTTACCTTAACTTTATCAAGTTATCTGGTTTAGGTATTATTATGATAAATATTTATATCTCCAGAAAGTCCAGTAGTTATTGGCATTGTTTAAATCCAATGGTTGTTGGTATCACTATTTGGTTATCACCATATCCTCTTGGAGGCCTAGTCGTTACTAAGAATTCCCTAAAACCCCGTAATGTTTCTACTGGTGTTGTTTCAAATCCAATTGCTATTGGTATTGTTTGATGGCTATCCCCATTTGAAGTCCAGTAATGTTTTGACTGGTGTCCTGTGCAAAAATCTAATTGTTACTGGTGTTGTGGATTATAGTTGTCACCCTATCCCCAGTAAGTCTAGTATTATCTTGAATGGCATCTTCTAAAGTCCAATTGTTATTGGCATCTCGATTTTAGTTGTTACCATATCCTTTTAGAAGTCCAATGGTTATTGGTATTGTTCGTCTCAGGATGGCTGGTAGTTACTAGTATCCTCAGTGAATCTTAGGATGTTTGGTTGTTATCAACACTTCTAGTGCATCTTTGGATGTTTTACTTGTCACCTACATCTCCAGTTGTTTCCAAAAGACCTCATTCGAACTCTTCACTATAAGGAAATTCTCTGTTTTGGTTTAACCCCCAGGGAAGATTTTATTTCTCTCTGGACCCCCTAGGAAGTCTAGTTGTGACCAGCTTCCTGTTGATTTTTGCTTGTCTGGTAGTCACCAGATTCCCCTTTAAAGTCTAGTTATGAATAGCAATAGGTCGGTTGTGTACCCCTATCTGATACTGCTAATTGGTAGTTACCAAACTTTAGTCGTTACTAATGTTGCATCTTATCCTTAAGATCTGGTGTTTACCTGAATCTATCCCCCAGTTGATATCCTGTTTGTTAACCGACTCTGCTAAAAGTCCAGTAGTTACTGGTGTTTCTTAAAATCCGGTTGTTATCAGTATCGTTGTTCTGGTTGTCACCAATCCCCTTGAAGTCCAGTAGTTACTGGAACCATTTGAAAATTGTTATTTCTATCCCCTGTTGAAGTCCAGTAGTTACTGACGCTCTTTGGAACCCAATTGTTATTGGAACACGGTTGTAACCCGCGTCTCTTTTGTGAGATTCCCTGGAAGTCTAGTAGTTACTAGAATTGCTTAAAATCCAATCATTATTGGTACCGTTGATTTGGTCGTCACCATATCCTTCTGAAGTCTAGTCGTTACTAGCATTCCCTAGAAAGTCCAGTAATGTTTTGAATGGCATTGTTTAAAACCCAATTGTTATTGGTATTACCGTTTTGGTCGTCACCAATCCCCGAGAATGAACAGTGGTTACTGGAATTGTTCAAAGTCTAATTGTAATTGGCAATTTTCGTCCAAACTTTGTTTTATTCTCTGAATGTTGTTTGTTATCAACATTTCCTCAGGAAGTCCAGTAGTTACTGACTTTGATTGAAACCCAACTGTTATTGGAATGTCGGTCATTACTAATATCTCCCCTTGAAGTCTAGTCGTTACTAGTGTTCCTTAGGAAGTCCATTAGTTACTGACATTGCTCAAACCCCAATAGTTATTGGCATGTTCATCTAAATCTGATCTTAGGATGGTTAGTTGTTACCAACATCTCTAGTGAACCCCTAGATATCCCCAGCAAGTCTTGGAGGTCTAGTAGTTACTGGCACCCCCTGGTGAGTCTGGTCTTGTTTCTAGTCCTCTCTTGAAGATCCCGTTCGAACTCTTCGTTGCAAGGAAGATCCTCATTTGTTTGTTCCCCAATAGGGACTGTGTCTCTGGTCTTTTGAATCCCTGGTTGGGGTTCGAGTCTGTTGACTTTTTGTTCCCCTGTGTGGCTTCTTATCTGTGTCTCCCTTGATGCATTTCCCCGGTAGATATTTGCATTTCCGTGATGGAGATTTGCCTTTTCCCCAGTGGATATTTGTCTTCCCCGATGGAGTTTGTGCCCCCTGTGTGGAAGATCCCCGTAAAGCACCACCATTAGTCATGTCTGAACTATCGGTAGGCATGCTATGGATCTCTCCCCATTGTGTCTATGTTCCCAGTGGGTGGTTACTCGTTGTTTTGTTCTTCCTTTTTTTCCTTTGCTCGTGTGTCAGCATTTTTCTTACACTCAAGCATCATAAAGCATCATTCTTAGAGTTCATTACATGATCAGTATCTGTCCTTATGCATACCATCGCATCTAAGGGACAAATTTTTCAGTCTGCTATATTTAAATACATTTTACCATGATTCTATGGAGATCGTTATCTCTCATCGCCATCTGGTAAAGATATGTAAATAGGGGCAACTGTCATAACCCAAATTTTTACCCCTATATTCCTTTATCATTCTAGGTGCATCAAGCATGTGTTATCTAACCTTAACCTTTTTCAAGATAATCTTTGTCAAGATGCAGATGAATTAGGGTTTCACATTGTCAAAATCAAGAACCCTGTGGGTTGTTCAGTCAAAATTTTGGATTGATCTTCTAAAAATCAAGTCTTCATATCATCAATAGGCTCATATATTACCAATAACAAGTGCTATTTGAGTTTGTCACCAAAAGAATAGTAGCAGTGCAGTGCAAGACCCTGATTAGGGTTTCTAGTGGAAAAAGTCAACTGAAGTTTGACTTTTAGCTTAGATGGTTTTTCAAATCTTGAATCATGGTTCATGGCACTTCTATGACTTGTTAAAGGCTCCTCAAGAACTTTTAAAGGCTCAAAGAACCCATAACACTGAGGATCGATCTTGAAGATTTCAACTGTTCGGTTCGTCTGACTAGAAAGTCAACTCTTTGACTTTTAGGGTTTTGACCCCAAATTGAAGCAAGCAAGTCTTCCAACATCATTTTGTGCCTAAATAGTGATTTTGGTGGGGATTTATTCAAGGATTGATGGGTAACTTGCAAATCAAGAAACTAGGGTTCATGGAAAACCATAATTTTAAGCCAACTTGAAATGATCATAACTTCCTAACCGCACATCCAAATGGAGTGGTTCAAAACTTGTTGGAAATATCTTGAGGAACCCTACAAAAGTGTCCTATTGGGTTGAGGTCCAAAAATGAATATATTTGGAGTTATAAGCTCATCAAGTTGTGAGGAATTTTAACACTTAGAAAATTTTCATGTTTCTTAACTTGTAAGTCAGCGTTTGCAACAATCTTCAAGAGGCTTTTTGACATAATTCCCTTTGTAATTTGAACTTGTGTAAATCATCAAATTTGTAGATCATGTTTGGTTATTTTTAAAAAGTATAAGAGAATTTTCTCAACCTTTGTGGTTAGGGAGAATCGAAGAAGGCAAGTTGAGCATTTTTCATGTCACAAAACCAAGTTCAACACTTGCATTTTGATGCATAAACCATTCAAAACTCTTTTAAACACTTGCTTAACTCATTCTTTGATGCTTAAGGACCTAATTGAGGGGATTACAATTCATAGGCATGAGCAAAACTCAGATTTTGGATTAAATGAATTGTTTAATCATGCAGGTGGATGCAAGTGGCAAGGAGAGAGAAACGTTTTGCAAGTTCTGTCACAAGTCAGCAACTACATCAGCTGCACTCTTACTTTAACTTCAAACCCACTATTTGTAGGCTATAGATGATGATTAAACTCATAGAGAGGTGGCTTAAACTCAGAAGAAAGATCTCAAGGTGGATTTTCTCCTTTTGCCTCCAAAAAGGGCAAAGTTGGCAAGATGATCCAATCTGCCCATGCCTCTCACTTGTGAAGCTTGCCTATAAATAGAGAACTCTCCTCACATCCAGAATACACCAAATTGATCTAGAAACCAAGAAAAATCTCCCTCATTCCTCTGATCACAATGTTCTTGCAACTTGTGAAGCTTGCTCCCTTAAGGCACAAAATCTTTTTTTTGCAAAACCCTTGCCAAAACCTCATATAACCATCAAACACTTCCAACAACACTTCAAATACGTCACATATGATGTATTGAAGCTTTTCAAACACTCAAAAATTCAACTGTTAATCCATAAAACTTTGACTTTCTGCACTTTAAGAGCCACAACTCTATCCATTCCTCTTCCAACCTTTCCAACACTTCAAACACCTTCCATATAGTTTGTTTGAACTATCCAAATCATCACCACACTTCTATAACATCATTTCCTTGCATTTCACTTTGGAGTTCTTGGAATTTTCTTGCACAAAGCACCATTCTGTCAAGGAAGCCATTTGGAAGGAGTTTGGATCACTTGAATATCTCATTTGAAGCATTTTGAGGTTGTTTGGATCATCACATCTCAACTAGACTTCTTGTTTTGTGTATTGGCTTGAAGAGGCTACAAGAGGTATATGCTCATACTAGATACTTTTTAAATTATGTTATATTTTGATATACATTGATGTTGAACATGTTTGATATGTATTAGAGGTCATGTTTGAACCCTAGTTTGTTGTTGAACTTATATGCTCTTGACTGTTCACTTGCTCTTGCTTGTTAGCCTACTTTATGTTTCATTTTCATATGCAGCATTATGTTTCTGTTTAGGTATAGGTGTTTAATGGTTATAAACCTCTTTTATATGTTCTATGTATCATGTTTAATCAGTTGATTGTTGCTTAAAAGATGTATTAATGACTGTCACACTTGTCTTGCTCCAACTTGGTATTTTGGCCACACTATATGCTATCTGTTGAATGAACTCATCTCTTGAGGTATGGTGTTTATAAACATCCTTTATATGTTCCATATGTTGTGTTTGATCATTGGTTTGCTGCTGAAAACTTGTATTTTGGACTATCATGATGTTCTTGCACATAACATGTCAATTTTGGTATGGCTATCTAGTTTTTCATTCAATGCATGATCTTTGAAAACTACCACCACCATTGGATTTCTTGTGAAAAAATACACAATTTCCTTTTTTTCACTCAATTTCATTGATTTTTGAGCAAGTTATGGTTGCTCTTGCAAATCTGCCTAAAGTTGCCTTGCCTTGACTTAATTTTTGCCTTGCCTTGCCTAGTTTGGTAGCCTATTTTTAAAAGTGTATAACTTCCTTGATTTTTATCATTTTGATGTCATTCTTTTTGAAACGTGTTCCTTGATATGTCTAGTTTCAATGTGTGAAGAATGAATTAAAGAATTTTTATTTTTGAAATACTTTGGCTCACTTGAATGACATGACCTTTTTTAGGGTTTTCACTTGTTTTCTTGAGTTTCTTTGACCTAGTACTTAATTTTTATTGCATGATTGATCTTGTATGAATCAATTTTGGATGTTTAACATGTTTATGTGTTTTAAAACATTTGGTTCTTTACTTTACCATGCTTATTCTTGCCTTTGTAAATGTATGAACATGAAAATCGTGCCTTGAAACTTTTTATTGAGTTGTGTATGTTTCTTGATGTTGTAACCTCTTGAACATGACCCCTTAACCTCACTTTACTTTTTTATGTGTCTTTTTAGAACCATAACATGTTTAGGTTTTTCTTTTTACCTTTGTGAATGCATGAATGTGAATGTATGACTTGGAACTTCTCTGTGAATCCTTATGTGTTTCTTGATGTTGTAACCTTTTGAACATGACCCCTTAACCTCATGTTGCTTGTTTAGATGTCTTTTTGGAACCATAAAATGTTTAGGTTTCATTCTTACCTTGGTTGTTACCATGAATCTTATTCATCTTTCCCCTTGTGAAGTTTTGAATTCATGCTTGAACTGTTGCCACTCTTCTTGCTTATCCATGATTGATGGTCACTAATATGCCTTGAAAATGATTGAATGTTGTTACACTTATATTTTTTTAATTCATATGCCAAGTTGTAACTTATATGAATGAGTTTTGTTTGTTTACCATTGATGAACTTGTTGTTGTCACACATGTTTCATGTTTGCTTTTGTTGGTTGTTACCTTCATAATCTTTGAACTTTGCCATGATAAGTAATGTCTTGAGTTACGCTTGATGTTTGAAATGTTTGATTTGTTAGAACCTTTATCACCATCCCTTTTGAGATGTTGAAACATCTTTGTTCACCTTTGGTTGTAACCATTTGGTTTGATTCTTTCATTGTTAAATACTTGGTTGTAACCTTGTTCTTTGCTTGATGTTGTCACATGCTTGCATTACTTTCTTGGTTGTTACCATGCTCTTTTATATCTTCATCATGTTTGAATCAATGCTTATGTATGCTTTAACTTTGTTAAGTTCTCCCCAAGTGATAGAACTTGTTAGTTCTCATCCAGTTGCCTTGTTTTTCTCCTATTCCAAAGGAAAGTTTCTCTATTGACTTCACAATTATAGATAGCTTATTACCCCTCCCTTTGACTTGGTTAAGTCATTATGTCCTTTAACTTAGTTAAGTTAGAACCTATATCCATTAGAATTGGCTTTAATTCTAGAAGACCTACCCCTTGTTAGGAGTATCCTTCAATTAGAACTTTAAGATATAGTTTGTCAACTCTATGTGTGGATTATTGTCATGATTACTTACTCCCCTCTTGGCTTTTGTCAAATTCAATCTCTTTGAGTGTTCAACTTAGATCTAGAGAGTTTTGTCAAACTCTACACAAACATTGTTATGTTTGTTCCCCTTGGAGTCTTGACCATAGTCAAGTTTTTCTTAAACTTAGTGAGGAGAACTATGGTTGCTCTAATTCCGTCCTAGTAAGGATACGTAGGCATAAGATGCGATATCTTTGCGAGAAAACTTGGAATTATCCTTAGGTCTTTGCCTAGAACTTTACCCTAACCTTGATCCCATGACCCTAGCGAATAACAACTTAGATAGCTTAGCATACACACACACACACACACGCAAAAGGTTTCTATAGAGTACTACATATATCTAGGATGTGAAATACCTACCCTAGGCATAACCAACCAAGATCCCCGAATCTTTAGTATTGTTGTTACATTGCGCAAAAGGTTTTTAGTTCTTTAACCTTTCCTTTGGATAAATTAAAGCTTGGTGTTGAACTTTAACGAATTAAGATTCAAGTTAATCAATAGCTTGACATCTGATTCTCACTGCAACACAAAGTTAATGAAAACTTATTAGAGGATTGATAAAATTAAAGCCTCCTAATAACAAGTCTCATAGGTGATGGACCTAAGACAAATAATCAACCATACTTGGACTTTCAAATATAATTTTGAGCCACAAATGATCATTTTTAAATTACGGGACAATTTAGCGCTATGTTAAGCAATCGTAATCGAGTTTATGTAGAAACCACGACTATTTGAGGCCGGTCAATAATAATGTTAGTGATAATGCATGATAGAGAAGTGATATGTAGATCACTCTCCAAAATCAATGCCGCACGAAAAGAAAATAGGTAACAATCTCATCTTCATCAAGAACTTGAATAAGTTCAAAAGATATCGAATATTTTCATCGATCAAAAGAAAAAAGAGAAGAGGAAAGGGAATGTCAAATTGGATTACAAGTTCAAGGTTATTCTGTCTTTAAGTTCATCCACTCATCTTGGTGGATTAAAGCACTAAACATATCATTAACTCAAAGCACCTAAAATGAATTGAACAATTAACTTTAAAGATAGATTTGAATTAGTGAATGTTTATCTAACTTCATCTACACCCTAAGTCCAATGAATTTAAAGAGGAAAAGGACCTTTAAAAGTGCATTCTAAGGCAAAAATAAAAGGAAATGGAAGAAGAAGAAGAAGAAGAAGAAGAAAAAGAAGAAGAAGAAGAAGAAGAAGAAGAAGAAGAAGAAAGAACCAAAACAATCCCAAAACAGAGCCAAAAACTCAAAATCAACACTGGGTAGCCAGTTACCCAAATCTGGTAACCCTTTACCACTGCTAAAACAGCAGCAAAAAGGCAAAATTAACATTGGGTAGTCGGTTACACAAATCAGGTAACCCGTTACCACTGCTAAAATAGCAGCAAAAAGGCTAAATTAACACTGGGTAACCAGTTACCCAAATCAGGTAACCCGTTACCACTGCTAAAATAGTAGCAAAAAGACTTTAAAAAGTGAAGAAACTTGATCAATCATTTCTTCAAATACCTCATGATCAAGGATGCAATTGAGCACGAAAATTCAAGCAAAATAACAACAATCAACACCAATAGAACACAATTTGAAAGATCCAAAGATCAAGAAACAAGAATCAACAATAGATCACATTGTGAAGGATGTATCAAGAGCAACAATGGTGGATCAAGAAATTACCACTCCAAATCTGGAAATTCTTCAAATCAGCTCCACAAACCACACTTTAAAGCCTTGATCTACTAGAATTGATGATGAAAAAGTGAATGGATGAAGGTTTAGCTCAAAGATTAGTAAGTTCTAATGATGAGCTTACTAACTTTCAAAGGAAGAAAGAGCTTTGGTGAATTTGGTAATTGGAGAAAATTGAGAGTCAAGAAGGAATTTGACAAGGTGATTTTGGCTATCAAAAGCTTATGAAATGAGAGAAATGAGGCCTCTATTTATAAGATTAGGCTTGGAAAATTTGGTGGATTGGAATTTGGTTTGGAATTAAAATTAGGCTTGGAATTTGAATTTGGAGAGATTATCAAGTGGTCATTAGTGAAGGTGTATGGTGGGAATTAATTATAATGAGGTAGGGGATTTAAAATGAAGTGATCTAGAATATTCTCATGTTGCAATATTTGAATTTGGTGCGAAAAATGCTGCAGAATTTGAATTTGCCCAATTTTCACAAAATTCGCACAGGGTAATCGGTTACCCAATATTGGTAACCGATTACCACAGACAAAAATGGTGAAAATGGCCTTTATGATGTGTTGTCTTGGCTCTGGCTCAATTCTTTTGCTTGTCAAAGAAGGCATGGAAATAAACACATGAAACTTGGAGTCTCTTGAATAAAAGTCAATCAAATCTTGGGAGACTCTTGATCAGATGATTGGAATTATTTGCGAATCAACTTCGACTTTTTTCAGATGAAATTCACTCGAGCTGAGGGACTGATATTTGATATATTTGATCCAAATTCTTCCTAAAAAAGTTAGTAAAGGAAAAACAAATTTTTTTTGGATTTTAATCAATGGTTAGTAAACATAAACATAAACAAATATCAAACAAACAAGAAATAAGGATGCCCGGTGATCGCTCAAGAATAAACCTACAGAGGAAGGCAAAAGAGAACCAAAGCTTACGATCTTGTTTGTGGGATGAGATGCAAATGATATGTGGGATTTTAGGGTTAAAAATCAGGGTATTATAGTTGCCCCTATTTATGTTTCTTCTATCCAGAGATATGAAGATTGACATCTTTGTCTCGACCAGATAGAAGAGACTTGAATATAATAAATAAACCCAACTTTTGGCCTTAAGAAGCCACAAAATGACATGATTATGCTAATAGTATGGTATGCAAACACAAGACTTTTATGGGGATAAAATGCCACAAGAGACAAACAAACATTGGGGAGCAAAAGAAGAAAAGAGACTCCATAGGGGAAAACAAAAGAGCAAGATCCTTTTCCGATAAAGGAAAGGAAACGACTCAACGGGGGAAGGGATACCAACTGCTGGTTACTGGGCAAAGATACTCAAACCGAAGAGAAGAGGTAAAATACTTTCTACTGGTTACTAAGTAGAAAATAAGGGCAATAAACCAAAGGAAAGATTACCGACTACCTGTCACTAGGTAGAAAATATGATGGTAACTAACCAAAAATGAGGAGGAATATTACCTACTACCTGTCACTGGATAGAAAATAAAGGCAATATACTCAAAAGGTGAAGAATCATTATCGGGTACCCGCCACTAGGTAGAAAATAAAGGTAATGAACTCAAAATGAATACCTGCTACCAGTCAATGGGTAGGGCATTACAAATGTCAACTACCTGTCACTGGGTAGGACAAACTTGACTACCTGTCACTTGGTAGGAGAAGGAAATAAAGGTTAACTACCTATCGCTGGGTAGGATAAAGAAATAAGGGTCAACTACCTGTCACTGAGTAGGACAAACATACTCGACTACCTGTCACTGGGTAGGAGAAAGAGGTACATTATCAGCTACCTGTCACTGGGCAGCTCAAATCACACAACAAACTTCTGAAATAAAGAGACAACCATTTGTTGGTGATGAAATATCAATAACTCTGCCGAAGATCTTCGAAAGAGATATGGACAGGTTAAATCATACAATAGACTTCTCAAATAAAGAAACAACCATCTGTTGGGGATTTCATAACAAACTTCTCACCGGGACTTCCTTCATAGAGATGTCAATTGATGGAAAAACTGGTCGGATAAGGATCTATCATAAACTTCTCTTCTGAGGATGAACTAGAGAATTTCCATTTATTGTGAAGATACGAATAAATTTCTAGAGATTACACAAGCTGCTCAAATAAAGAGGCTTCCATTTGTTACCAGATGAGGTTTATCTTGCTGGGGATATACAAGTCGCTCAAATAAAACTGCTGCCACATGAAGCCACACATACAATTACTAAGAGAGTGTTATTAAAACACCACCGGGGAAATTCAAATCTTCATATTCTTATGGGGATTAATAAACAGATTTCTGTCGAGGAAAATAAATCCTCAAAAGGGATAAATAAATACCTTTTCATCATCCAGGTTTCACAGCCCAGGGAAATCCAAATTAACTGTTGCAAGAGACCAAAGTTCAATCCAGGAACAAACTGGAGAGAAACGGTCAAACAAGACTCGGCCCCATGAGGAAATAACTCAATTGGGGAATAATTTCATCCAGATAAAAGCTGGGGAGGAAAGCTAAAACAAACATCTCCCACGAGACATAAACTCAGTGGGGAATTGGAAAGGATATGCATTTTCTGCTTAGGGTTTACATTCTAATGGAAAGAAGACACGCGTATTCTGCGGGGATAACAACACTGGGGAAAGGGAAGCACTAACAAAAAATGCAAAAAGCACAATGCAACAAAAACATGCTATGCTTAACAGAACGAATGCGCATGCAATGTATATGAGTATGAATATGCTAACAAAACAGACAAAGAAGATAAATAGAGGGAGAACAAAACATAACAACACCACCAAAATACTCGAATAAGCTCATCAAGCTGGAGACATCATTGGAGGTCCTGCTAGGGATTTAACTAAAGAAATCTTGCAAGAGATAAACGAAAGCCATCAAAGGAAAATAAATCCTACTATAAGGCTCAAATCTTGCTGAGGAGATGGAGATACTTCTTGGGGAGAAAACCCAAAGTTCAATCTTCAATCATTAATAATCCAACAAGAGGGAACAACAATATAAACTCCGCTTCGAGGTTAAGATCTGTTGGAGAAAACACGGCAACCCAAATCTTCCAACTCTACCTGGGGATAAGAAAAATCCATATGAAATCTGCTTCAAAGGGATGAAGAGATCTACTGCAAATTGGAATCATGTAAATAGCTACACAACCCCACTAGGGAATATCACAACTCTTCTAGGGATATCACAAAAAGTTCTTTGAGGATTATGCAACTCTGAGAGAAACACCCTGGACTTTTCAGGGAAAATAAGAAGTTAAAATCATAGCAAAAAGTCAAGTTGTGGGGGATTTTAAATCAATACCAAACACATGGTGAGAGAAAAACCCGACAGGTGACTGCTATATCAACACTTCTTAGAAGAAATAAAAATTGCTCTTTGCTTGGGAAACGTCCAAAGTAAAGATGCATAACCTCTACTAGGAACCAGCAATGATAAATCTCTGTGTGGGCATTAACATCAAGGAGAGATGGCCTTTAAACTTCTCAACTTCCTGACTATAACCTGATTGTATGAAGGAAACATACTCAGCTGAAAAAGATTTGAATCAAGACTTAGCTGTGGAAAACCGAACAACACTCGTCTGGTTATCCATAGGAACAAAACTCTGCTAAGGGAATATCAACAAACTCTACTAGAGAAACCTCAACAAAACTCTACTGGGGAGCTGTCAATAAATTTTACCAGAGGAGCAAGAAATGACCCTGCTGAGGAAAACATCAACAAAATCTACTGAGGAGAAAGTCAACAAGAACAAACTCTGCTGAGGAAAACACTAAGCTTTGTGCTTCGAGATTTTACCATTCTTGGGATTACTGTTGACATTCCTCTTTATATTCATAAATCAAAGAAAAAATGCTTTTATAATTTTCAAATTTTTAAATCAATTATTCACATTTGTTTTAAAAATCATCATCAAAAATAAAAATGAAATTCTGTAAACAGAAACAAAATAAGAATTGCAAACAAAGGGACAAAGGCCCGAATTTTATTGATAGAATGGTAGTCCGCAAAAAGGTGTAACTCCACGGATCATTACAAAGATTGAAAAATGGTAAATACAATAGAAAGGCTTACATTCAAATACAATGACCACTATTCCCCCTAACAACTTTGAATTACAATTGTGCTTAAGACTTCATCTGAGAACGATTGAAGTAAAATCCTTGATAGGAAATGCTGATCCAAGCGATCAAGACTGGCCAGATGCAGTTACTTTCCATAATCCCTAACTTTTGCCTAGATTGCCCTCTCGGGTTTTCAATCTACCGGGATGATTATTTCTGTTTTTGCCTCTAATTTTTTCCTGGACCGCCCTTTCGGATTTTCAATCCACTGAGACGCTCTTTTTTTCCTAAGCCGCCCTTTCAGGTTTTCAACTTAGCGAGTTGTTCTTTTATTTTTTAGGCAAAGTATTTCTTGACTGCATTGGTATTCACAGGGCGAGTGAACTCTTCACCATCCATAGTTGTAAGAATTAATGCATCGCCAGAGAAGGCTCTCCTAACAACATATGGGCCTTCATAATTAGGAGTTCACTTGCCCCTAGAATCATTGGTAAAAGTTGAGATCTTTTTTAGCACGAGGTCGCCTTCTCTGAACACACGAGGTCGAACCTTCTTATCAAATGCTTTCTTCATTCTCTGTTGATACAATTGGCCATGACAGAAAGTCGTCATTCTTTTCTCTTTAATCAGATTCAATTGGTCGTATCTACTTTGACACCATTTAGCCTTTGACAATTCAGCTTCCATTAAAACTCTCATAGAAGGGATTTCAACCTCTACCGGGAGCACTGCTTTCATGCCATAAACAAGAGTGAAAGGGGTTGCCCCTGTTGAAGTGCGAACGGATGTACGATACCCATGCAGAGAAAAAGGGAGCATATCATGCCAATCCTTGTATATAACAACCATCTTCTGAATGATCTTCTTAATGTTCTTATTAGCAGCTTCAACAACCATATTCATCTTGGGTCTGTAAGGAGAAGAATTATGATACTAAATCTTAAACTCATCACATAATTCCTTCATCATCTTATTATTCAAATTTGACCTATTATTAGTGATAATCTTGCTCGGTACACCATATCGACAGATAATTTGGTTCTTGATAAACCGGACCACTACTTGCTTGGTCACATTGGCATATGATGTCGCTTCAACCCATTTGGTAAAATAATCAATAGCCACCAATATGAAATGGTGTATGTTCGACACTTTAGGCTCAATCATTCCAATCATATCAATGCCCCACATAGAGAAAGGCCATGGAGAAGATATAACATTGAGAGGAGTTGGAGGCACATGAATTTTTTCAGCATAGATTTGGCATTTATGGTATCTCTTCACATATTTACAACAGTCAGATTCCATCGTCAGACAATAGTAACCTGCCCTTAACATCTTCTTATCCATTGCATGTCCATTGGCATGGGTACCAAAGGATCCTTCATGAATTTCTTTCATCAATATGTCTGCTTCGTGGCTATCCACGCATCTGAGCAAGATCATGTCATAATTTCTCTTATACATCACACCATTATTCAAGAAGAAACTACCAACCAATCTTCTCAAAGTTTTCTTATCCTTCTTGGATGCCCCAAGTGGGTACTCTTGATTCTGAAGAAAACATTTAATATCATAATACCAAGGTTTATCATCAACAACCTCTTCAACTGCAAACACATGAGCTGGTCTATCAAGACTCATCACATCAATCTTTGGCACATCATTCCAATGATTTACCACAATCATGGAGGATAAAGTCGCTAAAGCATCTGCCATTCGATTCTCTGCTCTTGGTATATGGTGAAACTTAACCTTATTGAAGAAAGTTGACAACCTTCTTGCATAATCATGATAAGGAATCAAATCAAGATGACGTGTCTCCCACTCCCCTTTAATCTGATTAATCACCAGATTTGAATCTCCATATACATCAAGGATCTTAATTCTTAAATCAATAGCTTCTTCCAAGCCCATAATACACGCTTCATACTCAGCCGCATTATTTGTGCAAGTGAAAACCAACCTTGCAGTGAAAGGAATATGAGAACCATGAGGGGTAACAATAATTGCTCCAATACCATTGCCATATTCATTAACAGCTCCATCGAAAATCAAACCCCATCGGGATCCAGGCTCAGGTCCTTCTTCAGGTAATGGATCCTCACAATATTTAACCTTTAAATACATCACATCCTCATCAAGTAAGTCAAACCGGGTAGGTTGATAATCATCAATTGGCTGTTGTGCCAAATGATCAGCCAAAACACTTCCTTTTATCGCTTTTTGAGTTTGGTACTCGATATCGTATTCTACAACAACATTTACCAATGAGCAATCCTCCCAGTTAAAGTAGGCTTTTCAAATATATACTTGATCGGATCCATTTTAGATATCAATCAAGTTGTACAATTCAACATATACTGGCGGAAGCGCTTGGTAGCCCAAGCTAAAGCATAACATGTATTTTCAAGCATTGAGTATCGAGACTCACAATCGGTGAACTTCTTGCTCAAATAATAAATGGAAAGTTCTTTTCTTCCAGATTCATCTTGTTGACCCAAAACACAACCCATAGACTCTTCCAACACGGTCAAATACATGATCAAAGGTCTTCCATCCACAAGAGGAGACAAAATAGGAGGTTCAAGTAGATACTCTTTAATTCTTTCAAAATCTTTCTGACAATATTCTATCCATACACAACCTTGATTCTCGCGGAGAAGCTTGAAGGTCAGCGCACATGTGGTAGTCATATTGGATATAAATCGGGGGATATAGTTCAAATGTCTCAAGAATCCTCTTACTTGTTTTTCTATTTTGGGTGCAAGCGTTTCCCGAATAGCTTTAACTTTACCATGATCAACTTCAATGCCTTTCTGACTGACAATAAAGCCCAACAACTTTCTAGAACGGACACCAAAAGTGCATTTATTAGGATTCAGACGGAGCTTAAACTTTCTCAAATGTTTAAACAACTTCAATAAGTATTCAATATGATCTTCTTCAGTCTTCGAATTACAAATCATATCATCCACATAGACCTCGATTTCTTTATGCCTCATATCATAGAAAAGAGTGGTCATAGCTCTCTGGTACATTGCACCAGCATTTTTCGAACCGAATGGCATCACTCTATATCCTTAGATGCCATCTTTATTTGATTATAACTGGAAAATCCATCCATAAAGGAAAAGATATTGAACTTAGCAGTATTATCTACCAACAAATCAATGTGTGGCAGTGGAAAATCATCTTTCGGGCTTGCTTTATTCAAATCTCTATAGTCAATGCACATTCGTAATTGTCCGTCTTTTTTTGGAACAGGCACAATATTGGCTACCCATTGAGGATACTCAATAGTCACAAGAAAACCAGCATTAATCTGCTTATGAACCTCCTCCTTAATCTTCACAGCCATGTCAAGATGAGTTCTTCTTAATTTCTGCTTCACAGGTGAACATTCAGGCTTTAACGGTAAATGGTGCTCCACAATGTCAGTATCATGACTAGGCATGTCTTGATAGGACCAAGAAAACACGTCAACATATTCTCTAAGAAGCTCTACCATCCTCTTCGTAACATCTGACTGAAGCAGAGCCCCAATCTTGACTTCTTTCTTATCATCTCCAAGACACAAATTAACCAATTACATCGGCTCTTCATGAGCCTGGATGGTCTTTTCCTCATGCTCAAGCAATCGGGAAATTTCATCAGGAATTTCTTCAACATCCTCCTCTTCCGCTTCAAACATAGGGAACTCAAAGTTGGGAGAGGGCATAGGGTCTTTAACAATCAGTCTGCACAATGATTTATGTTTGATTTTTGAATATGATCAAGAAATGCAAGTATTATGCAGATAAAAGTGATCATCACATTTTTATTATTTTGGTTATTTATGTTACCATTTTTCAGAAATAAAGCAAAAAGGGAAAACAAAATATGGATAAACAAAATAACATTTTATTGATGATGATAAAAGTTGAAACAAAGCCCTCACAAATTCATTTTCACCACGGGCAGAGTAAAAGGGTATTTTGAAAGAAACAAAAACAAATTACTTTGAAACATGAACAATAGTAGGAATGTTAACAGCGATCCAATTCTGGCATATCAACCCACGCATCATAAAGTTGGGCATTTCTTCCTCTTGATCATCCTCAATGATAGCACCGACTTCATACTCAGGTCTCTTAAGTCTCGGTCGAGGAGAGTAGAAGGGTACATATGCATCTTCTGTCTCAGACTCATATCTCGAATCTTCCAGATAAGAGACCTGTCTTCAGCAGGAATGGAATCATTTTCAGAACCATATGAGATGTAACTTTCAGAGTCATCTTCAATAATTGCAGCTGTAGAATGATCTTTGGCATGGATGAACCCAACACTTCAAAAAATATCATGAATACTTTTTAGCTCTTTATGGGTTAAACCAAATGTAAAACCCAAACCAACTTTATCTCTTTTCTCAGCAACTTCAATAACTCGGCCTCATCTATCAGCTTGGCACTCTCCAACATATGTTTTGCATCTTTTAGAGAAGACATGGACACCCCATTCTTCTTAACAGCATTATCAACCATAGAAAGAGCCTGGAACAGAGTTCCAATATTTTTGTCAGCATCAATATAAGAAAAAGACGACAAACTGCTTACCAACATAGTCTGTTGTCCACCACCAACAACAAGTTTGTCATTCTGAACAAATTTCAACTTTTGGTGGAGTGTTGAAGTGATAGCTCCGGCTTCATGAATCCACGGGCGTCCTAGAAGACAACTGTAAGCAGGATGAATATCCATGACTTGAAAAGTAATCTGGAATAAACACATACCTATCTTGATAGGGAGATCAACCTCTCTAATAATAGTTTTCCTTGAGCCATCAAAGGCTTTCACAATGACCCCATTGAATCTCATAGGAGTACCTTGATAAGATAATCTGGATAAAGTAGATTTTGGCATCATATCCAATGATGACCTGGTATCAACCAGCACATTGGATAGAGCGTCCTCCTGGCAATTTATGGAAATATGAAGAGCCAAATTATAACACCCCACTTTACCCCGTACGCGGAATATAATAAATATACAGGAATAATTCATAAAATTCATCAGAGTTCTCCAACACAGTGGGATATCACACTAAGTCACTTCATTTCATTAAAATAATCAATATTATTTAGTTTTCAAGTAAGCAGCGGAATACAAATCAATTCTCCAATATAATTCTCCTCGACACGAGGTCATACAACATAATTGTTAAATGTTTACAAGAGAAGCAATAGAACTCAAACGATTAAACCCAATTGTTGATGCATAGCGTATTCCTTCTCTTTCCTTGATTCAAGCTAAATCAAGTCCTTCGAACACGATGAATAAACCTCCGATTACGATATACCCTTTGAACAAACCCACGGTCTTCAAATCTTGCCTGACTGATTTCAATCACCAATGCTTCGAACCCAAATATTCCTCTCACAATCCTCCGGTTACTGCTACTAAACTGACAGAACAACCCATTCTTCGATTACCTTCGCTTGTCTGAATTAGTGATGAACCGATTCATGCAAAAAAAACCCAAAATCTAAGAATCTTGGAGGACAAAACCCTAACGGATTTATTCAAGAAAAACCCATTGATTTCTCAACCCAAACCCGATTACACCAATCCTATGTTTGGACGTTACCACCTCTAAAATTCAAAATGCACAACAAAAATGATTATGTGTAGTTGTTGAGAAAATGCAAGAAAGAGGATGAAGATGATGAGAACAAAATCAGTGTTTATTTTCACGTTTCTTGTTGTTGTTGAAGAATAAGCTAACTCACTATATATACAAGTCAAAAACAATTAACCAACATAACAACCACCTAGACAGTTTCACATAACAGAAATTTAACTAAAAACGCGCGAGTGGTCGACCTATACATAGGGAAGGGCCGACCTGAGCTCACCCGAATTTTAGATTATGCAGAAAACAACACCTTGCATCGACCAGAACAGGTCATGCATCAACTCAAAGCATACAAAATTTGACAGATAGAAATGGACATAGTATGAGTCGACCGGAGGATCGATGCGAGCGCTCCTGAGAGTAGACCATGCAAAATACCTTATATGTGAGTCGACCGGAGGGTCGACACGAGTACTCCTGAGGGTAGACCATTCAAAATACCTTATTTATGAGTCGACCAGAATAAAGTTTGAGTCGACTCAAAGACACAAAATATGTAAAAATGCATATTTTCATGTATTATGCTACTTTTGAGATACTCCACCATATAGTAAGCTAGACAAACCTGACCAAACCTATATGGAGCATATATTGAACAATTTCTATATGTATCAAACAATGTTTTTGACCGATGTTTGACTCAAGAGGAATAAGGTATGCATATGTGACATAATGATACTGTCCAAAGTACATTTTTCTACCTATCAAAGTTTTGACATCATTAAAACAAGTATAGCTAACTATGAGGTTTACCCTCACATACTTCCCATTTTTGATGAAGGTAAAATGGTAGAAAATTGGTGTACGATGCATTGTATCATCCTTCCCCTTACTCGATGCCTTTGTCTGTACACAATCTGCATGTTTAATAAGTCTTACAAATGATGTTTCTATTTGATATTCTTCTCCCCCTTTGATAACACAAAAAAGAAAGAAGATAGATATTAATATATTGCATATTATAAAAGAGATAAGAAAATTCAAACCGTTTGCAACAGGTTAAACATCAACACACATTCACATATAATGCAGTTAATGAAAGCATATAAATGGATAAATAGAATGACACTCAAGAGAACAACAATAATCATTTTGTTTCATAACCAACAATAAGCATGTCTTCATAAAGCAAGTAAGTACATGAAGAATTCTACAATAGATGTTAATAAACACATGATGAAATAAGATGCATAATGAAATGTTCAAGACATCCTCAGGGTCTCCTCCCCCTAAACTAATGGCCTCGTCCTCGAAAGGGATATTCCGAAAGTGGAGGCAGTTGCGCATCAGCCCATTCCATATACTCCAAAACCACTCGATTGAGAGTGTTGAAGCTGTTGTTGAGAGCCTAATGTTGACTTGTTGCAGTTTCAACTATCCCATCTATCCTACCCATCATAGCTGATGTAAAGGAATTGAAGTTTTTCGTGTGGGCTTGAAATTGGTTCTGCAATTGCGAAAACCACTCATCATGGGCAGTCATGAAGGTACGTTGTTCAAGCTGCATGCTCCTCATCATATTGAGGAGTTCATCGGTGTTTTGTTGGGGATGTGAAGGAGATAAACAATGAATAATGCAAATGCTAATGATGATGTAGTTTGAATACACAACATGAGATTAAATGCATTAAAAGATGAAATAATTTGAATAGTTCATCAATAAATTATCAGCATATTGTGCTAAAACATATAATGAGAAATTCTTAGGGTTTGCGTCGACCATAGGGGCGACCTGAGCATACCCGCTTTACAAACATAAACAATTATAGTTGTGTGATTCGACCGGAATCCTATGTAGGTCGACTCATACAGTTAAAAATAGCAAAAATCATTAATTTTTTCCAACAAGCATCCCAAGATACATAAATAAATAGCCTATCCATATTTCAAACATTCAAAGGGATGAAAAACGCTTAATCATGGAATAAACATCAACAATAACACACAACTTGATACATTACTTTATACAAACGAGGTAAGTGCGAGAGTTTGCAAATAAGGAAAGATAGTACCTCATCTCCAATTGGTAGCTAATGCCCTCACATATGGCTCTATACTTCTCCATTTGTTAGATAAAATATGAACAAAGCAGACACACACACACACACACACACACACATATATATAAGGCATGCGATAGTGACTTCCTAAACACGATCCGAGATGTCAAGAACACCGAGTTCCCTACGGATGTGAAAGAAAGGCTCTGTAGCGAGTGGTTTTGTAAAAATATCTGCAAGTTGATTTTTAGTATCAACGTGCTCAAATACCACATCGCCCTTCTCCACATGATCCCTAAGGAAGTGATGGCGTATTTCGATATGCTTGGTGCGTGAATGTAGAACGAGATTCTTAGTTAGCTTAATGGCACTAGTGTTATCATAAAAGATCAGAACACGATCAAGTTTTACGTTAAAGTCGAGCAATTATTGCTTAAGCCATAAGACTTGAGCGCAACAACTACCGGCCACAATGTATTCCGCTTCGGTTGTTGACAGAGCAACGGAAACCTACTTTTTTTATGCAAACTCACCAAAGAATTTGAAAATAGGTGACGCGTGTCACTCGTGCTTTTCCTATTCGATTTTTAACCAGCAAAATCAGAATCAGAAAAGTCAACCAAGGAGCAATCATTACCCTTAGAATACCAAAGCCCATACTTTGAAGTACCAGAGATGTATCTAAGTATGTGCTTTACCGCTTTTAAGTGAGATTCTTTAGGACATGATTGATACCTTGCACACATGCAAACACTAAACATAATGTCGGGTCTAGAAGCAGTAAGATAGAGGAGAGATCTAATCATACCTCGATACTTTTTCACCTCTATATCCTTACCGTTTTCGTTTTGATTAAGATTTACAGACGTAGGCATTGGAGTGTCAATAGCCTTGGAGTTTGCCATGTCAAAACACTTGAGAAGCTCAAGGCAATATTTTGTCTGGCTCACAAATGTACCCTCTTTCAATTGTTTGATTTGCAATCTGAGGAAATAGTTGAGCTTCCCCATCATGCTCATCTCGAATTCTCCCTGCATAAGTCTAGAAAACTCCCTTACCATATTCATGTTAGTTGATCCAAAAATAATATCATCAACATATATTTGTACCAATATTAAGTGTTTTCCTTGATGTTTAATGAAAAGGGTTGTGTCAACCTTTCCTCTTGAGTACCCTTGCTCAAGAAGAAATTTGCTGAGACGGTCATACCAAGCCCTAGGGGCTTGTTTGAGTCCATACAAAGCACGTTTTAATTTGTATACATGATAAAGATACTCATGGGATTCAAACCCAGGAGGTTGGGAAACATAAACCTCTTCATTTATATATCCATTAAGGAACACACTTTTTACATCCATTTGAAATATTTGAAATCTTTCACACAAGCGAAGGCAAGGAGAAGTCGTATAGCCTCGAGTCGAGAAACCGGCGCATAAGTTTCTTCATAGTCGATTCCTTCCTCTTGGTTATACCCCTGCGCGATCAAACGCGCCTTATTGCGAGTTATAACTCCGTTTTCATCTAGTTTATTCCTAAACACCCATCGGGTGCCACTTACTCGATGGTCTCGTGGAGGAGGGACAAGGTCCCAAACCTCATTTCTTTTAAACTGATTAAGTTCCTCTTGCATTGATAGGAACCAATGTTCATCGAGTAATGCCTCTTTTGGGTTTTCTGGTTTTAAGTATTCTAGCCTCAAAAGTTGGTCTGCAACCACGTCCTCGGTGCCTTTCTTATCACAGATCTCCAAGTCAAATTCTTGTAGCAAAAGGGTCCAGCGAAGTAATCTAGGCTTAACGTTCTTTTTGCTTAATATATATCTGATAGCAGCGTGATCTATGTAAACAATAATGTTTTCCCCAACTAGATAAGATCAGAACTTATCAATAGCGAAAACTACGGCAAGGATTTCCTTTTTGGTTGTGGCATAATTAAGCTGGGCGGCGTCTAGTGTTCTACTAGCATAATAAATTACATGAAATTTCTTATCTTTCCTTTGCCCTAGAACAGCACCAACTGCATAGTCGCTTGCATCGCACATAATTTCGAAAGGTTGATTGCAATTGGGAGGCTGTATAATAGGTGCGTAGATTAGTGCTTATTTAACGTGTTTAAAAGTTTCAAGACATTTATCATCGAAATTGAATTCAATGTCTTTCATAAGAAGGTTGGTTAAGGGTTTGGTTATTTTAGAGAAGTCCTTAATGAAGCGTCGGCAGAAATCGGCGTGTCCAAGGAAACTTTGAATCTCTCTAATTGCTTTTGGTGGTTGGAGGTTTTCTATAACTTCTATTTTGGCTTTGTCAACTTCAGTGCCTCTTTCGGAAACTATGTGTCCTAATATTGTTCCTTCAGTAACCATAAAATGGAATTTCTCCTAGTTTATAACAAGATTGACTTCTACGCATCTTTTTAGGATTCTCTCAAAGTTGGTTAGGTAGCTTCTAAAACTGGATCCACATACCGAGAAATCGTCCATGAAAACTGGATTCCAAGTAGAGGTCGAGGTCATCACTATGTTTGGTTCTAACTGCTGCTATGAGTCTATCATAAATAAAAGATTGTTTCAATATCTTTAAAAGATTGGTCCATGAGACTACAAGAAGCATTGTGGACTTACAGGACCGCTTTCAATACTCCTATAGAAACAACCCCATGTCGCTACTGCGAAAATCGGCGCCGGCTGAACAGAAGAGTCGCCACCGTGCGTTATTTATCCCAATGGAGGGAAAGGAAACGCTCGAAGTAAACCTACCGCAAAGACGGGAAAGGAATGGTCATTGCAACCAAATCCTGGATTCGGGAGTCGGTTACGCAAGGGGAAGGTATTAGCACCCCTCACGTCCGTCGTACTCGACGGGATCCACGCTTGTTTTCTGGTACGGATTGTTATTCTATCTATTCTACAGGTCAAGGGTTAAAAGAAAATAAAATGACTCGGCAAAGTATAGCACTTTATGCCTACGTATTCCCGTCTGGAATGAGAAATCAGAGTCAACGTAGTTCGCCTACCTACGGGAAAGGAGGGGAAGGTTGCTCGCTAGGATATCGCATCCTATGCCTACGTACTTTCATACAGCATGAAAGATCAGAGCAAACGTAGTTCGGGCCACGTACGACACAAGTCTGTCTTGATTGTTTTTATCCTTCTGAAAAAGGTTTTCTCCTGATTATGGGTCCAAGCGGACAAAAATGACGTTTTTGATTGGTTTACAGTCTTTTATGCAAGAACTGTTTTTTATCGCGTTTGAAATGTTTATTGTGTTTTTCTGATTGTTTGGAGAAAGAAGAGAAACAACAACTCTAACCTATGGTTTAAAAAAAGGAATCAAAATCTAACCTAATGTTGTCATGCATGGATAAGAACCTAATGTCTGTCATATTTCTCTCTTGCGCAGAGAGAAACAGAGATCCTAAGGGGATAAACGGAAAAACAACAGCAAATATACAGTAAAGCAGTAAAATGCATGAATGCAGCAGTACAAGCTAGGCAAGGGAGTCCTGCTCTTCCTCGAACCTTGAAAACAATAGGCAAAAGCGAACAAAGTTCACTTTCAACCTAACAGATTAATTGGAAAACAATACAGTCCCGGAAACTCAAACAATACATCAAAAGCTTCTAAACAGCAAAAATAAACAGTAAACAGCAACTCTACACAGCAGGCTACATCAACATCTTCAAGCAAAGTCTTCATCAACAAGCTTCCATCAAGCATCTATCTTCAAGGAGGAAAACTCTAACAGTAATCATCTTCAACAGCTTCAAGCAGCAGGGCTTCAAACAGCAGCAGTCATATGCACAGCTTCAACAGCACAATCTTCGAACAATGACTTCCATCTTTAATCTTTCATGGCTTTTCTTCAAATCAAACTCTCCAGGATGAGGAACAATTAATAGGATGAATTGAGATGTTAAACAGTTAGTTGACCACCAAAGGTGGCAAACAGACTGTTAACAAAATGTAGAATGTTTCTCTCAAGAGTTCTATCTCTTAGATACTGTCACCAAGCCTTCCAAAGGAAGGGGGTGAGTATCCTAGAGAGACTCTGAATCATAGAGAGGGATGGAGGCAAACAAAGCCATCCATGTTTAAGAATCAAATTTCTATTCTAAGCTCTACCTAGCTCCTAGTTCCTGTGATCTTCAACAGCTACAAGCAAGCTACAATTTTCATCAACTCCTTAACTTGTTCTTCAATCCTTGACTTTGTATTTGTCTTCAATGCTTCACCATCCATGGTCTTCAAGCCAAGCCCAAACCCCAAGCAATCCCAACAAGCCCAAATAACAAGCAATAACCCTAAAACGGGCACACCATACAATCAAAGAATTACAAAAATATACTAAATATTAATATAATATGGGAAATTATAATACTTATTCTAAGGGATCTACTACACTTTCCCATAATACCCCTATAGTCCCATCTTCTAATTCAACCTAAAAAGCCCAAAAAGAAATTGTTTTGTTGCACCTATGTTATGTTCAAAACCCTAATTATTCTAAGTTTTTTATTACACCATATCTATTTCAACGTTTTTTTACTACCATTTTTATTCTAAAGTTTTATCACATTATCCTAAGGGAAACCCTAAAGTATACTAATATCTATACTATCAAGATCGAAGATCAAACCCTATATCAATTTCTAAGGGGTCTTAACAATTCCTAACATGCAAGGGGTCAAGGTTAACCATCAATTGGGAAGGTCCTAATCAACAACCCTAAAACAGAACCAAATTACATCTAGAAAATCTACAAAAATTCCTAAGGGAACATGCGAGTGTTAGCTACAATATACCAAAAGATCTAAGCAAGAATCATCACCAATTGAGAGAACAAAATTCTACAAAACTGCGGTATCAAATATGCAAAGCAAACATCATGCAAAATACTCATCAGAATGTAAAATGCAAAAGAAATGGGAAAACAATCCACAAAAATCTAAGAAAATTATACAATATCCTGAAGATGTTAGAAACCTATGGTAAAAAAATTAAAACCAAAATCTATAGTTAAGGTCACTTTCTAAAGGAAAACCTATAAAGTGTCCAGGGAACGTTCAGATGGGGATGGCTCTAAAAAGTGGATTCAAAACTAAACTTAGAGTCGTTTAGAAATTCCAATAAAATTTCTGGGGAACCCTATGCATATCATATAAAACATATCCAAAAATAAGATCAAAATCATGAAGCATTAAAGAGAACAAAATTAAACAAAACAGATGAACAGTTATGTACACCAATGGATATTAGCACGAAAGAAAAATCATAACTAAATCAAAAAAACTCTAAAAAATGAAAACTCAGCGCCTAAAATTTCTTAAGATAATCAAGATCTGTAGAAAAAAATTTCATAATTTCTTGAACAATTTTACTATTTTTGACGTAATAAAAGCAAACAGGCCTCAAAACAGAAAAATAAAAAGAAAAAGGGAATGAAGAAAATTAACAATCCTAAAATCATCCATAGGTGTTCATGATCCTAACCGCATGAGAATTTCTAATTATCTCATCCTAAATCCATGGGAAAGTGAAGGTTTACATACCTTGATCGGAGCTTCGAAACGGAGTATCTTCGGCTCTTTTCGTACTTCCGAAAGCTTCAGATTCGTTCAACAATATGCGAGGAAAGTGCTACCATATTCGAATCGAACCGAAATCGCCTTGAATGAAGAATCACCACTTGATTTGCTCTCTTGAAAATTGATATGCTCTCTTCCAATCCAACTCCAATCAATCACCAACCTTGCTTCAAATGAGTTTCTAAACATTTATAGAGATGATTGGAATATTCTAGAAATGAAGCCCAAGCCCAAAATAATAAAATCCATTTCCCTTGGAACTTTCTAGATTATTCATGTATCTTCCCTTGGAAATTTCTAGATTGTTCATGTATCTTCCCTTGGAAGTTTCCAACCAAAATAGCCTTCCAAATGCCTTGTTAAGTGGTTTGGATTAGTGACTTACATTTCAAGTAACCACTTTTACAAAGCAAGTCATGAAATTATTGCTCAATTCAAAAATGTGCCAATGCCATTGTCTTTAAAATGCATTTTACAATCAAATTGGTATGTCATATGGCTTGTTTGTGACCTCTAACCCAAAATTTGATTTTTTTCACCACTTTATTTGACTTATTCCCCTTTTTTAGGCCATTTTTATCATTTTTTGATACATACCTTTTTAACATATCATGACCTCCCTACTAGCCTTAAAACATCATTCTAAGCAAGTTTGATGTTGAAGATTTTTCTATTTGAAGCTTGGAAGTAGGAGATATGGCCTTATGCTTGAAATGACTTATAACCTCCAAATGCCCAAAATGCCCTTGGCTTGTCAAGATCATAAGTAGAGCTCCACAAATCAGATTGAGGCATACCATACCTTTCTAGAAAGATAAGATTATGAGGAACAACTTTCATGTTGGCCAAAAATCCATTTGAAAACTCCTTATGGGGCAAACGTTGCTGGAAAGTCAAGTAACTTTCACAGACAAATTTCAGATGCCTCTGATGACCTGTAACTTGCAAGAACCATAACTTGAGTTCTACAAATCTCCTTGATGCCTTCCACCACTCAAATTAAAGGTCTTGAGATACTCTACAAGTTCCATGTTGTCCAAAGATCCATTAGATACTTGTATCTTGAATTATTCTGCTTGGAAGTTTGCCCTAAATCAGGGGATTTTACACTGAAACCCTAATTTAGAAACTTCTCTTCTTCTTGATTTATTTTGATTTCTCCTTGTCACAAAACCACATCCATATCCACATATCAAATGGTGGATCCCCCATTCTTCAAACAGGCCTTGATGTCCCTTCAATCAAGTATTTGACCTAGGGTTGACCTAGGGTTGACCCAGATGAAACCCTAATTGACTGTCTTCAACTGTAGTTCTTGTAATCACATCAATGACTTGTCTCACTCTAAAAATGACCCTCTAGGTCTTCCATGATGTCTATATACATTCCATGCCCTCAATTCATAGCCCACAATCTCTTTGATAGTCTTCAAACCCCCTCAAGATAGGAGAAAAACCCACTGATTGGTCCACTAACTTCTCAAGCTTCAATTCCTTTCTGATGACTTGCATAGGCTTAAATTTTGAATAAGAACCTCTTGATAGGCTCATAGAGATAAGAATGGCACTCGGTCCCTTGTTGGATGGCTTGCCCATGCTATGCTATGCAGATGAATGAATTATGTGCATGACCTAATATGACCTAATATGCAAATGCTAAAGCTATGAAACATAAAATCAGGTGAAATAAGTTGGTCAAATTTTGGGGTGCAACAGCTGCCCCTATTCAAACGATTTGGACCCGACTGGGTGAAACGCCCGTAGCCTTCAGACAATCAAGGTACGAAACGGTTGAATACCAATAAACCCGAAAATTTGCCAACTGCAAAACAACTACACCACTACTTGGGGAAAAAATTTTTTACTGATCCGACTTCATCACTATTCTGTCAATACTGGAACAATCCTTAGTGGCTTCACCGGAAGAAGAATTTTGTAAGAATGCAGCTTTATCTTGTCATGGGACACATACTATGCTCCCTACGAGGAAATCATCCGCCTATCCGAAACGGGAACACACCTCTTGCTTATGTCACACAAACTCTTCATCCGCCTATCCAAAACGGGAACACACCTTTGTGTATAACTGCAAAGAAATCGTCATCCGCCTATCTGACACGGGAACATACTTCTATCCACTTTACTGAAAATCCTAATCTGCCCATTACACAGAAAAACCTTCATCTGCCCATCACACAGGAACGTCTTCGTCTGCCCATCACACAGGAACGTCTTCGTCTGCCCATCACACAGGAACTCTGAATGATGCCCATCACACAGGAATTCTGACTTCTGCCCATCACACAGGAATGTCTTCGTCTGCCCATCATACAGGAACTTTGACTTCTGCCTATCACACAGGAATGTCTTCGTCTGCCCATCACACAGGAACTTTGACTTCTGCCCATCACACAGGAATGTCTTCGTCTGCCCATCACACAAGAACTTTGACTTCTGCCTATCACACAGGAATTCTGACTTCTACCCATCACACAGGAATGTCTTCGTCTGCCCATCACACAGGAACTTTGACTTCTGCCCATCACACAGGAATGTCTTCGTCTACCCATCACACAGGAACTCTGACTTCTGCCCATCACACAGGAATGTCTTCTTCTGCCCATCACACAGGAATTTCTGACTTCTGCCCATCACACAGGAATTCTGACTTCATCTGCCCATCACACAGGAATGTCTTCTTCTGCCCATCACACAGGAACTTTGACTTCTGCCCATCACACAGGAATGTCTGACTTCTGCCCATCACACAGGAACTTTGACTTCTTCTCGGACATAGTTTCTTTGCCTATTCTTTGCAGTAACTAACTCCGCTGGGGGATGTTCCGAGAATAACTGTCAAACACTCGCGTCAATACCAAGTGGCCACCTCTGAATTTTGATTTCGTGAAAACCTCGTGCCAATGCACAACAATCTTGAAAAAACATCCCGCTGGCCGGGTACAACAATGCCTCAATTGGCAACTCTGTGGGGAACAATAAACTGAACTACATCACACGTCTCCGGGCGAGACCTCGATTGTCTAGTACCATGTGATCTTTAGAACTCCATACTCCTATTGAGAAAATACCTGAAAGCGAAGAGTCAATCAACCTGATCTATGCTTCAAAATGTGTATGTTTGATAATGGCGTAATGCTCCATACAATATGGAAATGCTACGCGTTTTATTTGGTGAATGCAAATATGACACTATATGTCGATGCAAATGCAGGTTCAAGCTGCTGGGGATAAACTCTGACGAGCTTGCTTCACCAATCCTTGCTGTTGAGGACAAATAACACCATGCTGGGGAGTGAACGGGTATCACGAAGTATTCTGGCAAAATAAATGCCAGGACATACAACCAACTCTGCTGGGGAGAGATCTGAACTTTAATTTCCACTGGGAGGAAAGAAAATTCTTGCTGAATAGAGAGAACTCCGCTGGGGGGAAGAAACGACTCTCTTGGAGACAAAACTGGCTCCGCTGGGGGGAGAATAAAGGATCCTACTGGGAAGGAAACCTCTGCTGGAGAGAGTAGACGACCCTACTGGGGATAATGGATCTTCCTTGAGGAATGTACACTGTCTGAGCACAGCCTGCCAACCTGGAATCACTACTCTGAGGCTAAACAACTCTGCTCGGGATAGAAAGTCCTTATGGAGGAAATCATACTGTCTGAATACAAATCACAATCTTGAGATTATCAACTCTTGTTGGAAATAACAGACCCTGCGGGGGAAAAAGAAAAACCATCTTTCTGAACCAATTTTGACTTGGTCATCCATCTTGAGAACCTTCTCAACTGGGGATTGCATCTACACATGCTCAATTCGGTGGGGATTACCACCTTGCCAGAGACATCTCTATTAAGATACTCTTCTGGGGAATTAATCTTGTCCTTCAATAAAGGGGAGCGCCATTTCCACTTCCGGGAACACGACCTGCGTGGGGATTTACATCAACTGTAATCACATCTTTCATCCAATGCCCTGGCTAGGCCATAGTAATTCTCTTTCGATTGCTTCAAACAGGCAAGGACCCTGCAAAACAGCACAAACGCGACAAAACAAGTCCATACAACCGAATCTATTCGGGTTAGCATTCGTGACATCATTTCAGTCAATTCAAAGTTTTAGCAATTATTGGCAAGGGCCAACACCGTTATGTACATGCTAGTTTTGTCAAAACAATCGGCGTTTTTTCACATACAAAACAATAAAGAACAAATATCGAGTACTGAATAGCATGTTTTATTGATAGGGCCTCTAAATAGGCGGAGTTTTGTACACTGGATTTAACTCCTGAAAAGAGGTAGCTACGCACAAACAAGTACACAAGTATGCACAGGAAGCATAAATACTAACACAAATATGTACACATGTCGGCAACGGGATGCAGACAAACACCATGAGCTGATCCTCCTATGACTCGCCTGACTCTGGCGCTTTCCCGGTATTCAACTTTCCGAAGAGGTTGTATCTGATAAACGAATCCTCAAGTATTCTTCGGCACCAATGTGCAATGCAGTATCAAATTCGGACCGCAGTCATTTGCTTTTCAAATCCCTAACTTTTGCGTGAACCGCCCTTTACGGGTTTTCAATTCACCGGGATACCCTTTTTTGCCGAAGCCGCCCAGTGTAGGTTTTCGACTTTGCGGGTGTACATTTTTTCAATTTTATCCCTAACTTTTGCCCGAACCTTTTATTCTGTTTTTGGTTCGCCAGGATGCCCCATTTTTGCCTGGACTCTCCTTTTTTGTCCAGCGGGTCAATTTCAAGCAAAATATTTTTTAACTGCGTCCGAATTCACAGGCGATGTAAAGTCCTCACCGTCCATGGTGGACAACAACAAAGCTCCTCCTGAAAAGACTTTTCTGACAACGTATGGCCCTTCGTAGTTGGGGGTCCACTTGCCCCTGTGATCTGCCTGTGGCGGGAGAATCCTCTTTAGCACAAGGTCGCCCGTCTGAAAGCTCTGAGGATGTACCTTTTTATCATACGCTTTCTTCATTCGGCTCTGGTACAAACGACCATATGCTAGAGAAGCTAACCTCTTCTCATCCATTAAACTCAGCTGGTTCAACCTGTCTCTCACCCATTCTGCCTCGTCCAGTTGGACATCTCGTAATACCCTCAGGGAAGGAATCTCAACTTCCAGTGGTAACACTGCTTCCATTCCTTATACCAACGAGAACGGGGTTGCCCCGGTTGATGTGCGTACCGTCGTACGATAACCGTGCAAAGCAAAAGGTAGCATCTCATGCCAGTCCTTATAGGTCACCACCATCTTCTGAACAATCTTCTTTATGTTCTTATTGGCCGCCTCAACAGCGCCATTCATCTTGGGTCGATAAGGGGAAGAGTTGTGATGTTCGATCTTAAAACTCTGACACAGCTCCTTCATCATCTTGTTATTTAAGTTCGAACCGTTATCGGTAATTATCCGCTCGGGGATTCCATATCTGCAAATGATATCTCGCTTGATAAACCTGGCTACCACCTGCTTGGTCACATTTGCATAGGATGCCGCTTCCACCCATTTGGTAAAATAATCGATTGCTACCAAAATGAAACGGTGTCCGTTAGATGCCGTCGGCTCGATCTTTCCAATCATGTCGATTCCCCACATTGAGAATGGCCACGGTGACGACATCACGTTCAGAGGACTCGGAGGCACATGGATCTTATCTGCATAGAACTGGCACTTATGACACTTCTTCGCAAACTTGAAACAATCGGTTTCCATAGTTAGCCAATAATAACCTGCCCGCAGCAGCTTCCTCGTCATAGCATGCCCACCAGCATGCGTACCAAATGTACCCTCATGTATTTCCTCCATGAGCAGCTTCGCCTCTTTCTCGTCTACACAACGTAGTAGCACCAAGTCTTGATTTCTCTTGTATAGGACACCGTATGGATTCCGATAGAAATTACCCGCCAATCTCCGAGTCTTCTGATCGTGACTGGATGCCCCAGCCGGATATTCTTTGTTTTTCAAGAAATTATGGATGTCAAAATACCAGGGTTTATCATCAGATGCTTCGTCAATGGCAAATACGAAGGCGGGTCTATCAAGCCGAGAGATAACAATTCTGGGAGCCTCATTCCAGAAATTGACTTTATACATGGAAGACAAGGTGGCCAGAGCGTCAGCCATCTGATTCTCTGCTCGCGGTACATGATGCAATTCAACCTCGTCAAAGAAGGGCAACAATCTCCTCGCGTAATTCATGTACGGTATCAAATTGGGCTGACGTGTCTCCCATTCTCCTTTTATTTGATTCACCACTAGAGCAGAGTCTCCATATACATCCAGATTTTTGATTCGCAAATCAATGGCTTCCTCAAGCCCCATGATACAAGCTTCGTATTCGGCTTCATTATTGGTAACTGGAAAGGTCAATCGAGCAGTGAATGGTATGTGCGACCCATGTGGAGTAGTGATGATTGCCCCTATTCCGCTACCATAGGAGTTTACAGCTCCGTCAAAGATCAACTTCCATTTGGAACCCAATGCTGGTCCTTCGTTCGGCAACGGTTTTTCACAATCTTTCATCTTTAGGTACATGATATCCTCGTCAGGAAAATCAAACCTCATCGATTGGTAGTCCTCAATAGGCTGCTCTGCCAAATACTCAGATAATACACTCCCCTTTATAGCCTTCTGTGAGACATACTGGATGTCGTATTCGGTCAAAACCATCTGCCAACGGGCAATTCTCCCCGATAATGCCTGCTTTTCAAATACGTATTTGATAGGATCCATCTTCGAGATGAGCATGGTTGTATGGTTCAGCATGTATTGCCTCAAACGCTTGGCGGCCCAGGCTAGCGCACAACAAGTTTTTTCGAGCATTGAGTATCGAGATTCACATTCAGTAAACTTCTTACTCAGGTAGTATATCGCATGCTCTTTTCTTCCTGTCTCGTCGTGTTGACCGAGAACACAACCCATACTTCCCTCAAGAACCGTCAAATACATAATCAAGGGTCTCCCTGCCACTGGAGGTATCAAAATAGGAGGCTCCTGCAAATACTATTTTATTTTATCAAACGCCTTTTGACAATTTTCATTCCATGTTACAGCCTGGTCTTTTTTCAACAGCTTGAATAACGGCTCACACATAGCTGTCAGGTGAGATATGAACCTGGCAATGTAGTTCAGTCTCCCTAAAAATCCTCGTACTTCTTTTTCTGTTTTAGGCGCTGGCATCTCTTGTATTGCTTTGATCTTTGTAGGATCCACCTCTATTCCTTTTTCGCTCACGATAAACCCCAGCAGTTTACCCGATCTCACCCCGAAGGTGCATTTATTAGGGTTCAGTCTCAACCTGAACTTCCTAAGCCTCTTGAATAGCTTCAGCAGATTTACCAAATGTTCTTCCTCCGTCTGGGATTTGGCAATCATATCATCTACATATACTTCAATCTCTTTATGCATCATGTCATGAAAGAGAGTAGTCATCGCTCTTTGATATGTTGCCCCAGCATTTTTCAGTCCGAAGGGCATCACTTTGTAACAAAATGTTCCCCACGGTGTTATGAAAGTGGTCTTCTCCATGTCTTCGGGTGCCATCTTGATCTGATTATACCCCGAGAATCCGTCCATAAAAGAAAAGACAGAGAACTGAGCAGTATTGTCAACCAACACATCAATGTGAGGAAGTGGAAAATCGTCTTTTGGGCTCGCTTTGTTTAGATCACGGTAATCCACGCACATTCTGACTTTACCGTCCTTTTTCGGCACTGGAACAATATTTGCGACCCAAGTGGGATACTTTGTAACAGCTAGGAAACCGGCATCCCACTGTTTTTGGACCTCCTCCTTAATTTTCACTGCCATATCAGGCCTAGTTCTGCGAAGCTTCTACTTAACCGGCGGGCATTCTTCTTTTAGTGGCAAACGGTGCACAACCATATCCGTGTCCAGCCCAGGCATGTCTTCGTACGACCAAGCGAATACATCACTGTACTCTGTGAGCATCTCAACCAATCTTCGCTTGACGTCGCTCTGCAGCGCGGCTCCTATACGGATGTTCCTTTCAACCCCTTCCGACCCCAGGTTAATAATTTCAATGACCTCCTCATGAGGCAGAATGATTCGTTCCTCTTGTTTTAACAACCAGGTCAATTCTTCTGGAACTTCGCCATCTTCGACAACCTCTTCTTCGGCCTGAAATACCGGGTGCTCAAAGTCGAAATGAGTCATAGGCGGTTCGATGGTGTCATCTGAAAATGTTATCCTGCAAAAGAAATGGTTAAATGCTTCAAAATATGCATAAAGCGAGTAACCACGTTGCCATTTTATTGTAAAACAAAAACAGGAAAGACAGAGAGCACAATATTTGCATGCAACAAAAAACGCCTTTTTATTTAATGATCTAAACATCACAATGTACATAAAAGAGTAACCCTAAGCAAAGTCACGATGCCCCGGGCAGGACACCGGATTATTCAACAATTGAAAAACAAAGAAATTATTGTTTTGTAGTCACGGGAACAAATTCTTGAATTGACCAGTTGCATAGCCCTTGCCCCGGCACGCTTGGCTGGATCCAAGCATCCATGTCACAGTCACTATCCCCCTCCTCTGAATCGGAGACAGCATGGATGGCTTCAAAACAAACCCCACTGGACGTGATCGTCACTGGCCCTTTGAATTTTGGTGCCCCTGCAATGGGCGCTGATGATGACGGCTGATAACCCAGTCCGAACCTGTCCAGCTTCACAGGTATGTCTAGTACACGGCCCCAACCCTTCGTCTCTCCTGCTTGCACTAAAGCCTGCGCTTCTTTGTACGAGGATACGGCCACTTCCGGCGCTTTACTGACGACTGGAGCTTTATCCTTGATTTTCAAACTTTCAAACCCCTGGCAGGGCGTCTCATGAATTTCACCATCAACCTCGATGTATTTGAATGAGGACAAGTGACTCACCAAGATATCCTCCTCTCCACAGACGGTAACGACACTGTCACCCACCATATACTTCAATTTCTGGTGCAAAGTAGAGGTAACTGCCCCAGCACCATGTATCCACGGGCGTCCTAATAAGCAACTGTACGTGGGGTGAATGTCCATAATGTAAAACTCCGTTTCAAATACCTCTGGTCCCACTTGCAAGGGTAACGTTATCGATCCAAACACCGATCTTCGGGTGCCGTCAAATGCCCGAACCACCAAATCACTCGGTGTACAGATGATTCCCCGGATGTCTAGCTTCATCATGGCCTTTTTGGGAAGTACGTTCAAAGAAGATCCTGTATCTACCAATACGTGGGACATAACCGTGCCCCGACATTCAACAGAAACATGCAGCGCCATGTTGTGTTCTCTCCCCTTGGGGTCAAATCAAAATCAGTGAATCCCAAACTGTGACCGGCGTTCACATGGGCCAGTACCCCTTCCAACTGGTTGACAGACACATCCTGAGGTACGAATGAAGTATCCAAACTCTTCAACAATGCATTCCGATGTGCTTCGGAGCATAACAACAATGATAGTATGGATATCTTCGATGGCGTTTGTTGCAAGTGCTCGACAATCTTGTAGTCGCTTTTTCTAATTAGGCGCATAAACTCCTCTACGTCCTTCAGTGACGTTTCCTTCTCATTCCTCTGTACAGGTATACCCTCGTTCACTTTTTCTTTTCCTCGAGCCAAACGTTGAGCTTCTACCTCTGGTGACACAAAGATCCTTCCACTTCGAGTCATCCCACCAGTTCCAACAACGTTGTCAACAACTTCAGCTGGTTGCTTATTCAATTCTATCTTCTCGCCATTGCAGTAGGCTTCCAACCCGTAGGTCCAGGGTACGGCTTTAGTATTTTCATACGGGACAGGCCCCGCTTTTGTGATGGTGATCGTTGGCCGCCTGGCTGGCGCCGTTATAGTAATCGTCTTTCGTGGGATAGTCACCATCGCTACATCATTAGCCTCATCCATCATAACCTCCGCAGGTTTCTCAACGGCTGTGCTGTCAAACTGTATCTACCCTCGTCCATCAAAGCCTGAATACCTCTTTTCAACTTAATGCAGCCCCCATCTTGAGCCTAGCAATCCAGACAATACTCATCACAGCCCGGATGAACACCTCCTCTCAACAATCTGCTTTTAACCTCGCACAGTGGAGTCTTGAGCTCATCGACACTCAATACCAAATTCAGCTCTTCCTCTGTCAACACAGCATTTGCCCCATGGTTGGGCATAGGTGAATTCAAGATATTTGGGCCAGCTTGCCCGAAGTTGATGGCTTTGCTATCTAGTAGATCTTGTACCACATGCTTGAAGGCATGACACGTCTCTATGTCGTGGCCAGGAGCTCCGGAGTGAAACTCGCATTTCTTATTCGTATCAAAGCCAAATGGAGGGGTACCCGTCATTGGCGCCATGGTCCTCTTTTCTACTAAATTCAAACCCAACAATGTTTGAAGCAATTCCGCATATGTATAAGGAGGTACATCAAAAACCCTCTTCGGCCTCGTGTTAGGAAATCTCCTTTGACCCTGGTTAGGTCTCTGCTGCTGCTGTTGCTGCTGTGGTTGTTGTTGCGGCGGTATCTGTTGTAACGGTACTGATTGCTAAGGGAATGGAATTGTGACACTTGCCACCTGTTGCGGATGATTGTATTGATTACGTCCTCTACCTCGGCCTCGGCCTCGGCCTCCGAATACTGCACTCGTGTCACCCTGATGGCGACCACCATAACCTTTTCTGTTATTTCCCGATGAAGTGGATTCCTCAGCGCGGAATATGCCCACTTTAATATTACTTTCGATTTTCTCACCCATCAAGACTAGGTCCGAGAAACTACCCAAGGAAGTATGGAACAGCTTATCATAAAACACACCAGTAAATGTCCCTACGAACATATCATTCATCTCTTTGTCATCCAGCGGAGGATGAACTCGTGCGGCCATATCGCGCCATCTCTGCGTGTATTCCTTGAAGCTTTCATCTTTCTTTTGGGACAAACCCTGTAACTGGATCCGATTCGGGGCCAAGTCACTATTGTATTTATAATGCGCCACAAATGCGTCGGCCAACTGTTTCCAAGTCTTTATCTGGGTAGGCTCTAACCCCATGTACCATTCAAGAGAAGGACCAGACAAACTGTCCTGAAAGAAATGCATCAGCATTCTTTCGTCATTCGAATAAGCCGACATTCTTCTATAGTACGACCGCACATGAACCTTGGGGCAAGTATCTCCCTTGTACTTGTCAAAAGTTGGAGCCTTAAATTTCAAAGGTACCCTCAGACCGGGTACCAGTCCCATCGTGGTCATGTCCAAACCAGAAGCACTTTGATTCACAACACCTTTCATCTGCTCCTCGAGCATCTTAATTCGCTGCGTGTTGTCTACATGACCGTCAAAACCTCTACCAGAGAATGCATCTTCCTGCTGATCTTCGTTCCAGTTGACATTTTCATTGCCGAAGCCATCATACCCTTGATTGCGGCCAAATACATTCTGATTCATCATTGGTCCTTGACCTCTAATTCCGTATCCCTGATTGATACCAGCCGGTCCATACCCATTATTAACGAATCCAGTGCCGTTACCATTATTAGCCATTCCTCCATAACCTTGGTTAACCATACCAGCACCGTCGTATCCAAAGCCAAACCTGCCATCCTGACCACCATAGCCAAAGCCTTGCTCATTGTATCCGAAACCCGCGTTTCCGAAACCATTATCTCCGTTATTATTGACGCCCCCCAGATTGGCATCCTTGAGTCCAACGTTATTAACAACAACTTCATTTCCAACTCCATTGTTACCATTTCCGGTGCCAGCTCCGTTGTTCGCGTTCGCGCCCGACACATTTACCACATGAGGGTTCACTACAGGCTGAGGAGTATGCACACTGCCTCCATGAATAGTCTCAACTTGTACAGAGTGGTGGTCCTCGTTACCACCTCCATTTGCCTTTGCCAATAGCGGCAACATTAGAGTCTGCAGGTTTTCCTGCCCCTTCATAACTGTTTCCATAGTCTGCATGAACTGCGTGAGCCTCTCCTGCATCTCCTGCATCTCTTGCTGTACTTGATCTATAATCTTCTTACAGTTTGTGCGAGTGGGATACCGATGAGGATGTTGACTTGCAATTCTGTAAACCCATCGAGATGCAGAAGATGAGATACAGTTTCAAAAATTAGCTGATAAATGCAATATGTATGCACATGGAATGCAATATGTGTCTGTGCATTAGGGCGTATTATTTCCCCAACTCTAGTGCCATGTGCTCTGTGTCGTGTCGTGCCGTGACAGTGCGGTGATAATTGGCTGATAATCATTCATAGAAGACGGAACAACTTGTATATAGCTGATCGGGCAAAGTTATACATCAATGTAAGGTAGTACAATAAAAGGCATGACCTCAACCAACAGGCCTGGTGATGGTCAGCTCAAAACAACAATATACAAATCAAGTCAAGTAGGTTCGTAGCCCCTGTACTCCTTCAATAGCCTTTTGGTCTTTGGATGGTCCGGCTGAGCAAGCAATCCTTCAATCAGTGCGTTACCCCGCCTGATCACACGCTTCAAATCCTCGATAGATTCTTCCCATTCACCGTCCCCAAAGCAATCATCAACCTTTCTGAGCTTCTTTCTTGCGTTTGGCTACCTCATTCAATGCGTCCTGAAGAGCCCATCTAGCCATAACTTCCTCTTCGTACTTGAGCTTGCTAGTCTTCAACTGGTGTTCCAAGTCAGAAATCTGCTGCTTTAGTTTGTCCTCCCTTTCCTTGTTATTGGTCAGCGTGGCATTCCACGTTTTGCTGAAGGAAGAGATTTCTCGATAAGCTACGTCTAGTGCCGTTTTCTTTGATTCAAGCATATCATGTGAACTCTTGAAATCCTTTCCCAGACGCTCCCGTTTCTGTTTCTCTTCAACCAGCTTAGCATTCAACGAAGCTACTGTTTCAGTTTGTTGTTGGAGAGAGTATGCAGCTTCATTCTTCTCTCTTCTGAGCTGAGCCAGTTCTTTCTTTAATTCTTCATTAGCCAACAGCAAGGCTTCCTTCTCTTTTACAACTTGCTCATATACTTCCCTGGTAACGGTGGTTGGTTCCTCTACTGGAACAGGAACATGGACTGGTACAACTGGAAACGACATTAGCAACTGTTTTGCTCTTTCTTGTACCCAGGCTTTGTACGGTGCGTAAGCTTGACTGTCGTTCTTTCCCAATAGTGGTTTCCCTCTCCTGTTGATGCATATCCAAGCGTGCTGAAGTTGGGCTAATAATTCTCCGTTCACATCACCAGTGAAGTCCAGAGATTCATGTACTTCTTCCTCCCTAGGTGGATCCTTCAATGCATATCCAAATTGGCGAACAAACAGAGATGGATTATAATTGATGCATCCTTTCCTTCCTATCAAAGGCACATTTGGATATCCAGAGCAACTGAAAATCACCTCAGACCCTAGCAAATCCCTGTCAAACCAATCAATGTTTTCAGAAGAGAGTCTCATCAGGCGCTTCGGCCAGTCAGCTGTATCTGCAACCTCCACCAAAGGTTTTTTCTTAGGAAGGTGGCTCTCGAACCACATGCTCAGCAATGGCACACAAAAGTGAACACTCTTCCCTCTCCTCTTTTCATTCTTGTAATGCAACGAATGGTAGAAATCCCCGAGCAATGTGGGTACAGGGTTGCCAGCGGCAAACAAATGAAAGGCGTCAAAGTCCACAAAATCTGGGATATTGGGAAACAATACTATCCCATAGATGCACAGAGCCAACACAGCATTAAAGACTATCCAGCATCCACTCTTGGCGTATTCCTGGGCTTTACCAATCAGGAACTGGAGGGAGAAGCCTGGAACCCCGCGCGAAGAAGTCACCAATAGCTCAGAAGCGTCCAAGTGTAAAGCCTTTGCTAAGTCTTCCAACCTAGGCTTAGCGTCAAAGTGAATGAAAGGAACCTTATTCTGCACGGGCAGCTCAACAAACTCTGCGTACTCTTCTAAGGTGGGCCCCAAAATAAAGTCCTTGAAAGTGAAGCATCTCAAGGCAGGGTCATGAAATTGCATCAATGTATATAGCCCATCCAGCTCAACCTCAGTTGGTGTACGAACCAACCTCAACAGTCTTCCGTAACTCATCCTGAAGCTTCTCTGGACATCCTCCTCAGCAAGGGAAATCAAACCAATCAGGGGAATAACATCAGGGGTTGGTAATTTGTATGCAATTGTCCTTCTCAAACTAGCCATGATCAATAATCAGAAATCCGGATGCTAGAATCAGGGAAAATGCAAATGCACCTGCAGCACAGACACACGTTAATGAAATGCACATGATAATGGTTATGCAACAATGCAATGCAAATAGATGCAACAAGGGAACCAGGTGCCATGGCTAAGAAGCCCAAACCACATCATAAGTCTCAAACAGACCATCCAGAAATCCTCAACTCTGGTCTTAGACAGACCCAATACGAAGCTCCAATCCCGGTCTCTGATAGACCCCTCAACTGTCCATAAATATCCTGAATCTCAAATCAAAAACAAACCGGTATCTGGAGGTCTAGTTACCTGCATAGTCCCAAAACCCTCTCCCAGGTAGGTGTCCTAATAACTGACAATGGTATGGCATCCTATGCGGTCGTCGGCGTCACAGACTTTCAGGGTTGACGATATGATTCCCAGAAGGAGTGGCATCATCAAATCCTGAAGAGGCCTCACTTATCCAACTTCCAATTGATCGGTTCCCAGAGTCGACGATTCAACTAACCAGCAACCCACGCCACCCAAAGGGTGGGACATGACGCCAACCAGAGGAACCTCGTCTGAGTGTGAATTTTGCGGGACACCAAGACCTGCAAAGCAAGTGGGCGCACGCTACTTTCCACTCTAATTCTAAGTACACTCAAGCCCAGGTCCGGCTTATCTCTCAATAATAGAACACCCGTCACAACCCCCAATAACAACAATAATCAATAATATAGTGCTGAAGGTAAATGACATAAATGTAAATCCATACAAATTCCTCGACGGGAAAACAAACGTTAGGATTGACTCGCTTAAGGGACGTTGGATCCCAAATGCATAAGGAACTATCGCAGTCCTTAGCAGCCAGGGGACGTTGGATCCCCAGCAGAGTCGCCAGCTGTCGCTACTGCGAAAATCAGCGCCGGCTGAACAGAAGAGTCGCCACCGTGCGTTATTTATCCCAACGGAGGGAAAGGAAACGCTCAAAGTAAACCTACCGCAAAGACGGGAAAGGAATGGTCATCGCAACCAAATCCTGGATTCGGGAGTCGGTTACGCAAGGGGAAGGTATTAGCACCCCTCACGTCCGTCGTACTCGACGGGATCCACGCTTGTTTTCTGGTACAGATTATTATTCTATCTATTCTACAGGTCAAGGGTTAAAAGAAAATAAAATGACTCGGCAAAGTATCGCACTTTATGCCTACGTATTCCCGTCTGGAACGAGAAATCAGAGTCAACGTAGTTCGCCTACCTACGGGAAAGGAGGGGAAGGTTGCTCGCTAGGATATCGCATCCTATGCCTACATACTTTCATACAGCATGAAAGATCAGAGCAAACGTAGTTCGGGCCACGTACGACACAAGTCTGTCTTGATTGTTTTTATCCTTCTGAAAAAGGTTTTCTCCTGATTATGGGTCCAAGCGGACAAAAATGACGTTTTTGATTAGTTTACAGTCTTTTACGCAAGAACTGTTTTTTATTGCGTTTGAAATGTTTATTGTGTTTTTCTAATTGTTTGGAGAAAGAAGAGAAACAACAACTCTAACCTATGGTTTAAAAAAAGGAATCAAAATCTAACCTAATGTTGTCATGCATGGATAAGAACCTAATGTCTGTCATATTTCTCTCTTGCGCAGAGAGAAACAGAGATCCTAAGGGGATAAACGGAAAAACAACAGCATATATACAGTAAAGCAGTAAAATGCATGAATGCAGCAGTACAAGCTAGGCAAGGGAGTCCTGCTCTTCCTCGAACCTTGAAAACAACAGGCAAAAGCGAACAAAGTTCACTTTCAACCTAACAGATTAATTGGCAAACAATACAGTCCCGGAAACTCAAACAATACATCAAAAGCTTCTAAACAACAAAAATAAACAGTAAACAGCAACTCTACACAGCAGGCTCCATCAACATCTTCAAGCAAAGTCTTCATCAACAAGCTTCCATCAAGCATCTATCTTCAAGGAGGAAAACTCTAACAGTAATCATCTTCAACAACTTCAAGCAGCAGGGCTTCAAACAACAGCAGTCATATGCACAGCTTCAACAGCACAATCTTCGAACAATGACTTCCATCTTTAATCTTTCATGGCTTTTCTTCAAATCAAACTCTCCAGGATGAGGAACAATTAATAGGATGAATTGAGATGTTAAACAGTTAGTTGACCACCAAAGGTGGCAAACAGACTGTTAACAAAATGTAGAATGTTTCTCTCAAGAGTTCTATCTCTTAGATACTGTCACCAAGCCTTCCAAAGGAAGGGGGTGAGTATCCTAGAGAGACTCTGAATCATAGAGAGGGATGGAGGCAAACAAAGCCATCCATGTTTAAGAATCAAATTTCTATTCTAAGCTCTACCTAGCTCCTAGTTCCTGTGATCTTCAACAGCTACAAGCAAGCTACAATTTTCATCAACTCTTGAACTTGTTCTTCAATCCTTGACTTTGTCTTTGTCTTCAATGCTTCACCATCCATGGTCTTCAAGCCAAGCCCAAACCCCAAGCAAGCCCAACAAGCCCAAATAACAAGCAATAACCCTAAAACGGGCACACCATACAATCAAACAATTACAAAAATATACTAAATATTAATATAATAGGGGAAATTATAATACTTATTCTAAGGGATCTACTACACTTTCTCATAATACCCCTATAGTCCCATCTTCTAATTCAACCTAAAAAGCCCAAAAAGGAATTGTTTTGTTGCACCTATGTTATGTTCAAAACCCTAATTATTCTAAGTTTTTTATTACACCATATCTATTTCAACGTTTTTTTACTACCATTTTTATTCTAAAGTTTTATCACATTATCCTAAGGGAAACCCTAAAGTATACTAATATCTATAATATCAAGATCGAAGATCAAACCCTATATCAATTTCTAAGGGGTCTTAACAATTCCTAACATGCAAGGGGTCAAGGTTAACCATCAATTGGGAAGGTCCTAATCAACAACCCTAAAACAGAACCAAATTACATCTAGAAAATCTACAAAAATTCCTAAGGGAACATGCGAGTGTTAGCTACAATCTACCAAAAGATCTAAGCAAGAATCATCACCAATTGAGAGAACAAAATTCTACAAAACAGAGGTATCAAATATGCAAAGCAAACATCATGCAAAATACTCATCAGAATGTAAAATGCAAAAGAAATGGGAAAACGATCCACAAAAATCTAAGATGTTAGAAACCTATGGTAAAAAAATTAAAACCAAAATCTATAGTTAAGGTCACTTTCTAAAGGAAAACCTATAAAGTGTCCAGGGAACATTCAGATGGGGATGGCTCTAAAAAGCGGATTCAAAACTAAACTTAGAGTCGTCTAGAAATTCCAATAAAATTTTTGGGGAACCCTATGCATATCATATAAAACATATCCAAAAATAAGCTCAAAATCATGAAGCATTAAAGAGAACAAAATTAAACAAAACAGATGAACAGTTATGTACACCAATGGATATTAGCACGAAAGAAAAATCATAACTAAATCAAAAAAAATCTAAAAAATGCAAACTCAGAGCCTAAAATTTCTTAAGATAATCAAGATCTGTAGAAAAAAATTTCATAATTTCTTGAACATTTTTACTATTTTTGACGTAATAAAAGCAAACAGGCCTCAAAACAGAAAAATAAAAAGAAAAAGGGAATGAAGAAAATTAACAATCCTAAAATCATCCATAGGTGTTCATGATCCTAACCGCATGAGAATTTCTAATTATCTCATCCTAAATCCATGGGAAAGTGAAGGTTTACATACCTTGATCGGAGCTTCGAAACGGAGTATCTTCGGCTCTTTTCGTACTTCCGAAAGCTTCAAATTCGTTCAACAATATGCGAGGAAAGTGCTACCATCTTCGAATCGAACCGAAATCGCCTTGAATGAAGAATCACCACTTGATTTGCTCTCTTGAAAATTCATATGCTCTCTTCCAATCCAACTCCAATCAATCACCAACCTTGCTTCAAATGAGTTTCTAAACATTTATAGAGATGATTGGAATATTCTAGAAATGAAGCCCAAGCCCAAAATAATAAAATCCATTTCCCTTGGAACTTTCTAGATTATTCATGTATCTTCCCTTGGAAATTTCTAGATTGTTCATGTATCTTCCCTTGGAAGTTTCCAACCAAAATAGCCTTCCAAATGCCTTGTTAAGTGGTTTGGATTAGTGACTTACATTTCAAGTAACCACTTTTACAAAGCAAGTCATAAAATTATTGCTCAATTCAAAAATGTGCCAATGCCATTGTCTTTAAAATGCATTCTACAATCAAATTGGTATGTCATATGGCTTGTTTGTGACCTCTAACCCAAAATTTGATTTTTTTTCACCACTTTATTTGACTTATTCCCCTTTTTTAGGCCATTTTTATCACTTTTTGATACAAGCCTTTTTAACATCTCATGACCTCCCTAATAGCCTTAAAACATCATTCTAAGCAAGTTTGATGTTGAATATTTTTCCATTTGAAGCTTGGAAGTAGGAGATATGGCCTTATGCTTGAAATGACTTATAACCTCCAAATGCCCAAAATGCCCTTGGCTTGTCAAGATCATAAGTAGAGCTCCACAAATCAGATTGAGGCATACCATACCTTTCTAGAAAGCTAAGATTATGAGGAACAACTTTCATGTAGGCCAAAAATCCATTTGAAAACTCCTTATGGGGCAAAAGTTGCTGGGAAGTCAAGTAACTTTCACAGACAAATTTCAGATGCCTCTGATGACCTGTAACTTGCAAGAACCATAACTTGAGTTCTACAAATCTCCTTGATGCCTTCCACCACTAAAATTAAAGGTATTTAGATACTCTACAAGTTCCATGTTGGCCAAAGATCCATTAGAGACTTGTATCTTGAATTATTCTGCTTGGAAGTTTGCCCTAAATCAGGGGATTTTACACTGAAACCCTAATTTAGAAACTTCTCTTCTTCTTGATTTCTTTTGATTTCTCCTTGGCACAACACCACATCCATATCCACATATCAAATGATGGATCCCCCATTCTTCAAACAGGCCTTGATGTCCCTTCAATCAAGTATTTGACCTAGGGTTGACCTAGTGTTGACCCAGATGAAACCCTAATTGACTGTCTTCAACTGTAGTTCTTATAATCACATCAATGACTTGTCTCACTCTAAAAATGACCCTCTAGGTCTTCCATGATGTCTATATACATTCCATGCCCTCAATTCATAGCCCACAATCTCTTTGATAGTCTTCAAACCCCCTCAAGATAGGAGAAAAACCCACTGATTGGTCCACTAACTTCTCAAGCTTCAATTCCTTTCTGATGACTTGCATAGGCTTAAATTTTGAATAAGAACCTCTTGATAGGCTCATAGAGATAAGAATGGCACTCGGTCCCTTGTTGGATGGCTTGCCCATGCTATGCTATGCAGATGAATGAATTATGTGCATGACCTAATATGCAAATGCTAAAGCTATGAAACATAAAATCAGGTGAAATAAGTTGGTCAAATTTTGGGGTGCAACACCCCATACCAGTTAGTTTACGGAAAATCTTACCACTTACCCTTTGAACTGGAACATAAATCCTATTGGGCCATCAAGCCCCTTAATATGGACTACTTAGCATCCGGTGACAAACTCATTCTCGACATCCATAAATTAGAAGAGCTATGTCGCAATGCTTATGAAACTGCCATTATCTATAAAGAAAGAACTAAAGCATGGCATGACAAAAGGATTGTTAAGAAATAATTCAATGTAGGCAACTCTGTACTTGTCTTTAATTCTAGATTGCGTCTGTTTCCCGGTAAGTTACGCTCAAGATGGACAGGCTCTTATGAGGTCACCCAAGTCCTGAAGTCTGGGGCAGTAGAAATCCGAGATCATTCATGTAGTCCTTTTATAGTATATGAACAAAGATTGAAATGCTATTATGGAGGAGACATTCCTACCTATTACTTTGGTCATACTCTGGTCGAACCACCCATTGCCACATCTACTAAGTTACATACTCGTCGAGCTACCAACGTTAAACAAGCGCTGTGTGGGAGGCAACCCACGACTATTATATTTCCTTGTTTATTTTTTCATATATCTTATTGCCAAAAGGTGAATTATTTACATTTATTATCCATTTAGCAGGATTGACTTATGTGATATTTATGTTTCAGGTTTCAGACCTCATCTCCCTCGATAGCATTCTCCACTAACATTATTTTTCAGGATGCAGAACTTCGATGATATGCATGTTGTGTTCAGGGATGAAAAGCAAGGGAAACAATTTATGATTCTTTCTGAGCGACCCATGCTCCCAACCAGATACCCTGATTCCAACTGCCTTAAAATCTTAGGTCTTGAAGCCAGTGTGACCTATCTCAACCATCAACTCTAATGGGAAGAATACTCTAATGCAATGAATGTCACATACAGGAACTTAACCTTAGAATTCCTCAACTCTCTCATTTATGAACCCTACGCTGGTAAAGGGTTCAAAAGATTGCATATTAATTTCAGATTATTTGGAAAAGAGTACATCCTCAATCACAAAGATTTTGCTAACCTATTAGGATTTCAGCATGGCCTAGATGCTATACATGATCTATTAGAAGTAAATGTTATGCAAGATGAGCTGGATAAGTTCTAGAGTCACATCACCGATGGAGGAGGCCCTAATCCTTCCACCCAACTATCAAACAAGATCCATAACCCAGCCTTTAGATACTTCCAGATGATTCTAGCCCATACCTTCTTTGGAAAAAGCAAAACTGACATTCATGTAAGTGCTGAAGAGATTCTTATGCTCTTCTGCACCTCTCAATCATGTCCTATAGCCAATGGAAATTTCCTGATGGATAACCTTAACCTAACCGCCAGATCTTCCAAAGGACCCATCCATATAGGAGGTACAGTGACACACATAGCTCATGCCCTAGGTCTCGCCACCAAATTATCTCACCTGACCACTTATTGTGGCTACACCAATATTGATCTAAACCATTATTTAGATCGTGGCCTAGTGAGGAGAGTTTTCTTTGGTTCTGCCAATTTCAAACTCCTGATAGACGATGAGACCATTCACTACTTTGGACTACCAAATCTGACCCGAACTAATGTCTATAATAAAGAAAACTGGTCGTATGCTCTAGAAGGCCAGGATGAGACACCTGCCAGACCTAAGACCCCGCCTGTTCCTGAATACCATCCTACACCTCTCTCAGAAAGGACCATGTTGTATTCCTTTAATGTTCATTTTTATCGACGCGAGAAGGAAGATATGGGGATAGACAGAGGCAGAAATTTGAAGACTTGCAGACACGCGAAATTTTCGTGACGAGGTATATCGATGAAAACTGTCTGTATAGTCTAGGTATCCATTTTAGTGTAGTCTACCTATTGGATAATTTATAATTGCATAATATTTTTATTCGTAGAGAACAAACTTATGAAAGGCTGACCCGAGAATTTTTGAGTTCTTAATTTACACTGTTAGATCTAACATTGTTAGCAATGTCGTATAGTGAAGTTTAGGATGTTTAATATGGAATATGAGTACACCACTGACACTCTTGCAGGTCTATTAGGATTTCCATTTGGGGAGGGTTCTATTTGTGAAGCACCTTTAGACATTGAATGGAAAATAGAGGCTTTCCAACTGTGGAGAGACCTGACTGGTCATGCCATTAGTTCCTTCGAGAGAAAGTTGGCCTCTGATATACATAACCCGACCATACATGCTTTCCGCCATTTGCTACCCGATGCCATCTTTTCCAGAGAGCCCTCTAACAAATTAAATTGAATTCATTTTTCTACAGGCTTTCCTCTATCGCAGAAGATTAAACCTCGTACCTTTTATGTTAGCACATATGTGTGATGTTGTGAAGAAGAGAGGAAACTTATCATTTGGGGGATTAATCACCTCCATTCTCATACCCTCAATCTTGACACCGAGGTAGCCACATTAGAATCACTCCCATCTCGCACCGTTAACTTAAAATTCTTGAGAGATATACGATTATTCAAGGTGAGGAAGACAGGAGGATACACCCTCATGGTTCAAAATGTAGCTATATTGAGTCTTGCTTTAACTTGTTCCCACCGTACCGATATGCAATACGAAAGAAACTGGACTTATGATTTATAAGCTAATCCTATTCTCGGTCCATTACCACCAAACATCCCGGAAGATGAAGGTAACGAGACCAATGACGAATATGAGCGGATGAACCAATCTCCCGTTCATAATATTCCTTCCCCATAGGCATCACCTGCAAACATCCATCGTTTACTAACCCTTCTGCAGGTGCACCTTCTGGATTCTATATTATAGAAGAGACACGGAGATAGTAGCAAGCTTATGAAGAAGAATGTGATGACCTGTTCTATGCCATGTATGAGCAACAACAAGACATGATGAACTTCATGCGTGAGTCACAACGATAGACTAAGCGATCCATGCATTTTATGATGGAGTCTCAGCTTGCCGTCGCCTCTCTACAGCAATGCTAACAATCTTGTTTTGACAACCATTACAGGCTGGTAGAAGCCACTCAAGGTTCCATGCTAGGAAACCTTTGTGAGCTCTGACAGGCTAATGACTCACTAACAGCGAAGATTGAGCGGCTTGAACTTTCACAGGGTACACAACACCGCAGTAGAAGCCTTCGTTCTCGACATCTAGAGCAGGGAGAAGAGGGTACCAGTGGTCAGCAGTAGTGATGTCTAGGTTTTACCTATTTCTTTCCACCTTTTATCGAAACATTAGGGACAATGATTGGTTTAAGTGTGGGAGGAGATATTTACTATTTTTATCTTCCTTTATGTTTTTCATTTTATTGCTTTCTAGATTAGTTCTAAATGTGCTTTTAGCTTGTTTTTAGTTTGTTCTTAATAATTACATGTGCTTAACGAGTCGTATGTGTAGTTTGTCTATTTTCACCCATTTCTTGAGCCATACCAAAATTTTTTGAATAAGAAAACAACTTTTATTTTGAAAATTTGGGTTGTTAGACAAGTTTAGGATAGTTTGTAGAGACTTGGGAAAACTTTTGAAAAATCGATATCGTCTTGACACCGTAAGCCTCTTAATTATAGAAATCGATCTAGATACTTATTATGAGATGGCCTTAAAATCACACCCTTGAATTAATCCTTAAGTATCTTATTTTAGCAGTCAGCACCATCTGAGTTACCGTTAAGTGGATGAACCGATGCAAATAGGTGAATGATCCTGTAAAAAGAAAAAAAAAGGATCTGCCTTCTAAGTTAGGTAACCCTCACCCAGTTATTTAGCCTAGAGGTAGCGAAACTTCTAAAATTATGCTTATGTGTTTGTGTTAAAAAGAAAAAATCATTGAATATTGACAGAAATTCGGATCAAGATCACCAACAAGTTTGTTCACAATGCGAGTACAAGATAACGGGCTTAATGTGATTGCACCCGAATGAAAAAGGATAATAAAGGGGTGAGTAAGTTAGGCCTAGGTATAATGACATGATGCGGATTGGTTTGTATAAGGACACTTATGACATCAACCCGCGGGAAGTGTTACTACGATATCCTTGGTTCACGAGTTAGTACCTATCAACATAACCTTGATTAAACTAAAAGTCTTTAGCCTAGATTGAATACTTGTGTACTACTGTTTTTATTTTGTGCTTATAAGAGATTGCTTGAGGACAAGCAAAGGTTTAAGTGTGGGAGAATTTGATAACACCAAAACACACTGTGTATTTGGCTCAAATTGCACATGTTTATTGTTGTTTAATTATTATTTTCTTGCATTATGCTTGTGTTTTGTCTTATTTTCAGGTACATTTCCTAATAAGAGCCTTCCATGAAGAAATGGAGCTAAAAGAGCAGAAAACAGAGTTTTCGATGAAAATTACACACATGGCATTCCACATGGCGTTGGCCATGGGGGTAGCCATGATGTATAGGGTTTCTCCCATGTTCCAATGGTCACAAGACTAGGTCTTCCACCTTTTGTACACATGGCGAACACCATGTCTAGATGGCGGGCGCCATCTTTAATTTTGGTGGTCCAGTCAAGGACGGTTGGAGAATAAGGCCATGACTAGAGATTTTCTCTCCCACGATTCTTGAAGGTTCAGCTTGACGTTCAAGGCATTGTTTCACTATAAATAGGACTTAGTTTTTCATTTTCTATCATCCAATCTTAGTTCTCAGCATAGGCATAAATCTAGTTGTTAAAAGCAGTAATCCGTCATATCGAGGGGTTATCGCATTATTGTTGTAATCGAGGTTGGAGCATCGTAGCATAAGAGTTTAATCTTGTTGTCATTTTACTTTCCAAGTCAGTTTTACTTCCTAGCACTGTACCAGATTCAAGTCTCCAATTTGGAGCAGGTCTTTTTTATTTTATTCGCACTTTTATTATTATTCACATTGCCTTCTGCCTTGCTTTAAATTGTTTAAATTTCCACACAATTTACATATCGTTTTATTTCAAAAGATTCGTTTTCTAAACTGAACTTAAGCGTGACACTTTCGTTCTTACTTTTGAAAACCAATCACACACGTATTTATTTCCCTAAATGATTTATTCTACAAACAAATTCTTTACTATGTTTACCACCGCCATGTCTAGCTAATTCTGTTGTGCTAGGATGTGAGGACCGTTGTTTCGATGGTACTCCATATGTTGTATTTGTAGAAATACTTTAGGGGCTGTTTTGGATTTTAATGCAACTTTTCTAAACTTAAATTGATTGGTCATTACGTGAACGAGACCGTGTTTCTGTTCACGTAATAACCGTGACTATGTCGGGTAAGATCGAAATTCGTCCGACACTTTAGATAAGAGTTGATTAATTTTTAATTGGTAAAAACAGTGAAAGAACTTTATTAATTAATTCGGAAAGTTTGGTATTATTAGAAAGTGATTTTAAAACTATTTTCGGACGCGTTTATAGATTTAGGATCCGGTTGGCCGAGGATATGCTGGAAACTCTTTGATATTGAAAGTTTCCAATCAAAATCACTTTTTAACTGAGTCTTAGAGGTAGTTATCTAAAAAAGGATTTTTCGCTTTAATGCAAGATGCGACTGGTGCAGCGTGAGCGGCTGGTATAAATTAAAGGTCAGGTCAGGTTCCGATTATGCTAACGCGACGATTCCTTTTTAATTAACTCTTTTTCAAAGAAATAATATTGCCCCAAAAGTATTACTACTTAGACTATATGAGTATTGTATGATCGATAAGAATTACATTCCAGTATGCTTTATTCTGAATTTGAATTCATTCCTTAATTATTTTGTGTGTGCGTATTACACTCTATTTTCACTAGCTTTAGATAAACACTATAACAATAGTAATTGATAGATTGACATTAGTCTCTGTGGGATCGATAATCTTTTATATTAATCTGACGTACTCCGTATACTTGCAGATAGCACGCATCAAAAAGCATTGGAAGAAATGAGTATTATATGCCTTTTTTCTGTTATATGTTCTCCTACATGCTGGAAAGGGCAGTCGAAAGTCTTGTTCGGAAGTGCTCTTCAGAGAAGTGGCCTTTCAAGCATTGCGTCCATAAGTTGTGATATTCTACCATCATATAAGAGGATTTTTGGAAAAGGTAAGTCGGTAGTTCAAGAACTTGATTGGGAGTGAACAACATGCAACCTTTGTAGTCTTGGGCAGTGAACCTCCTCGCCGACCAACACAGGTTAGCTTCCTAAGTGTAAAGTGAGCTTGGAAAAATTTGGCTGAAGCCGAATTGCCTAGATACTAGATTAGGTTGGTATCCAACTAAGCCAAAGTCAGGAGTACCAGTATCAATTTTAGTAGATAACAACGTTGGAGTTAGGAAGGCTGCTCAAATAGAATTCGACATTGCAACAGCCAATGGTGATACGCCATGGAATCTATTTCTGAACCAAGAGGGACCAACATATCTATCCATGAAAGAAGCCATGTTTGAAATGAAAGTGGTCGATTCGAGGAACAACTTGATATATTTCATGAGGATTATCGTTGAAGGGGTTTCATAAGGAACGAATAAGACAAGGCTTGTGCCTTTGATGCTTCTGCAGTCAGTTTCTTGCAACAGAGCTTTTGATTTAGTTACATGAAGTTTGAGTTTAAACATAGCATTCAACTAGAGTTGTAGGAGCCAGAAAAGGTCATAGATCATGTATAAATTATTGGTTTTGGGTAGATGTTTCATTTTGTATGAGGCTTCTTCAATTGATTGATAAAGGTTGGCTAGAGGTAGTTTTCTCAGAAAGATATTTTGACCTTCATGAAGTTGGATAGCTAAAAGAACAAATATTTTAGCTTTCTGCAAGGAGCTTGAGCAGAAAACTTAGTAGAAGAGCCAAAGAGTTAAGAAGCAATGTGCTCTAGTCGGAGACTTCTTTGATTTCTTTGTCATGGTGGTCGATGATGAAATTTTTAAAACTAAAGCATCCAATTACAACCAAACAAATTGTAATGAGTTTTTTAAATGTGTTTCAGCACTACAATAAACAAAAATTTTAGTCAACCAATTTGATTACACACAAACTAAAATTCAAAAATGAAAATAGCAAAAAAAAGAGAACAACACCAATTTGTTGAGGCAGTTCCCCCGTCGTCCTCGCTGGGGGTACGTCTGCCCTCAATTCTAAAATAGAATTGAGAGATGTATATAAAACCTGTTGCAAATTGTTTGTACAAGAGAAGCAGTAGAAATCAAACATTCAATCCTAATTGTTGATGTTGAACCTGTGCCTTCTCTTCCCTAGATTCAAGATGAATCAAGTCCTTTAAATGTGATGAGTAAACCTCCAATTACGACAACATTTTTGAACCATCCAACGGTCTTCATATCTTTGGCCCGACTGATTTCAAACACCTACAATTTGAACCCAAACCTTCCTTCAATAATCCTCCGGTTAACCCTAATAAATTGACAGAACCACCCGTTCTCCAATTACCCTCGCTCGGTTGAATCTGTGAAGGAACGATTTATGCAAAACCCCCAAAATCCAAGATTCTTGGAGGACAAAACCCTAACATTTTATTCAAGAAAAACCCACTGTTCTCTCAACCCAAACCCGATACAACGATCCTATGTTTGGACGTTATCACCTCAATGATGCAGAATGCACGACAAAAATGGTTATGTGTATTTGTTGAGAAAATGCAAGAAAGAGGATGAAGATAATGAGAGCAAAATCAATGTCTATTTTCACTTTTATTGTTGTTGTTGAAAGAATGAGCTAAAATAATATATATGTGAAGCTTCGACCAAATAACCAACATAACAGACATTTGGAAAGACAAACATAACAGAAAAATAGTGTGAAACGAGCAAACAGTTGACCTAAAGTAAAGGGCGGTCTACCTGAGCTCTCTCGCTTTCAAAATTATGCAGATATTGTTTCTTTGCGTCGATGTAAAACAGGTCCATGCGTCGATGCAAAACAACCCATTTTTGACAAATCGAAATGCTAACAGTATAAGTCGACCAAAGGGTCGATGCGAGCTCTCCTGAGAGTAAATCATAAAAATTCACTATGTATGAGTCGACCTAAGCAGGGCTTTGAGCCGACTCAAAGGTTCAGAACTTGCAAAAATGCTATTTTTGACATGTCTTGCTATTTCTAAGTACTTCATGCATATCTAAGTCTACCAACATGATCAAACTCACATAAAACACATATAATGCTTTTCTGTATGAGCGAACACATATTTTAGGTAAATTCTTGACACGAGAGAACAACGAATGCATATGCGACTCAATGATACCGTCTAAAGTACACATTACTAACTAGATATATTTTGGCATCATTAAAACAAGTATTGAGACAACTTGACCTCACATACTTCCCCTTTTTATGATGGCAAAACAGTGGCAAAATTTGAGCATATTGTGTGGTATCATCACCCTCTTAACTTTATGCATTCATCTAGAAATAATCTGAACGTTTGATTAATGTTGTAGGATGATTTGTTGTTTTTGCTTGGTCTCTTCTCCCCCTTTGACAACATCAAAAAGAAAGAAGTAATAGGTCAACGAAAAACACAGTATATTAAATTAAGCAAATTCACAGAATTTGAAATAGGTAATCATTAATAAACATTCACATATAATGGTGTTAATGGAAATGTATAAGATAAATAGAAAACACAGCAAATGAACAAAAAACTAAGTGCCTTTACAAACATTAGAATCGAAAATATTTCCATGTCTTAGTGAATAAAACAAAATTAATGATAAATGAACATTCAAATGAAATGAACAAAATATGGAATGACATGCACAACAACACACAAAGAATCCTCAAGGCCTCTTCCCCCTAAAATGATGGTCCCTTCCTCGGAATTGATAGTCATGAGGAGGTGGAGGTTGTTGCTCATCCAACTGCTCCGTAAGTTCCAGCACAGCCCAATTAAGAACATTGAAGCTATTAGTGAGAGTACGGTTTTGACCTATAGCAGTCTTAGCCATATTATCAAAATGACCCATCACGGTGGCGGAAAACATGTTGAAGTTATTGGCCTGAGCTTGAAGTTGGTTCTACAGATTCGTAAATTGTTCATCTTGTGCAGTGGTGAAGTTCTGTTGTTGGAGTTGCATGTTCCATATCATCTCAAGGAGTTCATCATTATTGTGTTTAGGACAAGGAGGAAATGGAGGCACATAATACGACTGTTGGTAATTCCAATCAGTTATATGTGGCATGTAATCTAAACCAAGAGTGGTCCAACCCGTGTGTTGCCATTCACCCCATCCTTAGTTTGCATCAGAGTCCAAAGGAGGTGATTGATCTAACCAACCACTATTATCATATTCATCAACATTAACATCAGTATCCATTTGATTACCATCTTCTTCTTCTTCTTCTTCTTCTTCTTCACTTTCATCAGATTCTTGTAGGCGGGAGCTGGTAGCCTTAATAATAAACTGGTAGCGCGTGTCACGTGGATCCTATATATAACCCATCATAGTTAACGTCTTTTGACATAAATCTTGGTCAACTGTCAAAGTCTTGTATGGGATACTGGGAACAGCCACTACATCATTGTCGAGGACAGATTGAATGAAGGATACATACGATAACGCAGTCCCTCAGCCAGAATCTTTCAAAGAATAGATTTTGCTTGCAATTTAATGAGACCAATTGATTTTGATCTTCTTTTTCAAGATGTACACCAAATGAAACTCTGCTTGGTCAACCCGAGAATAGCCTCCTTTCTTGGGCCAAAGTATGTGAGAGACAATCCATTGCAAAATTTTGTCATCCGGTTTCAACCGACCAATTGTTATCGACTTTAGGAAAAGATCGCTAGTCATGATTTATTCAGTATATTGTTTCTTTAACATTGATTTCAAGGCTTCCTTGAACTCGTAACCTTCCACGGTTCTAGTATCCGTGACATTTATCAGTGGAGCAACAGATAGTGGAGACATGTCGAAGAGATCTTTCCAAACAACGTCATTTACCGAGATTTTCTTATTTCCAATTTTGGTACTAAACTCAAACCCTTCAAACTTTCCTTGAAGACCAGTATAGAAAATTCTAACTAAACTCTCATTACATTTGTTGTTGCATTCCAAAAACTGAATGAAATTTTGAGCATCTAGAACTTCAAGAACTTCTTGGATATGCATTCATTCAACAGATTTGCGATAATAAACAAATTATTTGACAATTGATCGCTTGCTCAGATTCTTTTCATAGAGTTCAACATATTCAGTGGGTAATAAAGAAAGAGCAGTTACCGATAGACTTGCCCTTGATTGTGAGGTGCCAGCTTGAAAAGATGGAGCTCTGGTTGTTCTATTGCCTGTGACCCTTCGTGTAGCCATGAGATGCAACAGTTGAAGAAGATGAATAATAAACTAAGTTTGTATGTTGATGAGAGACTCACTAGAATCCTTGTAGTGTTTGATGAAATTAGGTCTTGATAGGGATTTTGGGAAGAGAAGAAATGAAGAATAGACATGTGTGGATGCAATGTATCAATGCTAATGATGATCTTTGAACACATAGAAAGAATGAAAACATTTGATGGGTCAAGGAATTTTGAACGTTGCATCAAAACCAAGATTTTTTTAGTAAATTCGAGTGACGCGTCGACCTATACAGTCTGTGCGTCGACGCGTACTAGCAATATTTAAACAATTAGAAAAGTTCACATTTTGAGTCAACCGAAGGGTCGACCTGTGCATACCCGCTTCTAAAATATGAAAAATTGCTATTTTATGAGTTGTCTAATGTCCTGTTTTGGTCAACTCAAACACTAAAAATTAGCAAAAAAAACACCTTTTTGAGTCATTAATGCATCAAATAAGAATAAATAGATAGCCTACACATATTTCAAACATACAAATGGATAAAACATGTTTAATCATGCAATAAACATCAATTTTAACACACAAATTGGTACACCAACTTACACAAATTAAGTGATCATGAAAATTTGCTAGAGAAGAACGATATTACCTCAACAGCGATCGATGATAGATGCCATTACATATAGCTCAATTACTTCTTCACATTGTTAGACAAAGATATAAAAAATACACACACACACACACATAAACACACACACACACACACACACACACACACACACACACACACACACACACACACACACACACACACACACACACACACACACATATATATATATATATATATATATATATATATATATATATATATATATATATATATATATATATATATATATATATATATATAAAGCATGTAATTATGAAACCCTAAACACAATCCGAGATGTCAAGAACTCCTAGTTCCCTACAGATGTGAAAGAAAGGCTCTATAGTGAGTGGTTTTGTAAAGATATCCACAAGTTGATTTTTAGTATCAACGTGCTCAAAGACCACATCACCCTTCTCCACGTGATCCCTAAGGAAATGATGACGTATTTTGATATGTTTGGTTCGTGAATGCAATACGGGGTTCTTGGTTAGATTAATGACGCTTGTATTATCACATAAAATAGGAATACGTTCAAGTTTTACATTGAAGTCGAGAAGTTGTTGCTTAAGCCACAAGACTTGAGCGCAACAACTACCGACTGCAAACTATTCCGCCTCGGTTGTTGACAAAGCAACGAAAACTTGATTTTTGCTATGCCAACTCACCAAGGAATTTGAAAAGAAATGACAAGTGCCACTAGTGCTTTTCCTATTCGATTTGCAACCGACAAAGTCGACATCGGAATAGCCAACCAAGGAATAATCACTACCCTTGGAATACCAAAGCCCATACTTTGGAGTACCAGAGAGGTATCTAAGTATGCATTTGACGGCTTTCAAATGAGATTCCTTGGGACATAATTAATACCTCGCACACATATAAACACTAAACATGATGTCGAGTCAAGATGCGGTAAGATAGAGGAGAAAACCGATCATACCTCTATACTTCTTCACCTCCACATCCTTACCATTCTCATCTCGATTAAGGTTTGCGCATGTAGGCATCAAAGTGTCAATTGCCTTGGAGTTTGCCATGTCAAAACGCTTGAGAAGCTCAAGGCAATACTTTGTCTGGTTCACAAATGTACCCTCTTCGAGTTGCTTGATTTGAAATTCGAGGAAATAGTTAAGCTCCCCCATCATGCTCATCTCATACTTTCTCTGCATCAATCTATAAAACTCCTTGACCATATTCATGTTTGTAGATCCGAAAATGATATCATCTACATAAATTTGTACCAAAATTAACTGTTTTCCTTGACATTTAATGGAGAGGATTGTGTCAACCTTTCCTCTTGAATACCATCGATCAGGTAGAAATTTGCTAAGACAATCATACCAAGCCCTAGGGGCTTATTTGAGTCCGTACAAAGCCCGTTTAAGCTTGTAGACATGATCAGGATACTCATGGGATTCAAAACCAGAAGGTTAGGCTACAAACACCTCTTCATTGATAAATCCGTTTAGGAAAGCACTTTTTACATCCATTTGAATTAATTTGAAATTTTTTGCACACGCGTAAGCAAGCAAAAGGCGTATAGCCTCGAGTCGGGAAACTGGCGCATAAGTTTCCTCATAGTCGATTCCATTCTCTTGGTTATCCCCTTGTGCAACTAAGCACGCCTTGTTTCATGTTATAACTCCATTTTTGTCTAGTTTGTTCCTAAACACCCATCTGGTTCCAATTACTCGATGGCCTCACGGAGGAGGGACAAGGTCCCAAACCTCATTCCTTTTAAACTGATTTAATTCCTCTTGCATTGATAAGAACCAATGTTCATCGAGTAATGCATCTTTAGGATTCTTAGGATCAATGTGAGAGACGAAAGCAAAGTGATAACAGAAGTTACTTAGCTTAGATCTTGTGGTCACTCCCTTTGAAATGTCATCTAGAATGTTGTTGATAGGATGGTCTTTAGAAGACTTCCAAGCTGGAGGAAGGTCATCAGTGTTAGTCAGATGATCCTCCTCAATCTCCTCATGATGGTGATTTTTTTCCTCTTCAACTTTCACTAATTCAGGTTGATTAATTCCTTTTTCAGTGTCCTTGAGTATGTCTTCAGAAGATACATCGGCACCATGAAAAGAAATACCTTTTCTGACATTTTTTGGATAAGTTTCATCAAAATTAACGTGAACAAATTATTCAACAATAAGTAACCTCTTATTATATATCCTATATGCTTTACTTGACTAAGAGTATCCAAGAAAATACCTTCATCTGCCTTGGAGTCAAAGTTACCAAGACTCTCTTTACCATTGTTCAATACAAAACATTTACAACCGAATGCATGAAGGTGAGATACATTGGGCTTCCTCCCTTTCAAAAGTTCATATGGAGTTTTGTTAAAAATAGGACGGATGAGCACCCTATTCAAAACATAACAAGCCGTACTAATGGCACCGGCCCAAAATTATTTAGGAAGGCCACTTTCATTGATCATAGCTCTTCCTAATTCTTCTAAAATTCAATTTTTACGTTCCACGACCCTATTTTGTTTAGGGGTACGCGGCGCAGAAATATTATGATCAATTCCATGCTTACCATAATATTCTTCAAACAGATGATTTTCAAACTCAACTCCATTATCACTTTTAATTGATATAATGTTTGTGTTTAACTTTTTTTGAGAAAGTTTGGCAAATTTTTCAAAGGCAGAAAAAATCTCACTCTTGCTAGCCAAGAAGATAGTCCAACAAAATCTAGAGAAATCATCGACTATCACAAAACCATAGTAGTTACCACCTAGACTCTTAATTCTAGATGGTCCAAAGAGGCCTATATGAAGAAGTTCAAGGGGTCTCGTAGTTGAAACAATGTTTTTAGATTTGAACGAGATCCTTGTTTGCTTCCCCATTTGGCACGCATCACATAAGTGATCCTTTGAAAACTTGATTTTGGGTAAGCCAATCACTAGGTCCTTAGAGACTATCTTGTTTAGAAATTCAAAATTGACATGCGTCAAACGCCTATGCCACAACCATGAGTCTTCACTCATAATGACGAGACATTTGTCGCTACTTAATGGTATTTCACTCAACTCAAGTATATACACATTATTTACCCTCGAGCCTTTAAACACATCCCCCTTTTATCATTATTTTCAATTATGCAGCAATCATTTGAAAAAGATACTTTATATCCCTTGTCACATAATTGACTAATGCTTATAAGGTTGTGTTTAAGGCCCTAAACTAATAATACATTAGAGATAATAGTAGACGAGGGATTACCTACACTACCTTTTCCAAGTATTGCTCATTTGTTGTTGTCTCCATAGGTCACAAATCCCTTCTTCTTTGCCACAGAGTCAATAAAGAGAGATATGTCTCCTGTCATATGTCTTGAGCATCCACTATCGAGAACCCATCTTCTCTCCGTAGGCTCAAGACTTTGTACCTATACAAACAAATAAAGAAAATAGGTACCCAATTGTTTATTGGGTCCTTGGTTGTGAGTGAAATCTTAGTTGCATTTAGGCAACCATTGATAAACCCCTTTAGGAACTAAAAATCTTCTAAAGTGGCATTTAGCAATGGTATGAACCCTTTTTCAACAATACAAGCAAGTGAGGTTAACATTAGTATCACTTTTCTTACTTTTATTTTTTATCGCATATGTATATTTTTGATAAGGATTAATCATGCTTTTTCTAAAGTGTGATCTATTAATAGCAAAAGTGATTTTTGGTTCTAGAGCCTTGTCAAGTTTAGCTTTAAGAGTCCTAACCTCTTTTTGCCAAATATGACAAGTATCACATCCAAAATTTAACCATCTACTCCTATCTTCCTCAACATCTACCTTTGTTACTTCCACCATGGATGCCTTGAAAGCCTCTAATTCCCTTTCGGAATCGGAGTTCTTTTTCTCCAAGTGAGTAAACTTTTGTTTGTTTGAGGCCAAATGTTTAAAGGCTTCCTTAGCCTCATGGTGTAAGGTGTCAAAGGCATGTTGTAATTTAGAATGAGACAATTTACTAGAGTTTTCGTATTTAGCATGTCATACTTTTTTATTCTTCTTTTTTGATGAGTCGAGAGGCAAAGGTTAATGGACTCTTCTTTGTCATTTGAACTATCATCCCCAGATGACTCACTATTGATTTCCCAAGCCATGTAAGCGCTTCTAGGCTTACCTTGTTTCTTTTGTGAGCGACTAATTTCCTTTCCTTTGTCCTTCTTCATCAATGGACAGTTCGGCTTGTAGTGCCCGACTTTTCGACAATTATAGCATGATCCTTTGGCTTTACTACCCTTATTGCCTTCAATCTTGGAAGACCTTGATTGTCTTCTAAAATTGATGAGATTCTTTTCGGAATGTTGGATACCACTTTTCTTTACATATCGATTGTATCACTTCATGAACAGCCACATATCCTCATTAGTTTCTTCATCATCGTCATCACTCGAGTCGTAATCACTTAGCTCTTTTACGAAGGACTTTGAACAAGAAGCTTTTAGAGCTATTGACTTCTTTCCCGTAGTTTTGGTTTTTTCTTTCTTTTCCTTTTTCTCAAATTGATCAAGGCTAATGAACACTTGTTCATATTCTTGGAGCTTTCCAAAAAGAGTTGTAAGATCCAAAGTCATGAGATCATTTACTTTCTTTATGGTCGTGACCTTTGATTTCCACTCCCTGGTAAGACATCTTAAAAATTTGTTAGTAGAAATGTCATTGGAAATTGGTCTACCAAGTGAATTTAGTCTTTTGATTAAGTGAGAAAATCTCTTTTGCATGTCGGCAATGGTTTCCCCTTGCTCCATGTGAAAGAGATCAAACTTTTGAGTCAAAGTGTTGATTCGAGCTAGTTTGACGTCATTAGTTCCCTCATGGGAAACTTGCAATGCGTCCCACATAGCTTTAGCAGTCATACAATGTGAAACTCTATAATACTCATCCTCCCAAGGAAGAGATCAAAATATTTCTAGCCTTCCAATCATAGTTGTACTTTTTCTCATCTTCATCATTCCATTGTGCTTCAGGCTTAGGCACAACAACGTTATTTTCATCGGTCATGGTAATTTCCATGGGACCGTTCAATATAGCATTCCATACCTTTCTATCAATGGAATTGATATGCACGCACATACAATCTTTCTGGTAACTATAGTTCTCACCGTTAAAAATCGGTGCTCTATTGTAAGCCCCTTTTGGTTTTTTTGCCATATTCTAAGAAGTTATATGCGAAGCACGAAATGAACCGGTGCTCTTGATACCACTTGTTAGACGATGACAATGATCTAGAAAGGGGGTTGAATAGATCACTAATTCTTATACAGAGTTGGTGCTTATGATAAATTGGTTTTTAAAACTTTTAAGCGGAAGTGGACGAGGAACTACAATTGTCTAATTGAATCGTTACTAAAAAGATCAGATATACGCTACGCCTATATGGAATACTAATTAAGATGAGAAATCAAATCAAAAGTTTGAACACAAATCAATATGATTTTATGCACACAAAGTTGTTCAATTTCTAATGCTTTGTGAAAAATAAACTCAAGTTGAAAAACAATCCAAAACGTTTGGGTTTAAGCAATTTGTCGAACACGTGATGTGCGAAGCACTCCAAGTAAAATTCACTATGTAAATGTAGTGCTAAGCTTTTCCAATTATAACCAAACAGATTGTAATGAGTTTTTTAAATGTGTTTTAGCAATACAATAAACCAGAATTTTAGTCAACCAATTTCATTGCACACAAACGTAAAATTCAGAAATGAAAATAGCAAAAAGAGAGAACAACACCAATTTGTTGAGGCAGTTCCCCCATCGTCCTCGCTCGGGGTACGTTTGCCCTTAATTCTAAAAATAGAATTGAGACCTGTATATAAAACTTGTTGCAAATTGTTTGTATAAGAGAAGCAGTAGAAATCAAACACTCAATCCTAATTGTTGATGTTGAACCTATGCCTTCTCTTCCATTGATTCAAGATGAATTAAGTCCTTCGAATATGATGAGTAAACCACTGATTACGGTAACACTTTTGAACCATCCAACGATCTTCAAATCTTTGGCCCGGCTGATTTCAAACATCCAAAATTCGAAACTAAACCTTCCTTCCACAATCCTCCGGTTAAGGCTACTAAATTGACAGAACCACCTGTTCTTCAATTACCTTCACTCGGCTGAATCTGTGAAGGAATAATTTATGCAAAATCCCCCAAAATCCAAGATTCTTTGAGGACAAAACCCTAACGGTTTTATTCAAGAAAAATCCACTGATCTCCCAACCCAAACCCGATACAATGATCCTATGTTTGGACATTATCACCTCAATGATACAGAATGCACAACAAAAATGGTTATGCGTATTTGTTGAGAAAATGCAAGAAAAATGATGAAGATGATGAGAGCAAAATCAGTGTCTATTTTCATTGTTCTTGTTGTTGTTGAAAGAATTAGCTAAAACAATATATATGTGAAGATTGGACCAATAACCAACAAAACAGAAATTTTGAAAGAAAAAAACATAACAGAAAAATAGTGTGAAATGAGCGAACAGTCGACCTAAAGAAAAGGGGGGTCGACCCGAGCTCTCCCACTTTCAAAATTATGCAGAAATTGTCTCTTTGCGTCGACATGAACAGGTTCATGCGTCGACGCAAAACAACCCAGTTTTGAAAATTTTAAACGCTAACAGTATGAATCGACCAGAGGATCGATGCAAGCTCTCCTAAGAGCAAATCATAACAATTCACTATGTATGAGTCCATCTAAGCAAGGCTTTGAGTCGACTCAAAGGTTCAGAACTTGCAAAAATGTGGTTTTTGACATGTGTTGCTATTTATACGTACTTCTAATGCATATCTAAGTCTACCAACATGATCAAACTCACATAAAACACATATAACACTTTTCTATATGAACAGACACATGGTTTTGATAAATGCCTAACACGAGAGAACAACGAATGCATATGCGACTCGATGATACCGTCCAAAGTACACATTACTAACTAGATATGTTTTGACATCATTAAAACAAGTATTGAGACAACTTTCCCTCACATACTCCCCCTTTTTGATGATGGCAAAACAATAGCAAAATTGAGCACATTGTGTAGTATCATCCTCTCCCTAAATTTATGCATTCATCTAGAAATAATCTGAACGTTTGATCAATCTTGTAGAACGATTTATTGTTTTTCCTTGATCTCTTTTCCCCCCTTTGACAACATCAAAAAGAAAGAAATAATTGGTTAATGAAAAACATAGTATATTGAATTAGGCACATTCACAGAATTTGCAACAGGTAATCATTAACAAACATTCACATATAATGGTGTTAATGGAAACGTATAAGAAGATAAATATAAAACACAACAAATGAACAAAAAACTAAGTGGCTTTACAAACATTAGAATCCAACATATTTCCATATCTTAGTGAATCAAACAAACATAATGATAAATGAACATTCAAATGAAATAAACAAAGTATGGAATGGCATGCACAACAACACACAAAGAATCCTCAAGGCCTCCTCCCTCTAAAATGATGGCCCCTTCCTCGGAATTGATAGTCATGAGGTGGTGGAGGTTGTTGCTCATCCAACCGCTCCATAAGTTCCATCACAGCCTGGTTAAGAACATTGAAGCTAGTAGTGAGAGCACAATTTTGACCTGCAGCAGTGTCAGCCATATTATCAAAACGACCCATCACGGTGGCGACGAACGTGTTGTAGTTATTGGTCTGAGCTTGAAGTTGGTTCTGCAGATTCATAAACCGTTTGTCTTATGTAGTGACAAAGTTCTGTTGTTGGAGCTTCATGTTCCTCATCATCTTGAGGAGTTCATCATTATTGTGTTGAGGACGCAGAGGAGATGGAGGCACATAGTACGACTCTTGGTAATTCCAATTAGTTGTCTGTGGTTACAAATCAAGTGGTTACAACCAAAGGTAAACATAGATGTTCTAAATAATCATGAAACAAGGTTATTACAAGACCAAACATCATAAATGACAATTTTGAAGTACAAACAAATCATGTATAAGTCAAAACATCACTTATCATGGTAAAGATCAAAAATCAAAATCAACATGCGTAAATCATAACAATGTTTAAAGCATGGATATAAGTCAAAGAAAGTAGAGGTAACAACCAAAGCATGAGAGTGAATGTGACAACTGACATTCTGGCTAGCACGCGATGAATGTTATTACAGATGTTATAACATCCACTATAACACAGACTATTGGAATAATTAAAAAGCTGTAAAGAGAAAGCAGTAAATCACACCAGTAATTGTTCATCCAGTTCAGTGTCAACAACACTTACATCTGGGGGCTACCAAGCCAGGGAGGAAATTCACTATCAGTAGAATTAATTCAGAGTCAAACAACTCAGTTTGCACTCCTCACTTAAAACCTACCCAATGGCACTTCTGCCTAGAGACACTCTAGACCTGAGTATACCCACTCACTCCCCCTCAATCACCTCAGTGATATACAATTCACAGTTACAAAATAAAGATGAAGAAACACTTCATACACCCCTTGATCTTGCTTCAAAGCTTTGATCAAGAATCACACACTCTTGCTTAACAGCTTTGAGTGAGACACAACTTAGAACGTACCTAACCAATGCAGCATACAGTTGCTTGATAAACAAGTATTCCTAAGACTCAATACACACGTGAAGACCAATCTTCTTCACTCACAAGGACTCTCTATATGCACCCTCTGATCTTCTGTCAAGAGCTGCTCTTCTAGGATTGCTCCTTCTGTTTTTATAGCAGCAGCCAGTCCTTGGGCCTGGGCGCATAAATTAGGTTTATCCATAACAAAACCTTTCTTCAATAATCTGCGCACTTGCCATTTAATTCAGGAGCATTTGTTTCGCTTTAGGGCTTCTAAAATGTCTCCTGTCTTTCAGCTTGAGCTTCTAATAAGTTTCTTGATTTCTAGCTACTAGAAAACAAATCTGCTCGTTGGATGTCATACGATCAGTGTCATGACATTCAGTATGACATTCAGCTTTACTTACTCATAGCTTTCCTTGCATAACACTCTTCATGTATATCCTAACATCAGTTATGATATTTACTCATACATCAATGTTTTGCCATAAAATGCAGCCAATCAAAAGCACTTACAAACTCCCCATTTGGCTAATTTTTGGCTAAAACACCCTGTTAACATATCAGAGCTTACAAGCAGCGGAAGTCTTAACCTATTATGCATGAAAGCTACATAATCAGTGGTGTCTACACACATTTGCACTGTTAGTTCTCAGGATTAACCTGATCAAGCTGTTCACAATACCATCTGGTAGTCAGCACTACAGATGTCACATTTTACTGAGTAACATTCTGGGTTACTCCTCCTCAACTGATGCATTTTATGCATACCCTGCAAGCAGTCTTGCAGTCACACATAAAAACATCCAGCCTGTTCTGGATGTCCAGACATTCCGGATAACTTCTTGAAGTACACTATTTCCACAGCATAACACTCTACAGATGTCTCACCTTTCTGTGGACTATCCTGTGCTACTCCCCCTGAAGAGAAGCACTACACTCACATTCTGGTAACATACACATACCCTCCCAGGTGTTGCACCCCAAAATTTGCCCAACCTTTCTTTACCTAGCTTATGTTTCATTGCATTCATATTAGCATTATCATTTGCATTGCATTGACATGTGTGCAGGAGATCAAGAGGTATGATTACCAATCAAGGGCTACACAAGACTATCGATCTAGATAAAGAAGTTTATCCAAGTGTTCAAGGGTTGATATCCTCACCAAAGAAGTCTAAGATCCTCAGAAAGAATGGTTGAAACCAAGTGTGTAGGTCTCCTAACTTGAGAGTTGTGGGAAGATCATCAGATGATTCTGAGGCCATGAAGTTGGACTTGAGGTCTTGAGAGAGCTCATGAGAAGTGTTGAAGTTCATTTTGAAGCCTAGACAGGTCATTATGCAAAGGATATGAAGTATAACCAAGATTGGTAAAACTAGGGTTTCATCTGGTCAACCCTAGGATAACTGATGATTTGAGGAGGGTTGAGACCTAATTCAAGAGCCATGTGATCATGGATTGATGTGTTGAGATGTCCTAGGGATGATTCCAAGGTCAACTTATCATGGATCAAGAGTGTGAGGAGTTGTTGGGCTAGGGTTGTTATGCTTCACAATGTAAAATCCCCTGGTTTAGTGTCTAACTTCAAGACCACCTAACTCAAGATGTGTTTTTCATATCACCTTGACCCCAACATGATTATTGTAGGTCATGATCTTAGCTTTAATTTAAGTACTAGAAGTCCTTGATAGTGTTTATAGAACTCAAGTTATGAGCCAGACAAGTTACAGGTCATCTGAGGCATGTGAATTTGGGGCTTGAAAGTTACCCAACTTGCGTGACACTTTTGAACTAGGTGGATGATTCCTATGAACTTTTGGTCAACATGAATGTTATTCCTTATCCTCCTAGCTTTCTAGAGAGTACTAGAAGTCCATGATTGGATTTGTAGAACTCAAGATATGGCTTTAACAAGTCAAGGGTATTTTGGGAAGTTGTGATTATAGGTCCTTTTTGATTATGGGTCCATTTCACTATCTTGTGAACCTCAAATGAAGTTTTTTTTCAACTTGAAAGTTGCTCAAAATGGGATTTTAACTTCAACCAATTATCCATGAGGCATTGATTTGGCTTAGAGAAAGAGTTGGTTGAAGGAAATTTGGCAAAAGGACATTTTAAAAGGAATTAAAATGAGAAAAATGCAAAATGAGTTATAATGGTTCAAAATGTACAAGTTGGTACATATTTTGAAGGTAAATGATGTTTTGAGAAGAATGGCATTTTTAGAATTTTGATTTGGAGCCTATTTCATGGACATTTCAAAGGTTACTTGGATTTGAGGTAACACATTCAATCATCACCATAGGATCAAATTAGGCATCCAATCTGATCCATTCACACTCAAGGATTGTTGTGCAAGCTTTGTGGAAGGAATTAGAAGCTGCTAGAAGTAGAATTCGCAAATGCCATGGAAGGTTTTGGATGGAAAAACCAGAAAATTGGAATGGGTTGTGTGGGCTTCCAATGGGCCTCAAAAGTGTCCAAAATGATTCTATATAAACATTAGAAGAAGTTCAGATGGGGTTGGTTGCTTCTGAGAGGTAAATTCAGTGAAATCAGTTAGAGTTTTTCAAGCTTGGAGGTGAAACACGATTTTGGAATTGGAGGTCATTTCCATAGCAATTGAGCATCAAGATTGATCAAGCATCATTCTCTGAGTGAATCTGCACCTTTTGGAGGAAGAATTCACCCTTAAGAACACCAAATTCAAAGCTTCTGATCAGGTTGGTAACTTTCAAGATTCTGAGTAATTTATGCACAATTAGCATAGTTTGAACATGCGGTTAGGATAATCTTGCACTCTAGATGGATTTAGGTTTGATTTGGGGAAGTTTTGAGAGGTTCCTTTATGGCAAGTGAAATGTTTAGAAGTACGGTTAGGCCTGAATCTTGAGAGATTTCAAGAAATGAACACATACTTTTGCTCAAGGAAGAGAGTAGATTAGATTGGTGGTTTCAATTTGAGGTTTGGTGATGATGAATCTAAGTGCACCATTTCTGTTTTCATTCGTGTTTGGTTGCTCCTTGAGATTTAGAGAAATTGGAGGTGAGCATGAGGATCCTCATGAGAAGAGGAGAAGATCCATATAAAATTTGAGTGTTTTGGTGAAAGTTTGGTTTCTGGTGGTGGTGGTGTCATCGGAGATGACGACCGGAGTCTTCTCCGGCCACCGTGAGTGTCTTTCCCTCATTTTACCAGTTTAAATGGAGAAGATGAGCTGAGGCCGTAGGATCAGATTGAAATATTTGACTTAGTAATGAGATCGTGCGCATGAGAATAAGTCTGAAGACTTTGACTAGTTGACTCAGAGTATTGATCATTGGATGCGCCTACTTTTTGGATGGAATGCCATGATTAGAGTGTACCGTGTATACAAGTCAAGCAAACCACACGCTGCCCACACCAAAACGCGTCGTTTCATTTAATTAGTCTGAAGACTATGTGGCGCGCTTCCCTTCCTTGGATCTTTTGACCAGTATTAGCATCTGTTGGCTGTGATATTTTTGATTTTCTGAATTTCTTTTTGTTATTTATTTTATTCTTTTTATCTTATAAAATGCATTAAAAATAGTTTTAATGATCAGAAAAATATGAGAAAAATAAGTGTGTGATCCTTGTTTTATTTCTGATTTTTCCATGGCATTTTATTTCATGTTTGGATTATTTTCCATTTATTTGGCATTTTTCTATTTTTGATAAATGATAAAAATGTATAAAATGACTAGTTCACTTGCTGATTTTTGTATTGCTTCATGTTGTAGAATTAGATCATGAAATTTGGCATGCTAGTTCTAAAAACCTTGATAGGTTTGCTTGATTTTTGTTGGATTTTTTTAGAAGTTGTTAAGCATAGTTTTGAGATAGGTTTTAGGAGCCTTCCATGGTTGATACCATTTAGCATACCCTTGAAGTTTTAATTAGTTTAAGGCCTTTATATTTAGGTCTAGCCTCTGGTTTTTGTACTAGGATCCCTTAAAGCACTTAGAAAACCCTAGGAATTTTCTCAACAATTATAGAAGTGATTTTCTATTAGTTCCCCATTTTACAAATTGGCTTTAGTTTAGGTGATCCTAACTAGGTTAAGTTCGTAGATTAGTCTTGTGAATGACCATTAGATTATTCTAAGTCTCATTTCCTTCCTTGATAGAATGGTAATTAGGTAGATACCTCTTTTAGAGCCCTTGAATCCTTAGTATAGGTGATCCTTAGAAGGAAATCATTGAGGTTCTTTATAAGTTCAAGTAGGTGGATGATTCTTCTTATAGGGGTAGTTTCCTCTTCAATTTTACTTGCTTGATTGGAATCCTCCATGTGAGCATGTTTCCTCCTGTGGAGGAATTCATTGCATCATCATAAAGGAATTGAGTCTATGAAAGCTCTCTCTAAGGAAGTGGAGTTGGTTGAGTGCCTGTAGTAAGTTCTTGTGGACCTTACCTTGCTTCTCATCTCCATTCTCCTAATATTCTCTTCTTCAATTCTTTTTAGGAACCTTCTTGGGGTAGCATAGTCCCTCCTGTGGGGGGATTTTTGCACATCTCTTAAAGGAGACAAACCTCTAGGATTTCGCCAAATCTCTTCTAGTTGGTTGAGTGCCTGGGATAAGTTCCTGTGGACCTTACCCTTGCCTCCCAACATTCAATTTCTTTCCTTAGGATAGAAGCCTTGTTTGAATACTTGTGGAATGAATTCCTTATTTATTATAAGTCCTTTCCCTCATTCATGATTGAGTTGTGTGTTGCATTAGGATAGTTCATGTTTAGGATAGTTTAAGTGTAGGTGCATGACTGCATTAAGAGGTTGAGTGAGTCTCCCTCTGCTTGTTTGCCTTAAGGGTTGAGGTGATCCTCCCCTTACTTGCGTGTTGTTTTTCTTTTTCTAATTGATGTATTTGCATAATAGAGGATGAGTGAGCTCCCTCTGCTTGTCTGTTTTGACTGTTTTTCTTTGCTTGATTGCTAAGAGGTTGAGTGAGTCTCCCTCTGCTTGTATTGCTGCATTGCATGTGCATCTTTACTGTCATCTTCTGTTTATCTATTTAGCTGATGCTTTGTCTGTTTCTGTATCCCATTGACATGATCCCCTAGGAACCTCACTTCCTTTGATAAGGAAGTGATGATTAGAACTTTAGGTTGAAACCTATGCATGATAACTTCTAGGAGTTCCCTGTTTCAAACCTCAACCATAGGATGAATCCTTGGCATGACAACATTAGGACTTGACAGTTTCCCCGTAGAGTTCGTCTCTTCTCATCTCAAACAACAGTAAAAAAACGTAATAAAGGCAAGTTAGTACAAGCGCGTTACGAGCCTTAAGCTACTTGGGTAGCGATAATTGAGCGGTCTCCTCTCAATCATCTAGAATGTTTAGTATATGTCCTTTGGACGATATGCGACGCATTCGCTTTTAAGTCATAGTCTCTAGTGCTGTACTAACTACAGACAACCATAAAAAATAGTTCTTCCGTAAAAGGCAGAAAACAAACTTCAAACCTTTTTGCCTCATGGGCCCATAATTCAAAGGAAAGCTTTTCTGAAGAAAAGAGTGTTGTTAACTCCCAGTTCTACCGCAAATGGTAACGCACGAGTCTCTAACGAGCGAGCTGCATACACCAAACTGCTGGAACTGTTTGTTAACCCTACTCGAAAAAACAGATGAATCTGAATCCCCGTAAGCCGTATTATCCCAAACTACGTAAGCTCTGATCTCTCATACCTGTTGAGAGTACGTAGGCACAATACTGACGTATTGGCGAGCCACCTTCCCCCATTCTGTAACCCATAGTTAGCCGAACTACGTTGACTCTAATTTATCGTTCTCTGACGAGAATACGTAGGCACGAAGCGCGATGCTTTGCCGAGTCATTTTTCTTTTCTTTTCAGACCAGCCTTGATAGGTAGATAGATTAAACCAACCCGTCATATAAACACAACAAGCATGGATCCCATCGAGTACGATGAACGTGAGGGGTGCTAATACCTTCCCTCTGCGTAACCGACTCCCGAATCCAGACATTGGTTGCGATGACCTTGTCTTATACCTTTTCGTCAGGTTTTTCCGATCGTTTCCTTTCCCTTTCTGTGGGATAAATAACGAAAGGTGGTGACTCTTCTGTTTTGCCGGCACCTTATTTTCGCGGTAACGACAGCTGGCGACTCTGCTGGGGATCCAACGTCCCCTATGCGAGTCAATCCTAGCGCTTGCGTGTTTATCTGTTGTGTTGTGTTTATTTATCGCATTTTTACCTTCCGCATTTTATTTTCAGCATAATATGATTATCTGTGCTGTTGTGGGAGGGGGCTCTGATGAGTGATAAGCTAGACCCAGGCTTGAGTATGTACATAGCTTTAGAAGCAGATTAGTGGTGAACCTGCATGTTAGGCATGCACTAGTTCCCACAAAATCTGCGCTCATACGAGATTCTATGAGATGATTTCCATTTCCAGCCCAGTGGGCCGTCGAAAGGATTTCAGATCTAAGGATTGTCGACTCTGGGAACCGATCATTTGTGATTCAGCTAAGTGAGGCTGCTTCAAGAGATGATGATGCCACACCTCCTGGGTATCGTATCATCATTTCTTGAATGTCTGTGACGCTGATGACCGCATAGGATGCCATACCTGTGTCAGTGGATTAGGTTCATACCTGTGAGCGGGGTCGGGTTATTGTAGGAAACCTTAGCCTTCAGACAACCTGGTTTTCTTGACAGTGAATCAGTATTGTTGGTATCAGATCATCAGAGATATGTTTGTTCTTGACAGAGCAGAGTTGTGGTCCTTCTCCTCAACAACACAATCATCTTGATCTCCTGCTGCATGATTGCATTTTGCATTGTTTGCATCCTCATTTGCATATCATTAACGTGTGTCTATGTTGCAGGTGCATATTTCTCCCCTGGTTCTAGTGATCTTGATCCTCATGGCTGATATGGCATCTCTGAAGAAGACAGTATCTTACAAGCTACCGACACCTGACATCCGAGAGTTACGGATTTTGATTTCTTTGGATGATAAGACAGTGATGGAGAATTTCAGAAAGAGTTATGGGAGACTTCTGGGTATTATGTGTAAGATTTCTGCGTACGAGTTGAATGGCCTCTACGCGCTTCTGCAGTTTTATGACCCACGGCTCAGATGCTTCATTTTTCAAGACTATGTCCTAGCTCCGACCTTGGAGGAGTATTCTGACTTACTGGGGGTCCCTCTGTTGAATCAGATGCCTTGTTACCATGTTGATGGTGAACCTGACTTGGGTAAGTTGACTACCACTCTTCATGTAGAGGATTCAGAGTTGAAAGGGATGGTGTTCAGAAAGATTGGAGTTCAGGGTTTCTCTTTACCTTTCCTGATGGAAAAGGCCCGAAAGTTTGCCAAGAAGGGTCGTTGGGATGTATTCAATGCCTTCTTAGCCCTTTGCATTTACGGGATCGTGCTATTCCCAAGTCATCCAGACTTCATAAGTATGGATGCCTGCCATATATTTGCTTCCGGGAATCCAGTGCCCACTCTCCTCGGAGACGTCTACCATTCAGTTCACATCAAGAATGAAAGCAGAAAGGGGAAGAACGTGGCATGTTGTGCTCCTTTACTATATAAGTGGTTTGCTAGTTATCTTTTTAAGACGGGTCCGTTCATTGATTCTGCTGAGTCTTCACCCTGGTCTGCACGTTTGATGAGTTTGTCTGCAGACAATATCATCTGGTTTGATAGAGATATATTGGGCAAAGATATTGTGTATAGTCGCGGTGGCTTTCCTAACGTCCCCCTGGTCGGAAGGAATGGATGTATCAATTACAATCCCTCTCCGTTGGTACGACAATTTGGGTATGCACTAAGAGGTCCTCCTGAAGAGGAAGAGATACATGAATCTCTGTATCTCACAGGGTTGCTTGAAGGTGACACTTTGGTTAAGGTACATAATGCTTGGAGCAAAATTCACCGAAAGGGAGAAGTCTTGCTAGGAAAAAGCAACAACAAGGCCTTTGATCCGTATGTGGCCTGGGTCCGAGAAAGAGCCGCCAAATTTCTAATACCGTTTCCTGCAGTGGAACCATTGTATCCTCCCGTGTACAAAGAGCCTACCACAGTTGATATTCAGAAGTTCAACCAGGTACTCCGAAAAAAAGAAGAGCTACGAAAAGCCAACGAAGAGCTGGAAAACGAGATCGCTCAACTCCGAAGAGAAAAGAACGAAGCCGTACACACCTGCAAGAAGCAGACAGAATTGATCAACCACCTAGGCGCTAACTTGACCAAGGAGACTGATTCTAGAGAGCTTCTTGGGTTGGACCTGAAGGCAGTGCATAGCATGTTGACCACCAAAAAGCAGGATTTGGATAGGGTATACCTGAAGTTATCCAAGTACGAGACGTTGTGGAGCAGCACCCTAGCCAAATACAAAGAGCGGGAGGAAAAGCTGAAGCAGCGAGTAGCAGAGCTAGAAGTCCAGATTGGAATCAAGGACAAGAAGATAGAGGCTAAAGCCTCACTTTGACGTGACACTCAGTATAGATTGGTTGAGGCCAAGGCGAACCTACAAGATTATCAACTCCGAGCTGACGCTAAGAGGAGTAGGGTGGAAAACCGTTCTGAAGAAGGTGTCTGCAAGGGCGTTGCCGAGAACCTCCCAGATACCATCAGGAAGAGGGATCTGCTGATCCAAGGTCTGCTCACCCAACCTGATCATCCCGCTACGAAGAAGTTACTAGAGGATTTCTGTGCCCGTAGCCGCACTTGATTTCTTTGTACATTTTATGCATTGATATGCTGATCACCACCAGGCCTGTTGGTTGGAGTCACGATTGTTGCCTCAGTTGTATGTGATTACAGTTGTACGCTACCCGCACGGGTTTTTCAGATGAACATATGAGGATTTCTTTCCATGAATGGATGTTAGACTTTATTTGTCTCAGAAACTAGGATCGGGGAGAAATATCCCTGGGGCACAGACACACGTTTGCATTTGCATGAATTATTTGCATAATAGGTACCTCGGGCTGTTTTTCTAACCCTCTATTTTCCAGGTTGTCTCAGGATTGTCTCAGGTTGATCCGAGCAATGGAACAGGTTCAAGCTGAGCTGAGAGAGGTCCGAGACCAGATGGGGCAGTTCATGAGAGACATGCAAATGCTCAAAGAAGAGAACAGCCAGCTGAAGAATCAGGTGGACCTGATGGCAGAAGTGTTAAAAAAACATACTTAAAAGAGAAGGTGAGAAAAAGCCTGAGGCTGCAGCTGGCATACTTGCTCTGCGGGTATCTGAAGAACCTGCACCAAGGCATGATAAGCCTAAAAGACCATTTGCTCAGCTCGAAGCTCAAAATGTTTCCCGTCAGCGGCCGCGTTCGGTTCCGCAAGACAACCCCAGAAGACAGGGTCAAAAGAGGAGACTATCTGACAGGATCCTCGATCCAATCCCGATGGATTATGACCACTTGTTGCAACTCCTGCTCCAACTTCAGTTGGTTAAACTTCGAACGTTGGCTCCATTGACTGGACAGCTGCCACCCGACTACGATGTGAACGCCCGTTGCGAATTCCACTCTGGAGCACCGGGGCACGATGTAACAAACTGTAGAGCTCTTAAGCATAAGGTTCAAGACATGATTGAGTCAAGAGCAATTGAATTCGTGTCGGGCGGCATGAAAGCATCAGGCATATTTATCCCTTATCATACAAAAGAGATGGATGTTCCCATGATCTCATCTGAAGATGAGAAAGATCAGGAGTATATCCCGCGGTCTTTGAGGTCTGAATCTCCTTGCCCGCAACTTTTTCATGTTCCTGGGTCGAGCTCTGATAACACGAAATCATATAGATATTTTCATGCATAATTCAACTAAAATCTAACCGTTTTCGATCCGATTTCGGGTTATTTCCGTATATTTGTCTGATGTTTTGCAGGTATTCAACGATCATGTCTAAACAAGGCAACATGAAGAAAAGAAGCAATCTCAGATGAAATATGGACGAAAAAGGAGTGAAAATACAATGAAAAGCGCAGCAAGCTGTTTTTGCTGATGTGACGACTGTCACAGCTTCATGACGACCGTCACACGGGTGACGACCGTCACACCTTGTGACGACCGTCATGCAGGCAAAAACGCCCCACTCAGATTACACGTCAAAAGAGCAGTTCCAATTCCCACAGAGTGGACCACTACTCCCTAAATTATCTGCCTCAAGGTCCATCATCCTCAGAGATAACCGTTGGGATTCCACTTCTATAAAAAGGGAAGCAGAGGACTTCAGAAAAGGGGGGCTGCATTCATACCACGAAGTGCTGCCGAATTTACTTTCCAGAGCAATTACTTTCCAGTTTTTATTTGTATTCATTTCCCTTTACCTTTCCTTATTCCCATTTCCGCTCTTCTGTAATTTCTATTGTACTGTACGATCAAATTGGCACTAAAGACCAAAATCCTGCCAACATCTGTGGAGGATCTGCCCAAGGGCCAATTGGCATATTTACAGGTTTTCATTTTGATCGACTTCTGTTTTATTATAATGCAAATTATTATTTATTATTCTTATTTATATTTTGTTTTTCCCAATTCCATGTCTAGCTAAACTTAGGTAATCGATATGTAGTAATAATTCGAATGGGATTTGATAACACTTGGTTGAAAACTTTCTTTTCACAAAAGTAGTCTATGGTCTGAGTGTTTAAAATTGATTCACTGAATAAACTTCGTCGCGAAAGCGAGAACTTATTTAAAAGTAGTTTTGCCACGAAAGTGGGAAATTAATTAAGATACGAACCAACAAGCGAAAGCTGCGGTAAGGTCAGATAGTAAACACTAGGCATTTGTTTTAATAACAGCGAAAGCACTTTAAAATGAATTAGAACTTAGAGATTTCCAAAAATTAATTTTAACCTCGAACGGGATACGAAAGTGTACGTTTGGCCCTTAGGATTATGATTAGCGTCAATAACCATCGTGAGGCGAGAGTTTTCAAATCTCTATTTTCTGCTTAAATAAACTTTGAAAACTATTTCATACACCAGTAATTTATCAAATCCCTGAAGAACACAATTACTACGTATCGATTCAATTAATTATAATCTAAATAGTAATCTTAGTTCCCTTTTTAGTGACAATCTTATTCCCTTAAACATATTCTACCTAGCTAAACATAGTAACTCCCGAGAACACTAATTTGATTACGAGTCCCTGTGGGATCGATATCTATTATTACTACGCGATAGACTGTGCACTTGCAGTTAGTTGTATTAGACATAGAAAGTCGCGATCAAGTTTTTGGCGCCGTTGCCGGGGACCCGTTTAGTCAATAGTGTAACCTTCTGTTACGCCGTATAGACTAGGTTAACAATTTTCATTTCTCCTTTACTAGTTTTGTCGATTGTATGCCAAGAAATCGCCCGCAAAGCGATATCGTAAAACCTTCAGTCGCAGAACTAGAACGCTTCTTACATTTAAGAAGTAGAATCATTGAGTACCAACTCAAACAACTCAAACATAACACTCCCGAACCTCTCACCCTCATTCCCAAATCAGAAGAAGAAGAACCAGAGATGGCTGAAGGACCTCCGAACAAACCGCTGAAGGCATACGCTACACCATCTCAGATGGAGCCTAGAAGTAGCATTGCTGCCCCAGCTATTACCCGAAATGATTTTGAGCTGAAACCGTCATTGCTGTCGGCTGTACAACAAAACCAATTCTCAGGAAACGCAACTGAGGATCCGAACGAACATCTAACGAAGTTTGTACAATACGCAGACACAGTGAAAGCAAATGGAGTAACTCCAGACGCGATAAGACTTCGTCTTTTCCCATTCTCTCTTAGAGACAGAGCATGGACATGGTTGCAATCGTTACCATCCAACTCCGTTACGACGTGGGAGCAATTGAAGAACGTCTTCTTAGCGAGATATTTTCCGCCAAGCAAAACTGCTATGCTTAGAGCTCAAATCAACGGATTTCGACAAAAAGATACTGAATCTCTTTACGAAGCATGGGAACGATTCAAAGATATGATGAGAACATGTCCTCACCACGGTCTAGAAGACTGGGTGACAATCCATACTTTCTATAATGGGCTTCTATACAATACTAGATTGACAATAGACGCTGCCGCAGGCGGTGCACTTATGGATAAGCCATACGATAAAGCCTATCAATTAATAGAAAACATGTCACAAAACCATTGCCAATAGGGAGGTGAACGCACTCCAACTGAGAAAACCACAGTGAAAGGTGGGATGTACGAAATCAGCAGCCTTGAAAAGTTCAATGCTAAAGTAGACGCTCTAGCACAGAAGATTGATAGTCTGACCGTTAACCCCACTGCAACTGTCGCTGCAGTAACTCCAAATTGCGAGTTATGCGGAAGCACCACTCATAATGCACCCGAATGCCCATTGCTAGCCGGAATCCCGCCAGACCAGGTAAATTATGCTCAAGGAAATCCCTACGCAAATACCTACAACCCAGGTTGGCGAAATCATCCAAACTTTTCTTACAAAAGCGAAAATGCATTGCAAATGCCTACTGCTCCGCCAAGATATCAGAAACCAGCTGCTCAGAATGCACCTAGGAAATCAAACCTCGAATTGATGATGGAAAAGTTCATAGCAACTCAAGCTCAAACAAACAAAGAGTTCCTGAATCAAAACATACACACTAGCGAGCAAATTAAACAGTTGACAGGAAAAGTAGACGCTTTAGCCACCCACAACAAAATGTTAGAAACTCAGATATCACAAGTGGCTCAACAGCAAGCATCTGCTGCCGCACCTGCTGGCACATTTCCTGGACAACCCGAACAAAATCCCAAAGGCCAAGCAAATGCTGTGATACTAAGAAGTGGGAAAGAATTGGACGAACCGATCGATCCGAGGACCGAAAACTCAGCCATGCAACAAAAACCAACTGAACAAGCAGAAAAGGAATCTGAGTTAGAGAAGAAGGAGGACAACGAGAAGGAGGATACCGCAAGTGAAAAAACTCAAGCACCTCCAGCACCATATAAACTACCTATTCCTTATCCGCAAAGACTAATAAACTCTAGAACTTCAGGACAGTTTAAGAAATTTGTAGAGCTCCTTAAACAGTTGAATATTACTATTCCTTTTACAGAAGCAATAACTCAAATGCCGTCATACGCTAAATTTCTCAAAGAGATCCTGTCGAATAAGAGAAAGATCGAGGATAATGAAACAGTTACACTTACTACAGAGTGTAGCGCTATTATTCAGAACCGCATGCCTCCTAAATTAAAAGACCCAGGTAGTTTCTCCATACCCTGCGTCATAGGAAAGTTCGTAATAGATAAAGCTCTATGCGATTTAGGAGCTAGTATCAGTGTTATGCCCTTATCTATATGCAAAAAGCTGAATATGGGAGACCTCAGGCCAACCAAAATGTCCGTACAATTAGCTGACAGATCAGTAAAATACCCCGTCGGAATACTGGAAAACGCTCCAGTACGCATAGGACAATTCTACATTCCAACCGACTTCATAATCATGTACATCAAGGAGGACACTGTAACCCCAATTATCCTAGGAAGACCGTTCTTAGCTACAGCCGGAGCGATTATAGACGTGAAGAAAGGAAGGCTAACATTCGAAGTAGGAGAAGAAAAGATAGAGTTCATTCTCACCAAGTTCTTACAAGCACCAGCAATAGACGATACCTGCTATTTAGTAGACGAAATTGATGAATGCATAAGAGAACTTGAAAATGAAGAGACCACGTATTCAGAAATAATAAAGATCCAAATACCCGACATTTCTGAAGACGACAATTGGCGTAAACCGTATAAAGACGACAGCCTAAGCGAAAGCTTAGCACTGACCCCAAACCATATGCCAGGTCCGAAGAACCCATCTTTAGAACTTAAAACACTATCCAAAAACCTCAGATATGAATTTCTAGACGATGAACTAAAAAGACCAGTGATAATCAACGCCGACTTAGGACAACCAGAAACCGAAAAGTTATTAGAAGTCCTAAAGAAGTACCCCACCGTGTTAGGCTATAACATAAGCGATTTAAAAGGTATAAGCCCTTCGACCTGTATGCATCGAATTACAATAGAGGAAGACTCTAAAATCTCTCGAGAGCATCAGAGAAGAATGAACCCCATCCTGAGCACTGTAGTCAGAGATGAAGTAAAGAAATTACTAGATGCAGGAATCATCTATCCGATCTCCGATAGTGAATGGGTTAGCCCAGTTCATGTCGTACTAAAGAAAGGAGGAGTCACAGTAGTTAAAAACGAAAAAGGCGAATCAATAACAAAAAGAGTCGTAACTAGAAGTAGCATGTGTATTGATTATAGGAAGCTTAACAAGGCTACTCGCAAAGATCACTTCCCGCTACCCTTCATAGACCAAATGTTGGAAAGATTAGCCAAACATTCATATTTCTGCTATCTAGATGGTTACTCAGGATTCTTCCAAATTCCCATCCATCCTGATGACCAAGAAAAGACTACATTCACCTGTCCTTACGGTACTTTTGCTTACCGCCGAATGCCGTTCGGACTCTGTAACGCTCCAGCAACCTTCCAAAGATGCATGATGGCAATCTTTGCAGATTTCATAGACGACATTATGGAAGTGTTTATGGACGATTTCTCGGTATGTGGACAAAGTTTCGAAGGATGCTTACAAAACTTAGAAATGGTACTAGAACGTTGCGTAAAAGTAAACCTCGTCCTAAATTGGGAGAAATGCCATTTTATGGTCCGACAAGGAATAGTTCTAGGACATGTCATATCAGATAGAGGGATTGAGGTAGACAAAGCTAAAATAGAGATTATAAAAGATCTCCAACCTCCAAAATCCGTACGAGAAATACGGAGTTTTCTAGGACATGCCGGTTTCTACAGAAGATTTATAAAAGATTTCTCGAAAATCACAAAACCTCTGACCGGCCTGTTAACGAAAGATGTTAAGTTCGTCTTCGACGACGACTATTTAAAAGCATTCGAAACATTGAAATCAGCCCTTATCACCGCACCAATCATGCAACCACCCGATTGGAGACTACCGTTCGAAATCATGTGCGACGCGAGTGATTACGCTGTAGGCGCAGTTCTAGGACAAAGGAAGGACAAGAAACTCCATGCTATCTACTATGCCAGTAGAACCTTAGATCCTGCCCAAATGAACTACGCTACCACAGAAAAGGAACTTCTAGCAGTTATATTCGCGCTTGACAAATTCCGTTCTTACTTAGTAGGAGCAAAAATTATAATATACACAGACCACGCTGCCATAAGGTACCTAATAAGCAAAAAGGATGCCAAACCAAGACTATTGAGATGGATCCTGCTACTACAAGAGTTTGACTTAGAAATCAAAGATAAAAAAGGAACCGAGAACGTTGTTGCGGACCACTTATCCCGAATAGAAGGCATCAAACATGAACCAGTACCGATAAATGACGATTTCCCGTACGAACGTCTGATAGCCAAATTGGAAAGTGACATGCCCAATTCAATCTCGGAAGATCCAGAATTCGAAAAAACCGTAGAAGTTGTCTATGCCCAAGTCACATTACCTTGGTATGCTGACATCGTTAATTACCTCGCTGCTGGCGTGCTTCCACCGGATCTTACTTATCAGCAAAAGAAGAAATTCTTCCACGATCTGAAACACTATTATTAGGACGAACCCCTACTCTTCAAGAGAGGGGCCGACAACATATATCGTCGCTGTGTCCCAGAGGAAGAAATAGAAAATATTATTTCCCAATGCCACTCAGCACCATATGGTGGTCATGCTAGTACGTCCAAGACGTGCGCTAAGATTCTCCAAGCCGACCTATTCTGGCCTAATCTCTGGAAAGACGTTCATATCGTTGTGCAAAAGTGAGATAGATGCCAACGAACTGGCAACATCTCACGACGCGATGAAATGTCTCAGAAAGGAATCTTAGAGGTAGAAATCTTCGACGTCTGGGGAATAGATTTCATGGGACCTTTCCCACCTTCTTTTGGAAATAACTACATACTCGTCGCTGTCGATTACGTGTCTAAATAGATAGAAGCCATAGCTGCTCCAACAAACGATGCACGAGTAGTAATCAAACTCTTCAAAAACACAATCTTTCCTAGATTCGGTGTACCCAGACTCGTCATTAGTGACGGAGGATCTCACTTCATATCACGAATATTCGATAAACTTCTCTCTAGATATGGAGTCCGGCACCGAGTAGCTACACCCTATCATCCGCAAACTAGCGGACAAGTAGAGGTCTCGAACAGATAAATAAAACAGATCTTGGAAAAGACTGTCGCTACCTCAAGGAAAGATTGGTCGTCGAAGCTACAAGAAGCTTTATGGGCTTATAGGACCGCATTTAAGACACCAATAGGTACTACCCCCTATAAGTTAGTTTACGGTAAATCCTGCCATCTGCTTGTAGAGTTAGAGCACAAGGCCTTTTGGGCCATTAAAACACTCAACTTCAACTACACCGAGGCAAGAGAAAAGCGAATTTTGAACTTACACGAGTTGGAAGAACTTCGATTAGACGCTTACGAAAATGCCCGTATCTACAAAGAACGAACTAAAAAGTGGCATGATAAACGTTCAATCAGGAAACAATTCAGTGTGGGAGACATCATATTGCTCTTTAATTCACGATTAAAACTCTTCCCAGGTAAACTAAAATCTAGGTGGTCTGGACCCTATGAAGTGACTAAAGTACTTCAGAGTGGAGCTGTTGAAATTACCGATAGGACGAATGCACCATTTATCGTAAACGGGCAACGTCTAAAACATTACAATAAGAACGACAACAGTCCTCAAGTCAGCAATATAACATTGCTTGAGCTTCCAGCTCAGACACCCGCATAGCTTCTCACCAAGCTATCGTCAGGCTTTAGACGTTAAAAACAGCACTTATTGGGAGGCAACCCAAATTTTCCCTCGTTATTGCATTTCATTTTTCTTTAAAATTCTACTTTGAAAAATCCAACAAAAATTCTAAAATTACTACTACTTTCTACTTTCGTTCATTTTCGCACTTTTATTCTTATTTTATTTTTTCTCTTTTGTCTTTTGTTTCTACCACTTTTCGTTTCTAAAAATCCTGACTTCAATTTCCTGTTTCAAACTTTTCAGGATTTTTAAAGTCTTCAAAACATTCCTTCTGTTTTCTCCGAATTACCTGCGAATATGGCCGAGTACGACTTCACAAAGGTTCACTTCTGAGGACTCGCTCAAAAGGCAAGATTTGCAGCACTGACCGAAAGAGAATTCGCCTAAACGCTGTATTATGATAAGGCTACTATGGATAAACTAGGGATCACAGATAGCATTCAATACCTGTTCAATCAACTAGGTTGGGAGAACACTGCTCTGAAAACATGTTTCGCTACCTACAAGGATCTTACCTATGAATTCCTTAGTTCTTTCAGATACACACCCAACTATGGTTTTGGAACCCGCTCAGAGTTGATTACCTTCAGATTGTTTGGAATGGACCAAACTCATAGCCGGATGTCACTAGCTAACCTCCTAGGATTCCCTAGCGGACCGCATGTGTTCATCAGTGCAGAAGATGACGATATTGATTTTGAACTCGATCAATTTTGGGGTAGAATCACAGGCGACTATCACCCCGAACCAGCCAGAATGCATAATGATGACATTCATAACCCAACCTTCATATACTTCCATAAGATACTAGCTCACACCTTGTTTGGAAAAGAAGAAAATATTACTACAGTGTCTAAGGAAGAGTTATTCATCATGTTCTGTGCTTCTCAGGGACGGACAGTAAATGCAGTGCCTTTCATGATGAGATCTTTCAAACGCCTCACGCTGGAACCTCAGACACCTATTCTTATAGGAGGCCTAGTAACAATGATTGCCCACGAGCTTGGCCTTAGATTCCATTTAAATGCCAGCACTCGTTTTGGTACCATCAGACCCATGAACATACAATTCTGCTTTAACAGGCGCATCTTAGGGACTATGGGACCTGGACCGTATGAGTACCTTATTAACGAAAAACCAGTACAGCTATTCACACTGCCTAATCATCTGATGACAAGCATCCACAATAAGGATAACTGGCTCTACGAATTGGATGAGCCTATGGGACCTCCTTCACCACAGTCAACACCCCAGAACTATATGTATGACAGTGACCACATCTCTGAGGCACACGACTATATGTACTATGAGGACGCTGCCTCTGAAACTGAAGTAGACCCTTTGACTCCTCCACACTACAATACTTATCCTGAGCCTATCCCTGAGGAGACCACCGACAAAATGGATACCGTGTTACTCAGATTGGACGACGTTGATAAAGCTCTGACTAATGTAAAAGCTGATATCGCAGGCATGCACAGCGAACTGGTAGGCTTCATGGATCTAGTCTGCGACCAACTCGACTACTATTCGCAGAAATTCGATGAGTTGAAGGCACGAAAAGATTAGTTATTAGCTCGTAGCAGTAGTTTCAGTTTAGTCTAGTCTAGTTTAGTTTCATTTAATCATTTGGATTTTTCGCATTGTTCGTTTTCATTATGTACTACATACAATTGTTTCAATTTTATGTTATTTCAATTCTAGTTTTTATTCAACTATTTTGTTTTCGCATTAATTGTTGTTTGTTGGCTGTTATATTACATCACCGTATCAATACTAAGCCTTAAAATCACCACGAGTACGCCCTCAGAGCAAAATTCTGCGTTCTGCAGATTTTGCTGCTGTGACGACCGTCATAGCCCCATGACGAGCGTCACGCGGGTGACGACCGTCACGCAGTCCAGAACTGCTATCTGATAAAACAGGGTTCGTGTTCTCTTCCACTCCCCCCATTATCACTTTCAAACATCCTAACTCCTACCCCACTACGAATTTTCGTCCTCCCCATATTGAACTATAAACTTCAACTCCAAATTCAACCTCCAAACCACCGTTCTGTCATTTTTCCCTCTCTGCAGAAAAACCCCAAAACCTCATAAACCCCTCCATCTTCCAACAATGGCAAGGAATGCAGAAACCCCAGATGTCAGCAACATTACCTTCAGTGAAGGCGAGTTAGGCGAAAGACAACGAGCAAACTACATTGCATTTCATCAGAGGTCGCTTCAGCCGACTCATTATCCGCACCTTCCATCGCTTACGGAGCTCGGACTCCTTGAAGGTGTAACCTGGATGCTTCAAAGAGCAGGCATCTGGAACCTCTGCACCAACCCACAGCCAACCTACGAACAACTCACTCTTGAGTTCTTGAGTTCGTTCACTTACGTCACAAGCAGCGGCGAACTTAACCAGCATTCAGGTGCCGCCTGCTTCCGGATGTTTGGCGTCAACTATCAGATGCACCAAAACCAGATTGCCGGCATCCTACAGCTACCTCGCGGTGACAACGCTCATCGCCGCATTACCGATCAGTTCCAGCACGAAGCTTTTGCGCTGTGGTATCAGTTGACCGACCTCAATGCCGATGGTTGGGACTCCCTGTACGCCACTCATATCCATAACCCAACCATCAGGTATTTTCACAGAGCGTTGAGTAACATTATCTTCGCCAGAGACAGCAACCACAAAGTGAACTCCAAGGAGCTCTTCTTTCTTCATTGCGTCTTCAACAACGAACCTGTCAACGCTGCCCCGTTTTTGCTGGCTCACATTCAGGCCAATTGCAACTGTGGCTCGAAGCCATTCTACTTTGGCGGGATTGTCACCGCTATTGCACTTGGGCTGAACCTTGGCGACCGCCTCCAGCACCTCCATTCCATTCCCTCGGTGTTCCTTGACACCGACCACTGCAGAGCCTCCCATCTCATCCGCTCTCGAACTGACGACAAATACCATCCGGTTGTGCGTGGCAAGACCGTCCAAAGCATCATCCTTCCGTCCCTCACCCGCATCCATCCAGAGGACCGTACCAACTGGTTGTTCGACCTCACTGCCCCTCCTGCTGCCGCTGTTCCTACTCAGGATCCCACTCACGGTTCCGAAGATGAAATCCAAGCTGCGTTGGACAGGTCCGAGCAGCCAGAGGCATCGCAGCCTCCTCCTCCCGTAGGTACATCCTCACGCCGCCGCCGTCATCATCCCGTGCCAGACTACACAGAAGAGGACCTCCGTCGCTCCCTAGACCAGCAGGCACAGATACTCACGATGCTACAGCAGCAGAACCAGCGAGCTGACCAGTTCGAAGCTTGGCACCGGACTCAAATGCAACAACTTCACACCGGCCAAGCTACGATCACTGAGAGCCTAGCGAATCTGACCCTGCAGGTCGAAGGACTCCGAGACACCGTCTACCACACCAGAGCCATGAGCTATGAGGACAGAGTAGCCCTTGCTAGAGCCAGAGGACGCCAGCGCGGACGTGACAGAGACCGAGACTAGATTTCCATTTTTCCTTCATTGTTTACTATATTTCAGTATTCTGTATTTTCATTTTCAGTTGTATCTCCCTCTCGCATGCTTCAAGAATCAGTGAGGACACTGATCGAGATAGTGTGGGAGCGGAGCCTTATTTCCATTTCACTGTACTCTGAATTTCCTTTATTTCCTTTATTTCCATTTCACTGCACTTTGAATTTTAGTAATATCTATTTTTACACTTTCTATTTCTAGCAAATAAAGCTCGTCTATATATTTTTCACGTTACGCAAACAATCCCCACATTATTCAACGTAAACAAAAAAAAATTTAGTTCGTTCCTCAAAAGCAAAAGCACCACGAGAATGCACCTGAGTTCAAACCAAGTTTTGAAACTCCGAGGAAACGACAGTTCTAACAAAACCAGTATCGTCCAGACACCTTAGATCTCTAGTTTATGCGAGTCGGTTTCACCACCTACGTGTACCAAAGTCTCAAGTGTCTACGCAAACCCAACCCCAAGTAGTTTATACTAGCAGTCAGCACCATCCTAAAAACACTTCTAAGCGAGCGACCGATGCAAATAAGTGTATGATCTCCAAAAAGATGAAAAATCATGAAAAGAGAGCTAAAAAGCCCAAGAATATAAGATACGTTTCCTTCTAAGTTAGGTGCTCCTCACCCGAGCATTTAGCCCAACGGCACGAAAAACTCATTGAAAATCAATGACATAAAATTATGATCAATAAAGAAGATCAAAAACAGAAATGAGATCATATTCACTAACAGGTCGACTTGCCATGAAAGTGTGCGGACAATGGGCTTAATGTGATTGCGCTAGAACAAACAGGGTGAACTTGCCACGAGAACCTTGACACCAAGATACAGTAGCATGACTGAGACCGATTTGCATAAAAAGGAGACCTCCGAAGACTTGTAGTCCAGTGTCATCATGATACTCGTCTTGTTCCTACCAAGAATCCCGGTTTTTCCAAACTCTGCGAACGAAGAAGTTGCCTCGTGCTTGCCGACTTTTCCATGTTTTACTTGAGGACAAGCAAAGATTCAAGCTTAGGGGAGTTTGATAACACGAAATCATATAGATATTTTCATGCATAATTCAACTAAAATCTAACCGTTTTCGATCCGATTTCGGGTTATTTCCGTATATTTGTCTGATGTTTTGCAGGTATTCAACGATCACGTCTAAACAAGGCAACATGAAGAAAAGAAGCAATCTCAGATGAAATATGGACGAAAAAGGAGTGAAAATACAATGAAAAGCGCAGCAAGCTGTTTTTGCTGATGTGACGACCGTCACAGCTTCATGACGACCGTCACACGGGTGACGACCGTCACACCTTGTGACGGCCGTCATGCAGGCAAAAACGCCCCACTCAGATTACACGTCAAAAGAGCAGTTCCAATTCCCACAGAGTGGACCACTACTCCCTAAATTATCTGCCTCAAGGTCCATCATCCTCAGAGATAACCGTTGGGATTCCACTTCTATAAAAAGGGAAACAGAGGACTTCAGAAAAGGGGGGCTGCATTCATACCACGAAGTGCTGCCGAATTTACTTTCCAGTTTTTATTTGTATTCATTTCCCTTTACCTTTCCTTATTCCCATTTCCGCTCTTTTGTAATTTCTATTGTACTGTACGATCAAATTGGCACTAAAGACCAGAATCCTGCCAACATCTGTGGAGGATCTGCCCAAGGGCCAATTGGCATATTTACAGGTTTTCATTTTGATCGACTTCTGTTTTATTATAATGCAAATTATTATTTATTATTCTTATTTATATTTTGTTTTTCCCAATTCCATGTCTAGCTAAACTTAGGTAATCGATATGTAGTAATAATTCGAATGGGATTTGATAACACTTGGTTGAAAACTTTCTTTTCACAAAAGTAGTCTATGGTCTGAGTGTTTAAAATTGATTCACTGAATAAACTTCGTCGCGAAAGCGAGAACTTATTTAAAAGTAGTTTTGCCACGAAAGTGGGAAATTAATTAAGATACGAACCAACAAGCAAAAGTTGCGGTAAGGTCAGATAGTAAACACTAGGCATTTGTTTTAATAACAGCGAAAGCACTTTAAAATGAATTAGAACTTAGAGATTTCCAAAAATTAATTTTAACCCCGAACGGGATACGAAAGTGTACGTTTGGCCCTTAGGATTATGATTAGCGTCAATAACCATCGTGAGGCGAGAGTTTTCAAATATCTATTTTCTGCTTAAATAAACTTTGAAAACTATTTCATACACCAGTAATTTATCAAATCCCTGAAGAACACGATTACTACGTATCGATTCAATTAATTATAATCTAAATAGTAATCTTAGTTCCCTTTTTAGTGACAATCTTATTCCCTTAAACATATTCTACCTAGCTAAACATAGTAACTCCCGAGAACACTAGTTTGATTACGAGTTCCTGTGGGATCGATATCTATTATTACTACGCGATAGACTGTGCACTTGCAGTTAGTTGTATTAGACATAGAAAGTCGCGATCAAGCTCCAGGATGGAAGCCCATGAACAGAGAAGATCCTCACTAGGTCAAACCTCGTCTCCGGATTGTTTCTGCCATGCAGAATCGGCAACCTCTCGCTCCGTGACAGCAAAACTATCGTAGCCCGAATCAGAGTCAACCTTGCAACAGTTGTTCTTCTGATTGAGTCTGAAGACTTCAAAGGGTCGCTCCCCTCATCAGCAAATAAGTGTGAAAGCCCAGTTCCCCGAAAGCTGGCGATATGCATGTTGTCATGCCATTTCTTTACATTTGTAGTTTCTTTCCTGTTAGAATTGCAAATTTCGTTTGTAAAGCACGTTGTTTTTCAATTGATATTGATAATGAAATAAATATGCATGTTTTGAACTAATCCATTCGTGTTCACTCTATTGCTTTCTTTTATTTCAAACGCGCGTTTAAGAGGAATCCGGGGAGGATGACGAAGTCCAATGATGCATAAGCTTCCGATGCTATGCTTTTGAATAAAAAAAACTTGTTGATGATGTACAGGCATTGTTTCAAATCCTAAAGACCGGAGATATAAGGAAGATAATCCCTTGTTAACCCCTTTGAGCCTAGTTGTAGGAGTTTCTTGCTGAAAACGGAAAACCCTCAATCTTAACCCGGGGCAGGGTAGGTGTCAGTTAATTTGACCAAGCGCTCAAATTATAAAAGGAGTGTTCATTCGAGGATCAATCCCACCGCTATAGGTCGTACCTAAAAAAAACCATGATGGTTAAACCTGGCCGATCAGGAGTGAAACAGTCACAATCTCTTTAACAAGTCGGACGAGCCGATGTCATACGATTTGTTCAAAAAAAAGAGACAGAGAAAAAAGAATCTCAAGAAAAAGCCCGCTAAGTCGAATCTTGAAAGCAAGCGACTTAGGAAAAAATTAGGGTACCCCGCTGGACTTCAAAATTGAAGAAACACTAAAGAGTTAGTCCAGGAAAAAGTTAGGGAACGAAAAAACAAAAAAACGAAAAACGAAAAACGAAAGGCGACAAAGATTGCAACAGAAAAATCCTCAAACAAGAACGAAATTGTGTGGCTCCGGACGCCAAAAGACGAAAAGAGAGCGACTGTCACTTCGAAAAAGAATGATTTCCTGAATTGTCACTCAACCTTTGAAAGGTGAACGCTAAGGTCGAATTAGCTGAACGTAGGATCGGAGAACATTAAGGAGAATGGGTGGGTTAAAATGAATTTTGAGCCTTTATCCTTTCTTTCTTAAATCGTGAACCTGACCATGTTACAACCTTTAAAAGACCTAATTGAAATAGGTTTGTTTCGAAAGCATACTTCGGTAAAGATCGCATCGGAACTGACTCCTAGATAGGATTTCCATTACAACATTGTATTGGTGTTGACATGTTGATGAATGATTTCATATATTTTATGTCATAAATTTTTTCCAGTGAACAGGAATGGATTTTGAAAACTGCCATATGCATTGCATTTGATATGTCTTTTATGCAGAACAATTTGTTTTACTAGCAAATAAGCGCTTGACAGCGAGAAAGTTTCCACGATGGATGGATCTGATCAGGGAAGAATGCAGAACGCCAGAGTATTCCGGTGAACTGGGGCAAGCTATGTCCAAAGATCACAGCATGGGAGTCAGCCATCTAGAAATAGTTAATCCGGGGCAATCAGGTCGAGATTTGATGAATCTCTCGCAGCCAAGGGCACTACTCCCCACAGACCAGCCCATGAGGGGCGAAGTCATGACGAGACTTCGGCGTGCCACCCTGAGAGCGCTGAAGCTATCCTTATTCTGAAGGCGATTAACTTGAAGCACTGCTGTGAGGTCCAAAGTGCTGAAGCCGTTCGTATCAAACCGCCAGAGTACAGAGATCTCAGGTTTCCTTTCGAAAGGGTGTGACAAAGCTCCCACAGGCTGGGGCGAGAGCTAAAAACGAAGGAGCCGTTTCTCCCCGTGTTAGCATAGATTGTCAGAGTTTGTTAAAAGATTCTGGGGCAAGCCATCTCGAGTTCGTTTCATGGCATGCTTTTCCAAGCAGGATGATTCCTTCGTCCCCAGCGAGTTCAGCGGTATTTCCCCACAGAATCGGAACGTGAGACCGTGAGCATTGATATGTCTTCCCAAGCAGAGATAGATTCTCCCTAACCAGATACATCCTAGGCAGGATCATCATTTCCCCAGCTGGGTCATGCGCAGAAGTGTATACTCGTCCCCAACAGTGGGTCAACAGGCAGTTTTCTCGTAGAAGACTATCCTCCAGTGTTTAGCTCTTGATAGTTCAGACTGAAGTCTCCAGAGGAATTGAACTTCCCCACAGAGTCGTATTCTCCTCGGCAGGTAGGATTTATTCCAGCGTCTGGTTGCCTATCCTCAGCCGAGTTTGCAGTTCCCCAAGAGAGTCGAGTCCTTGTAAGCTGTTCAAGCCATCATTGGTGTTCCCCAGTAGAGTGTTGAATAGCTGATGCTACACTTCCCCATCGGAGTCCTTATCTCCAGGAAAGTTTTTAGCTGCGAAGGCCGTGCAGTTTATTTCTGCGATTGACATCGTTTTCCTCAGCAGTTTGTGGTTCGTATACCTAGTTGAGCGGGTTCAGGCTCTCGTAGAACTTTTTTCCCCTGCAGCAGTCGTCTGGAGTTCGTATCCCCAGGTTAAGTCCAGTTGAGATTGGTGTGACTTCTTCTCCTCAGCGGGATGATTCCTCCTCTCCACCAGAGTGGTTCTTTCTCCTTGACAGGAGGATTTTCCCTTCAGCATTTATTTTGCTGATGGGGTCGTAGCAGTTGCATGATTGCATAGCATTTACCTTAAAAACGCGTAGCATTTCCACCATGTGGAGCATTGCGCCATTGCCAAACATATGCATATGAAACATGAGCTAGGTCGTTACCATTCCTGTTTTGCAGGTGTTCCTCAGCAAAGTTTGCTCAAGATGATTCTTGAATTCCTCAGCAAAGTTGTTTGCTTAAGATGATTCTTAAAATCTTCAGTGAAGTTGCCAGAGTCGTTTGCTCAGGATGATCCCTGAGTCCCTTAGAAGAGTTGTTTGTTCAAGATGATTCTTGAAGTCCCCGGTGAAGTTGTTTGATCAAGATGATTCTTGAATTCCTCAGCAGAGTTTATTTGTCCAGAATGATTCTTGACTTCTTTTTTTCATACAGGATGATTTCTGAATCACCCGAAGCAGAGTTACTTGATAGTTATCCAGAATCCCCGGCGGAGATGTGTCATCCCCAGCAGGTTTTGAACAAAGAAGTTGAAATTTCCCTTGAAGACATGGTGATTGAAGTTTGGTAGTAGTGCTAAATCTCTTGACTTACTGATGAAGTCCAACTGCGAGGTCGAAGCAGTTCTCCCAGCTGACGCGGAGTGCTTGACGTTGAAAGAATAGATATCCCTATTGGTTCATAATTGATTGAGGATTCTATTTCCGATTTTCTGACGAAGTCCAGCTGACGCCCGAGAATCTCTTTGAATACTCGATAACATAATTAACTTGATTGTTAAAAATTTCCTAATGACCTGATGAGTCCCGAGGAATTCTTCTGCTGCAATGCCGCAGAGTGCCTGACGGCAATACCAGCTATGTATCACTGGTTACCGAGTAACCAGTGAGCCCTTGATGACTTGAGGAAGAAGCTGCAGCGAATCTGATGATCATCCTGACGGAGATTTGAGACTAGTCGCTCACCAACTAGTTACCGAGTAACCGGTGATCCCTTATTGACTTACTGATGAAGTCCGACAAAGATATCGTCGACGTTCCTAGCGACATGATGAGTCCATAGGTGACGATGAGGAATTCTTCTGTTGTGACGCAGAATGCCTGACGGCAAAATCAACCATCCTTCACCAGTTACCGTGTAATCGGTGATCCCTTGATCTACATTGAAATCAGAGAACCATCTTGGCGGAGATTCAGATCAGTAATTCTCCAGCAAGTTGTCGCACAACTGCCGTTTCAGACTTCAAAGTTTGTCCTACCCACCAGAGTATCGTTTACTTGTGCGGTTGGCAAATTTCCGGTTACCGTGTGACCGATTCCCCAGCAAGTTGTCGTGCAACTGTTGTTTCCAATTTCGAAGATGTTCCTACCAATCAGAGTATCGTTTACCGGTGCGGTTGGCCAATCACCAGTTACCGTGTAACCGGCGATCCCTTGATGACTTGAGGATGTAGATGATCATCCTGACAGAGATTTGAGATTAAACCCTTCACCAGTTACCGTGTAACCGATGATCCCTTAATCATTTGAGGACACAAAGGATCGTCCTGACGGAGATTCAGATTAATATTTCTTCAGCTAGTTGTCGTGCAACTATCATTTCAGTTTCCGAAGATTTGGCTGCCCATCAGAGTACCGTGTGCTTGTGCAGTTGGAAAATTTCCGAGTTTGTTGGTATTCAACCGTCTTTTACCTTTGAATGTTTGAGAGTCGTTCACTTCTCAACCCTTCAGGTCCAAGCCGTTTGAATAGGGGCAGCTGTTGCACCCCAAAATTTTCCCAACCTTTCTTTACCTAGCTTATGTTTCATTGCATTCATATTAGCATTATCATTTGCATTGCATTGACATGTGTGCAGGAGATCAAGAGGTATAATTACCAATCAAGGGCTACACAAGACTATGGAGCTAGCTAAAGAAGTTTATCCAAGTGTTCAAGGGTTGATATCCTCACCAGAGAAGTTTAAGATCCTCGGAAAGAATGGTTGAAACCAAGTGTGTAGGTCTCCTAACCTGAGAGTTGTGGGAAGATCATCAAATGATTCTGAGGCCATGAAGTTGGACTTGAGGTCTTGAGATAGCTCATGAGAAGTGTTGAAGTTCATTTTGAAGCCTAGATAGGTCATTATGCAAAGGATATGAAGTATAACCAAGATTGGTAAAACTAGGGTTTCATCTGGTCAACCCTAGGATACTGATGATTTGAGGAGGGTTGAGACCTAATTCAAGAGCCATGTGATCATGTATTGATGTGTTGAGATGTCCTAGGGATGATTCCAAGGTCAAATTATCATGGATCAAGAGTGTGAGGAGTTGTTGGGTTAGGGTTGCTGTGCTTGACAGTGTAAAATCCCCTGGTTTAGTGCCTAACTTCAAGACCACCTAACTCAAGATGTGTTTTTCATATTGTCGCTAATGCGAAAATCGGTGTCGGCTATGACAGAAGAGTCGCCACCGTGCGTTATTTATCCCAAAGGAGGGAAAGGAAACGCTCAGAGTAAACCTAACACAAAACGGGAAAGGAATGGTTGTCGCAACCAAATTCCTGGATTCGGGAGTCGATTACGCAAGGGGAAGGTATTAGCACCCATCACGTCCGCCGTACTCGACGGGATCCACGCTTGTTTTCTAGTACGGATTATTATTCTATCTACTCTACAGGTCTGTGTTAAAAAGAAAAGAAAGTGACTCGGCAAAGTATCGCACTTTATGCCTACGTATTCCCGTCTGGAACGAGAAATCAGAGTCAACGTAGTTCGCCTACCTACGGGAAAGGAGGGGAAGGTTGCTCGCTAGGATACGGCATCCTATGCCTACGTACTTTCATACAGCATGAAAGATCAGAGCAAACGTAGTTCGGGCTACGGAAGACACATGCTTGTCTGACTGTTTTTTATTACCTTCAAAAATGGGTTTCCTTGATTAAGAGTCCAAGCGGACAAAAATGACACTTTGATGTTTGTTTTGAATCTTTTACGAAAGAAATGTTTTTTAGTTTGTTTGCAATCTCTGACGCACTAGAGACTATGATTTGAGAGTGACTACGTCGCATGTCACCCTAAGGGTACCACACTAAACAGTCAGATTACTGAAGAGTGACCCTCCAGCAACCTTTTCCTAAATAGCTTAAGGCTCGTAACGTACGACATCGATTAACCTTATTACTGTATTTTTGAGTTGTTTTGAGATAAGAAGAGAAAGACCCTAACACTATGGTTGCAAGGGAAACTAACCTAATGTTGTCATGCATGGATAAGAATCCTAATGACTATCATAATTCCCTCCTGCACAGAGGAAATCAGATATCCTAGGGGATAAACAGAAAAGAAAGCAAGCAAATACAGTAAAATGCATGCAATGTAGCAATACAAGTGAGGCAAGGGAGTCCCACTCAACCTTGAACCTGGGAAAACAATAGGCAAAGTGAATCAACATTCACCTCAAACCTAGGGGGCAAGCTACACAAGCCAACAAACAATACAGAAAACAAAACCCCAAAGCAGAGGAGGCAGCCCAAGCAGCAGCACCAAACTCCTACAGTAAACAGCAGCTATGACAGCAACAGATGATTAACCAGCAAAAAGTTGGCAGCAACAAACTTCCTCATCTTGATAGCTCTTATCTTCAAGCTTCAATAAACTTTCAACCTTCAACAAGCACCAGGCTTCAACAAGCTCCCAGCTTAAGCAAGCTCAAACCCCAACCAGTAACCAGCTTCAACAAGCCCCTGACTTCAACTTCAACAAGCAGCAAAACCCTAGCTTCAACAAGCAACCAGCTTCAACAAGCCCAAACTTCAACTCTACTAAGCTTCAACAAGCACCTCCAGGGGAGAATCATTCAACAAGATCAAGTTGGAATGTTAAGAAGCTCAATGACAACCAAGGGAAGTCACTGAGAACTTAACATTATGAGAGACTGACATCCTCAAAGTTCTACTCACTTGGGCATACCACTCATCCCTCCTAAGGAGAGATGGAGCTTCCCAAGGAGGACTTTATGTCCTTGGATAGAATGGAGATGGACAAGATACTCCATGTTTGAAGAAAGAAACAAAATTAGTCTAATGCTCTTCCTAAAACCCTAGTTTCCCTAAGCTCCTGACAAGCATCCACAAGATGAGAGAATCTTCACATCCAAGCTCCTTCAAGCTCTCCAAATCACCTTCAATTGGTCTTCATGATCATCCAAGCTCAAAAGCAACACCACCCTAGTCTAAGGGGAACTATTGAAACAAACTAGTCAAATTAGTTCATCAAAAACACCTAGAAGTTAGTCCTAAAACTAATTCTACTTAAAATACCAAAATGGGTTATAAAATCCTACAAAGATTACTAAGGGTTCCTAAACCTCTTATTACTCTCTCATACAAAAACCAGGGGGTTAACCATTCATTTGGACCTAAAACTATGCCCTAAACCTAAAGGTATCATCTTAAAACCCAAATTCTAAACCACCTATTGTTTAATGCTCAAACTAGCCTAAAATTATCTCACAAAAATATTAGAAAATTACCGTGGGTACATGCATATCTAATCTAACTATACCAAAAAGAATCAACTCAAAATTCATCACCAATTGGAAGACAAAAATTATATAAAACATATGGTCAAATAGGTGACACAATGGACGTTAGCACAAAAGAAAAATCATAACTAATTCAAATAAAAACATAAAAATGTAAAATCAACGCCTAAAATTTCTTAAGACATTCAGGAACTACAGAAAAAAAGTTCATAATTTTTTTGATGATTTTTACTATTTTTAAAGTAATTAATTCAAACAGCTAGTAAAACAGAAAAATAAAGAAAAGAAAATAAAGAAAGAACAGTAGAGGGTGTAATCAGCAGGAATTTCATGTGTAAAATCAAGTTGGGCTGGAAGAGAGGGGTGTGGTTAGCATACTGAATCCAAGGCCCATACGAAATTGCTCATCACCAATAATCAGAATTAAAATGAAGCAAAATGTAACACGGTGGAATCGAACCGAGGTTCACTCGGCTGGCTTCAAATTCGTCTGGACACGTGGCGCGCCCTAGACGCTCGGATGCGCGGAGTAGTCAACCGTGAGGACCGATCGGACGGCGCGTGTTCGTCTTCTCCGATTTGAATTTTTCTGCACATGAATGCTTCGCGCGCAGCCCTCCCATGGTGGACGGGAATGAAAATTTTCCGGCAAACTTTAAGTGACCATATCTCCCTCAATATTTATCCGTTCGCAACGATTCTTGAACCAATTTTGCATGAAATTTCGAGAGGAATCCAAATATACTACTTAAACAGCCTAAAAATCCACGAATCAAAAATTTCATATTTCAACTGAAAACGAATTTAATCCTAAAATCTCACTAAACACCAAGTTCTTTGCCCAGAAATCATCTACAACTTAAGGTGAACCTAACCACATGATTCTAATGCATTGAAACCACATAAATTAGGAGAAAATTCAAGAAGTAAGAACCTACGTTCGAGCTTCAATCGGAGTCGCTTCCGGCTTGATTCTTGATCCAAAACGTTCCAGATCCAATGAGTGATGATGTTAGAAGAAGATTGAATCCTCAATGGTGCTTGGAACGTCCTCTAACAAAAATTCACTCTTTCACTTTTCTTCTTCAAGCTTCAATGTTGATATTTGCTTCCAACCCCAATCAATCTCCAAAAAAGTTTCTTATGAGCTCCTAGACCTTTATAGAATTATTTAGAACCTTCTAGAGCTCAGGCCCAAGCCCAAAATTAAAAATCTAAGTCCAACTTTTCTTCAAAATTTTGGTTATGGTAATGCATGAAATTGGCTTCATAGCTTGCATGGGAAGCTTTGGATGACTTACATATTTCATTTGGAATGAATTCAGCCCAAAAGGAATCTCCACATTACCTTTGTGAAGGAATTGTGTGATGTAACTTTTATGTGAAGAAATCTCGTGAAAGGCCATGAAGCACACTTCAAATGAAAATTCCACAATTGCCAATGTGTCTAAAACATATTTTCTGATTAAAATGAGTGGTTATTTGACTTGTTTTGGACCCATAACCATTTATTTCAATTTCCCACCAAAATTGCCTTTTAAATGACTTTAATTTCTTCATTAAAAAGCCATTTCAAACCAACTTCTCCTATGAGCCATTTCAAACCTTCCTTGATGCATAGTCAAGGTTAAAACCCTATTTTGAGAAACTTTCTAGTTGAACAATTTTCCATTTGAGGAGTGGAAGGTGGAGATTTTGGCACATGCCTGAAAATGACCTATACTCACAAATGCCCAAAATACCCCTGGATTGCCAAGATCATAACTTGAGTTATATAAATCCCCTTGAGGACTTCTAGTACTCTATGGAAATCTAAGATCAAGATATACAACCCTCATGTTGGCCAAGAATCCATTTGAAAACCCCTTGAAGGGCAAAGGTTGCTTGGAAGTCAAGTGACTTTCACAGATAAATTTCATAGTCCTCTGGTGACCTGTAACTTGCAAAGACCATAACTTGAGTTCTAAAAATCTTCTTGAAGACTTCTAGTAATCAAATTAAAGTTATTGAGAATCTATACAAGTTCCATATTGTCCAAAGCTCCATTTGAAACTTGTATTTTGACTTATGTGGCCTTGAAGTTAGGCACTAAACAGGGGATTTTACACTAAAACCCTAATTTAGCAACTTCCCACATTCTTGATCTTTCTTTGCTTAACCTTGGCACAACACCACACATGTATCAACATACCAATCCATGCATCCCATGACCTCAAGGTAGGCTTTGATGCTTTCCCACTACTCAATTGAACTAGGGTTGACCCAGATGAAACCCTAGTTGACTGCACTTCAAATGTGGCTCTCGTACTTGAATCAATGACTTGTCTCAGCTTCAATAATGCCCTCTAGACATACCATGAGATCCATACACACCTCATATTCCCATTCCATGCTTCTCATCCCCCTTATGATTCTCAACATTCCTCAAGATAGGAGCAAAACCCACATGTAGGCACTCAAGCTTCTCCAGACTTCAAATCTCTTCTTGATGACTTGAATGACTTCTCAATCTTAGATAACACCTCTTGCTAGGCTCTTCTCTTGATAGACACCTTTGATCCCCTGTTGGAGGCATTCTATGCTATGATGTGCAAATGATTAGACTGTGTACATGATGTAACTATGCAAATGAAATGCAATGAAACACAAATCAGGCAAGAAAAGGTTGAGCAAATTTCGGGGTGCAACAGCTGCCCCTATTCAAACGGCTTGGACCCGAATGGGTGAAGAGCGAACGGCATTTAAACAACCGAGGTACGAGACGGTTGAATACCAAGAAACCCAGAAATTTGCCAACCGCAGAAATAAACTGCACTGCTTGGGGAACGACATCCGCCAATTGAATCTGGTCGTTATGGCAACAACTGATCCAACGTCTGATAATAACTCTGATTTCAACATCAACCACCTGTGTAACGCCACAGGTACTGAACACCTCCGTCCACAACTGGACTAACTTTGTCAACACAAGAAGAGAAACAAATTCGTCAGCACGAATAGAGATTCTGTCGTCACAGGAATAACCTTGTCCACATCTGGACCCAAATTTCGTCAAATCACGAATAAACACCAATCTGTCCACGTCAGGACTCACATTTCGTCAACCCGAAGAAATCTCAACAACACAGGAATAGAACTTTGTCCACGTTAGGACGCTACATTCCGTCAACACGGAAAAATCCCGGCGACTTCGTTGGGGAAACATTTCTGTCTAATCACAGGAAACTCCATCCGTCTATCCATACGGGCAAATCATCTGTCTAAACACAGGAAACTTCATCCGCCTATTCATACGGGAAAATCATCTGTCTAATCACAGGAAACTTCATCTGCCTATCCATACGGGAAAATCATCTGCCTAAACACAGGAAACTTCATCCGCCTATCCCTACGGGAAAACCATCTGCCTAAACACAGGAAACACTTCATCCGCCTATCCATACGGGAACATCATCTGCCTAAACACAGGAACACTTCATCCACCTATTCATATGGGAAAATACTCTGAATACAGTTTCTCTGCCTATCTCTGCAGTAGCTAACTCCATCGGTCCCAACCCACAAACCTTCCAGCGCTGACGTGACAACGACTTTGAGGAGGACTCTACTGGGGATAATATTTTGCCAACACGAAGAAATCATGGCGGCTTCACTGGGGATAGAACTCTTCCACCCAATAGGAATTCAATTCTGTCAATCATACTGGACAATAACTCCGCCTTATCTTTGCAGTAGCCAAACCCACTGGGGATGCTCTGAAATTAACTGCCAGGCACCTATTTCGACAACAGGCGACAACTCCTGAAATTTTGATTATGAAACCCTGTGACACTGACGGAACAGCATACTTGAAGAAAATACTCCGCTGGCCGGATAAGAGAAACTTCAACAAGCAACTCTGTGGGGGAAAATCTGGCAACAACTCCAAAGTCTACTTATGAAGTTATTCCATGCGGACAAAACCTTCGGACAACAACTCCAAAGTCTAATCATGAAGATGCGGTACCGCTGAAGAACTCCAAAGTCTAACTGCGAAGTCGTTTGATGTTGAAGACAACTCCAAGGTCTAATTATGAAGCAGCACAATGCTGACGTAACAGGTGCTAGAGAAACTCTGTTGGGGAATCGCTAACGACGACTCCAAAGTCTAATTCTGAAGCCGTGTAACACTGACATAACAGCCACCCGAAGAAACTAGGCCGATCTCCAAAGTCAAATTATGAAGTCTGCAATGCTGACATAACAGCTACGCGAGGAAAACCCGTTAGGGAACTCCTAACAACAACTCCAAAGCCTAGTTATGAAGTTGTTGAATGCTGACAATAACTCCAAGGTCAAAATCGTGAAGCCTTGACAACAAGTAATGACTTCAAAACGTCAAATCGCTGAAATCTCTCTTTAAAAACAACTTCGAAGTCTATTCATGAAACCGTTGACTGCTGAAAACAACTGACAATAACGTCAAATTCAAACTATGAAGCCATGTTATGATGGTAACAAACTTCAAAGTCTAATTACGAAGCCGTAAAATGCTGACATAACAATCTTCAAAGTCTAATTATGAAGCCATAACAACAAACTAGGGAGAACTTTGCCAGGGGAATTCTGACGTCAACTGCCAAACATCCAACTTGACGACGAGTAATGACTTCAGATGTCTAATCCCTGAAATCTTTTCTAAAAATGCTGACGTGACAGCAACCCGAGGGAACACTCCACCGGGGGATTTTTTGACAATAACTCCAAAGTCCAATTATGAAGCCGTGTAAAGAACACTCCGTTGAGGAAGAAGAGAAGTTAATCAAGCACCTCTGATAAGGGAACATATGGCAGGACGAACATTATCATCACATATCTTATGCCGCAAATCTGAATATCTGAAAGCGATCCTGAACAAGAAGTCCAATTACCTGCAGGGAAGAACACCTGAAAACAAAGAGGTAGCCAACCTGACTTATGCTTCAAAATGCGTATGTTTGAAAATGGCGTAATGCTCCGTACGGCACGAAAATGCTACGCGTTTGAGTAGATGCAAATGTGACGATATATGCAAATGCAAATTCAGGCTCAAGCTGTCGGGGCCACTATGATAATGATGTCTCAACAACATGAATGTTGAGGATAACGCCAACTCCGCCGGGGAGAACAAGTATCACAAAGTATTCCGGCGAAATAAACGCCAGAAACACAACCAACTCTGCCGAGGAGCGATTAAACACCAATTTCCACTGGAAGGAAAGAACAAACCACCCTGTTGGTGAACAAACTTAGCTGGGGAAGAAGCAACACTTCTAGGAAAAGCATATTGTCTGGGCACAGTTTACGAACTCGGAGCCTCGGACTCTGCTGAGGATCAACATCCTGTCAATGGCATGACGACCTGTGAGGGAGCAAGAAAAACCTCCTCCGGGTATAATCCTTTCGAACCAACAACTTGGTTAACTATTGCGGGAATCTCCCATGCCGGAGATTGAACATGCACACCTTTGATTCGCTAAGGAGCACAACCTCTGCAGGGAACATTGATTTTGACTTGCTGGGGATATCCTGTGGACAACTTCCCTGAGGACACTCTTCTGGGGAGAATAATCCCTCATTCGGTAAGGGATAACGTCATTCTAACTCTCTGGGAATAAGCTGCGACTAGCTGGGGAATGACATCGACTGGAGTCAGGTCTTACGTCAAGAGATTTTGGCTGGGGAATACAATCCCTGACTGTTTGCTCCAAAGGTAAGAACCCTGCAAAACACAAACGAGACAAAACAGGCCTATACAACAGAATCTACCCGGGTTAGCATCCGTGACATTACTTCAGTCAATTCGAAGTTTTAGCAATTATTGGCAATGGCCAGCAAGATTATGCAAGTGCAAGTTTATCAAAACATCAGTGTCTTTCACAAACAAAACAGTAAAGAACAAGCATCAAGTACTGAATAACATGTTTTATTGATAACGGGCCTCTGAATAGGCAAAGCTTTGTACACTGGATGCAACTCCTGAAAGGAGGAAGTTACGCACAAACACACATAAAATACAAAACAATATTTGAATACATGTCGGAGACGTGGTACAGACAAACACCATGAGCTGATCCTCCTATGACTCACCTGACTCTGCGCTTCCCCGGTGCTCGATCTTCGGAAGAGATTGTTTTTGGATAGACGGACCCCAGGTACTCCCAAACCACTAAGCAATGTTGTATCAAATCCGGACCGCAGTCATTTGCTTTTTCAATCCCTAACTTTTGCGTGAACCGCCCTTTGCAGGTTTTCAATTCACCGGGATACCCTTTTTTGCCGAAATCGCCCTTTTCAGTTTTCCAATTCGCGGGTGTACATTTTTTCAATTTTATCCCTACTTTTTGCCTGAACCTTTTATTCATTTTTTATGGTTCGCCGGGATGCCTCATTTTTTCCTGGACTCTCTTTTTACTGTCCAGCGGGTCACTTTCAAGCAAAGTATTTTTTAACTGTGTCCAAATTCACAGGAGACGTAAAGTCTTCACCATCCATGGTGGATAGTAACAAGGCTCCTCCAGAGAAGACTTTTCTGACAACGCAGGGTTCTTCGTAATTAGGAGTCCACTTGCCCATGTGATCTGTTTGTCGTGGGAGAATCTTTTTCAAAACAAGATCGCCTGTCTGAAAGCTTCGAGGGCATACCTTCTTGTCGTAAGCTTTCTTCATCCGGCTCTGATATAACCGACCGTATGCTAAAGAAGCTAGTCTCTTCTCATCCATTAAACTGAGCTGATTCAGTCTATCTTTAACCCATTCTGCCTCGTCGAGTTGGACATCACGTAAAACCCTCAGGGAAGGAATCTCGACCTCCAACGGTAACACCGCCTCCATCCCGTATACCAATGAGAAAGGGGTTGCCCCGGTTGATGTGCGTATCGTCGTACGATAACCGTACAAAGCGAAAGGTAGCATCTCGTGCCAGTCCTTATATGTCACAACCATCTTCTGAACAATCTTTTTTATGTTCTTATTGGCCGCTTCGACAGCGCCATTCATCTTGGGCCGGTAAGGAGAAGAGTTGTGATGTTCAATCTTAAAATTCTGGCACAACTCTTTCATCATTTTGTTATTCAAATTCGAACCATTGTCGGTGATAATCCGCTCAGGGATTCCATATCTGCAGATAATATCTCGTTTGATAAATCTGGCGACCACTTGTTTGGTGACATTAGCATATGATGCTGCTTCCACCCATTTGGTGAAGTAATCGATTGCCACCAAATTGAACCGGTGTCCGTTGGATGTCGTAGGCTCAATCTTGCCAATCATATCAATTCCCCACATCGAGAAAGGCCATGGTGATGACATCACATTCAGAGGACTTGGAGGCACATGGATTTTGTCTGCATAAATCTGGCATTTATGACACCTCTTTGCAAACTTGAAACAGTCTGTTTCCATAGTTAGCCAATAATAACCTGCCCGCAGCAGTTTTCTCGTCATAGCATGCCCACCAGCATGTGTACCAAATGTACCCTCATGTATCTCTTCCATGAGCAACTTCGCCTCTTTCTCATCTACACAACGTAGCAACACCTAGTCGTGGTTTCTTTTGTATAGGACACCGTCCGGGTTCAAATAGAAATTGCCAGCCAATCTCCTGAGAGTCTTCTGATCTCGACTGGATGCCCCAGCCGGATACTCCTTGTTCTTCAGAAAATTCTGGATGTCAAAGTACCAGGGTTGACCATCGGGAGCCTCATCAATGGCAAATATGAATGCAGGCCTATCGAGCCGAGAGATAACAATCCGGGGAGCCTCGTTCCAGAAGTTAACTTTATACATTGAAGACAATGTCGCCAGGGCGTCAGCCATTTGATTTTCTGCTCGTGGCACATGATGCAATTCCACCTTGTCAAAGAAAGGCAACAATCTCCTTGCATAATTCATATTTGGTATCAAATTGGGCTGACGTGTCTCCCATTCTCCTTTAATCTGATTCACCACTAGAGCTGAGTCTCTGTATACATCCAGGTTCTTGATTCGCAAATCAATAGCTTCTTCCAGACCCATGATGCAAGCCTCATATTCAGCCTCATTATTGGTAACGCGAAAGGTCAATCGGGCAGTAAAGGGGATGTGCGACCCCTGAGGAGTGGTGATAATTGCCCCTATTCCGCTACCATAGGAATTAACAGCTCCGTCAAATATCAACTGCCATTTGGAACCCAACTCTGGTCCTTCGCCCGACAACGGTTCTTCACAATCCTTCATTTTCAGGTACATGATATCCTCGTCAGGAAAATCAAACCTCATTGATTGGTAGTCCTCAACTGGCTGCTCAGCAAGGTACTCTGACAGAACGCTACCTTTAATAGCCTTTTGCGAGACATATTGGATATCGTATTCTGTTAACACCATCTGCCATCGGGCAATTCTTCCGGAGAGTGCTTGCTTCTCAAACACATATTTGATTGGATCCATCTTTGAAATTAGCATGGTTGTATGATTCAACATGTATTGCCTCAAACGTTTAGCGGCCCAGGCTAGCGCGCAACACGTTTTCTCGAGCATTGAGTATCTGGACTCACAGTCGGTAAACTTCTTACTCAAATAGTAGATCGCATGCTCTTTACGTCCGGTCTCGTCGTGTTGATCGAGAACACAACCCATACTTTCCTCAAGAACCGTCAAATACATAATCAAAGGTCTCCCGGCCACTGGGGGTATCAAAACAGGAGGTTCCTGCAAGTATTCTTTTATCTTGTCGAACGCCTTTTGACAATCTTCATTCCAGGTCACAGCCTGATTCTTTTTCAACAATTTGAATAACGGCTCGCATGTTGCAGTTAGGTGAGATATGAACCGGGCGATATAATTCAACCTCCCTAAAATCCCACGCACTTCTTTTTCTGTTTTAGGCGTCGGCATTTCTTGTATTGCTTTTATCTTCGCAGGATCAACCTCTATTCCCTTTTCGCTCACGATAAACCCCAGCAGTTTACCCGATCTCACCCCAAAGGTGCACTTGTTAGGGGATCAGCCTCAACCTGAACTTCCTAAGCCTTTTGAACAGTTTCAGCAGATTAACCAAATGCTCCTCCTCTGTCTGGGATTTGGCAATCATATCATCAACATAAACCTCGATCTCTTTGTGCATCATGTCATGAAAGAGAGTTGTCATAGCACGTTGATATGTTGCCCCAACGTTCTTCAGTCCGAAGGGCATCACTTTGTAGCAAAATGTTCCCCAGGGAGTAATGAAGGTAGTTTTCTCCATGTCTTCCGGTGCCATTTTGATCTGATTATAGTCTGAGAAGCCGTCCATGAAGGAGAATACGGAGAACTGAGCAGTGTTATCAACCAACACATCAATGTGAGGAAGTGGAAAGTCGTCTTTCGGGCTCGCCCTATTCAAATCACGGTAGTCTACACACATTCGCACTTTACCGTCTTTCTTCGGCACTGGTACTATATTAGCGACCCATGACGGATAAGTTGGAACGGCTAGGAAACCAGCATCCCACTGTTTTTGAACTTCCTCCTTGATTTTTACAGCCATGTCTGGTCTGGTTCTTCTGAGTTTCTGCTTAACAGGCGGACATTCCTCTCGCAACGGCAGACGGTGCACCACCATGTCCGTATCCAACCCAGGCATATCCTCGTACGACCAAGCAAATATATCATTATACTCTCGCAGTATCTCAATCAGCCTTTGCTTGATGTCGCTCTGCAGCGCAGCCCCTATACGGATATTTCTCACAACTTCTTCCGACCCCAAGTTGATAATCTCAATTTCCTCCTGATGAGGCAGAATGATTCTCTCTTCCTGTTTCAACAAACGAGTCAGCTCCTCTGGCAGGTCACTATCCTCAATAATCTCTTCCTCTTCTTGGAATACCGGGTGCTCGAAGTCGAGACGAGTCATAGGCGGTTCGTAGGAGATGTCATCTGAAATATTAGTCCTGCAAAGGAAATGGTTAAACGCTTCAACACGCAAACAAAGCAAATAACCACGTTGCCATTTATTGTTAAAGTAAAGCAAGGAAAACAGGGATCACAATATTTGAATATGAAAAACGTCTTTATTTCATGATTAAACAGTGCAATATACATAACCAAGCAGCCCTTATGTAACATCACTATGCCCCGGGTAGGACATAGGATTATTCAACAATTGAGAAAACAAATCATTACTGTTTAAAAGTCACTGGGACAGTTTCCCGGATTGACCAGTTGCAGAGACTTTGTCCTGGCACGCTTGGCTTGATCCACGCGTCCATATCGCAGTCGCTATCTCCGTCTTCAGCATCGGAAATAGCGTTGATAGTCTCAAAGCACACCCCGCTTGGCGTAATCGTGACCGGTCCCTTGAACCTGGGCGCTTCTGAAGATGACGCTGACGACGTCGGTCGATACCATAGCCCAAACTTGTCATTCTTCACGGGAATCTCCAGTACCTGCCCCCAACCTTTAGTCTCACCAGTCTGCACTAAAGCCTGAGCCTCTTTGTAAGATGACACTGCCACCTCGGGCATTTTGCTGGAACCCTGAGCTTTGTCTTTAATCCGCAACCCTTCGAAGGCTTGACAAGGTGTCTCGTGTATTTCTCCGTCGACCTCAACATATCTGAATGATGACAGGTGACTGACCAAAATGTCCTCCTCCCCGCAAACGGTAACAACACTATCACCCACCATGTACTTCAACTTCTGATGCAATGTGGATGTTACGGCCCCTGCAGCGTGGATCCATGGGCGCCCAAGAAGGAAACTATACGCTGGGTGGATATCCATGATGTAGAATTCGGTGTCAAAAATTTCTGGCCCCACCTGCAGCGATAATGTTATTGACCCAAACACTGATCTTTTCGTCTCGTCAAACGCCCTCACAACCAAATCACTGGGCGTGCAAATAACTCCCCGTATGTCCAATTTCATCATGGCTCTCTTTGGCAATACCTTCAACGACGACCCAATATCCACCAATACCCGCGACATTACGGTGCCCCGGCATTCTACCGATATATGCAAAGCCGTGTTGGGCTCTCGACCCTTAGGTGTTAGATCAAAATCTGTGAAACCCAGGCTATGTCCAGCATTGACATGTGCCATTATCCCCTCTAACTAATTTACAGAAACTTCTTGCGGTACAAATGACGTATCCAAGATCTTTAGCAGGGCGTTCCGGTGCGCCTCGGAACATAACAACAATGACAAGATAGAAATCTTCGACGGTGTCTGCTGTAGGTGTTCAACAATTTTGTAGTCGCTCTTGCAGATCAGTCTCATGAACTCCTCTACGTCCTTGAGTGACGTATCCTTTTCTTTCGACTGAGTAGGTCCGCTTTCATTTGCTTTGGCTTTATCTTTGGCCAACCTCTCTACTTCTATTTCAGGTGAGGTAAAGATCCTTCCGCTACGGGTCATGCCCCCCGTTCCAACGACATTATCAACAGCCCCAGCTGGCTGGCTATTCACCACAATATTTTCACTGTTGCAATACGCTTCTAAACCGTATGTCCACGGGACAACTTTCATACTCTCAAAGGGAACAGGCCCTGCTTTGGTAATCGTAATAGTTGGCCGCTGGGCGGGCGCCGTTATCGTTATAGTCTTCCTCGGGATCGTCACTATTGCAATATCATTCTGCTCGTCACATAATGCCTCCACAGGCTTCTCAACCGCAGTTCGATCAAATTGCAAGGTCCCTTCGTCGATCATGGCCTAAATGCCCTGCTCCAAATCATTACAACCCTCTGGCTGGGTCCAACACTCTAAATAGTATTCATCACAACCGGGGAATACTCCCCCTCTGAGCAACCTGCTTTTCACTTCACTCAATGGTGTCTTCAACTCATTAACATCCAACGCCATGTTCAAATTTCCTTCTGTTAAGATGGCATTTGCCCCATGATTAGGCATAGGCTGTTGTACAATATTGGGCCCCACTTGGCCAAAGTTGATGGCTTTACTGTCCAACAAGTCTTGAACTTTATGCTTGAAAGCATGACAAGATTCTACATCATGTCCGGGAGCCCCGGAATGGAATTCACAATGCTTATTAGCATCATACCCCCTAGGAAGTATCGGTCCTGTAGGTGGTTCCATTGTCCTTTTCTCGACCATATTCAACCCCAGCAGTGTCTGAAGAAGCTCTGCATATGTCGACGGTGTCGCTACTGCGAAAATCGGCGCCGGCTGAACAGAAGAGTCGCCACCGTGCGTTATTTATCCCACGGGAGGGAAAGGAAACGCTCAGAGTAAACCTCGCACAATACGGGAAAGGTATGGTCATCGCAACCAAAACCTGGGTTCGGGAGTCGGTTACGCAAGGGGAAGGTATTAGCACCCCTCACGTCCGTCGTACTCGACGGGATCCACGCTTGTTTTCGGGTATGGATTGTTATTCTATCTACTCTACAGGTTAGGGATTAACGAGAAAAGAAAATGACTCGGCAAAGTATCGCACTTTATGCCTACGTATTCCCGTCTGGAACGAGAAATCAGAGTCAACGTAGTTCGCCTACCTACGGGAAAGGAGGGGAAGGTCGCTCGCTAGGATATCGCATCCTATGCCTACGTACTTTCATATAGCATGAAAGATCAGAGCAAACGTAGTTCGGGCTACGTACGACACAAGTCTGCCTTGGTTGATTTTATTCATTCTGAAAAAGGTTTTTCTGATTAACAGTCCCGGCGGACAAAAATGACGTCTTGATGAGTTCACATTCTTTTTACAGAAGAAGTGTCTTTTATTGTGTTTGAAATCTTTATGGTGTTTTTCTATTTGTTTTGAGAAAGAAAGAGACAGAACTCTAACCTACGGTTGCGAAGGGAAACAAACTAACCTAATGTTATCATGCATGGGTTAAGACCTATTGTCTATCATGCTCCTCTCTTGCACAGAGAGAAACAGAGATCCTAAGGGAATAAACGGAAACAGAAACAATATCAGATATATACAGTAATAAGGTAAAATGCATGGATGCAGCAATACAAGCGAGGCAAGGGAGTCCCACTCAACCTCGAACCTAGAAAACAATAGGCTAAAGTGAACAGACTTCACTTTCAACCCAGCAGGGTAAACAGCAAACAATACAGTCAGGAAAACCAATCAATACATCAGAAATGAAATACAGCAAAAATAAACAGCTACAGCAGCTCTGCATCAATATCCATCTTCAAGTCATCTCCACTCAGCTACAAGCTTCAGTCACTAGCAGTCTCTATCTTCACAGTCTTCAAGCAAGGGCTTTGGTTGTCAATCTTCAGTCTACAATGGCTTTTCTTCAAGTCCTATCCTCCAAGCTGAGGGATCAATCACCAAAGTGAATTGGGTGTTAAGCAATTAGTTGACTACCAATGGTGGCAAACCAACTGCTACTAACACATAAGACATTTTCTCTCAAGAGTTCTACCCCTTAGACAATAGCACCAAGCCTTCCAAAGGAAGGGGGTGAATGTCTTAGAGAGACTCTGTATCACAGAGAGGAATGGAGGCAGTCAAAACCTTCCATGTTTGAGAATCAAGCTTTCTAATCTAGAGCTCTGCCTAGCAACTAAGCCCTAATCTCCTCAACAGCTGATGGCAAAAATCTCCTCTCCAACTCTGGAAGTTGGTCTTCAGTCTCTGGATCTCCAATGGCTTCATCATCATCAGCCTTCAGCTTCCCCAATCCCCAGACAGTCCCAATACCCTCACAGACAAACAGTAATCCCCAGAGGGCACACCACACCAAGCAATCACATATAACAGTATATACTAATAGCAGTAGGGGAATCCTAGTGATTTCTAAGGGGAACTATCCTATACCCATAACCCCTATAGTCCATACCCCAAAAATCAAATGAAACTATCCTAAAAGAATTAAACTATTTCACCTAAGTTGATTTGAAACCCTAATTTTATTCATGTTGTTTTCCCCTAAGCTAATCACCTAAAACTAACTCCTAAAAATATGAACTAAATTGCATCTACAAGATAACAATGTCTATTAATCATCCTAAAAAGAAGGAACAAAAAATATCAAAGCATCTAGTAGAACAAAAATTAACAAATTTATGTATGAAATTAAACTATTTAAAATGCTATTTATTTGGAAAATATGGAAAAAATATCAAATAAAAAATAAAATGCAATTTTTAATTTTTATAATTTTCTAGACTCTTTAAAGAAAATTATGCAAAAAGAATTATTGAAAAATAATGTTTTTATGATTTATTATGATTTTTAGAAAATGCATGAAAAGTGAAAAGAAATTGAAAATGAAATAAAAGGAAAATAGAGGGAGGGGTGTGAAGAGCAAACGCGCTCAGTCGTTTTTCCCAGGTGGGCCAGAACACAGGGGTGCGAATAAAACAAAACCATAGGCCCATGCAGCAATCAGAAATCAACCAAAAAACAAAAAAGTGAGAACGGTGTGGATAGCAACATTTCCAGTTAGAATTATTGGGCCTGCGCTGGGAGGGGTGTCAAAAGCAAGGAACTCCAAAGCCCACTCAGAAATTTTAAGTGAAACGGGGCGTTTCACTCCTTTGAGTTTCCCTCCATTTCCAAATTAAATCACGGCCGTTTGATCAGATTCCCATTCAAAGTCAATTACTCCATCGTGTGGCCATGGCTTCGTCATCAACCTCCAGCCAAAACCCTAAGCTCTGAAACCCTAACCATGCACGAATCAAACTCTCCTCTATTCTCCCTCATACCTCCATGGATTCACACGATTCCAAGAGCAAACTTGGTCCATTTTCTTCCCTCTACACAACCATGATAATAACTCTTTCTAAAATCCCCTCAAAATACAAACCCGATAGAGGCAACAGGTAGGATCCACCATGAACACCTGTGATCAAATGCTCCAATTCTCCTCAATCTTCATCCTAGCTTAATCTACATTCCATGCTGATCTTAACATGCTAATCCAACAAGATTTTCGTGCCTCATCCTAGTAGTTATAGGCTCTTACAGATTATGCACTCCATAGCCAAACCTCACAAAACCTCTCCAAACTCTGTGAAAATCATCATCTAACCTAACTTAACCAGTCTAAGCTATCAAAACCCTATCATGCTAACCAAAAACATGCAATTCGAAGAGAAATCCAACCTGGTTTAAAATGGAGATACAGCTATGGAAATCTCTGAATCAATGCTTGCAAGGACTTGAAACTGATCCACACACCACCACTTTGATTCTGTATGCAAAGATCTAGGCTCAAACTTCCTGAATCTTGTCCTTGAGAAGTTCTTGCAATTTGGATGGTTATCTTGAACAGCACGATTCTTCCTCCAATTCTACCAATCTTGATGTGGATTATGATGCTTGAATGATGATGATGAAGATTCAATCAAAAGATGTGAAGATTGATGGAGATTTGAGAGAGTTTGTGAAGCTTATGCAAAATGGAGAAAGTGTGTATAACTTGGGGTTTTGAACAAATGAAATCACCAACCATGGCATGAACTATCTCTTATCAATATATAGGTGAGGTTAGAACCTCCTAGAAACTTGGAGAAGTTTCCCTTGCATTCTTTCCCTTGAATTTGGTTTATGTACCTTCCATTACAAGCAACCATGAATAACTCACAAAATATGAACTATGCTCAAAATTCTACTTTAGCCAATGTCTTTAAAATGATCTTTCCATTCAAAATGACCTATAATTTTGCTTCATTTGGCCAAGATATGAAAAATCTCATTTTTAAGTCCATTTTTATTCATTAAATCCAACAATTTTGAAACCTTGTGCTATGAATCTTTCCAATCTCTCATGGTCACTTTTATAGACTCAAAATGTCATTTGGAACAAGTTTGATGTTTTAAAGTTTTCCATTTGAAGCTTCCTTGTATGAGTTTTGGGCATAGGTTAAAATGACCTGTAATTCTCAGATGACCAAAATACCCTTTGCTTGCCAATACCATAAGTAGAGTTCCACAAATCATATGAAGGCATACCATACCATTATATAAAGCTAAGATAATTAGTAACAACTCTTATGTTGACCAGAAATTCATTTGAAATCTCCTTGAGGGGTAAAAATTGCTTGGAAGTCAAGTCACTTTCACAGACAAAATTTCAGATACCTCAGATGACCTGTAACTTGCAAGGACCATAACTTGAGTTCTATAAATCTCCTTGATGTCTTCCACCACTCAAATTAAAGGTATTGAGATCCTCTACAAGTTTCATGTTGGCCAAGGATCCATTTGAAGCTTGCATTTTAACTTATCTTGCTTGGAAATTTGACCTAAACTAGGGGATTTTACATAGAAACCCTAATTTAGAAACTCCTCTTCTCCTTGATTTCTCTTGATTTCTTCCTAGCATAACAACATATCCTTATTCTCCATGTCAAATGATGAACCCCACATCTCTTCAATAGCCCTTAATGTCTTTCAATCAGTCAATTGACCTAGAGTTGACCCAGGGTTGACCCAGATGAAACCCTAGTTGACTGTCTTCCACTGCAATACTTGTGACTACCTCAACAACTTGTCTCCTTCTCCCAAATACTTTCTAAGTCCTCCGAGATGTCTAGATACTCCCCATGCTCAGCCCACAACTCACAATTTCTTTGTTGATCCTCAGACACCCTCAGTTAGGAGATATACTCAATGCTTGATCTACTGACTTGATAGCTTCCAAATTATTTTCTGATGATTTGAATGAGATTGAATTTGAATGATAACCTCTTGATAGGCCTCTAGAGATGAGAATAATGATTGGTCCCCTGTTGGATGACTTGCTATGCTATGTTATGCAGATGAGTAACCTATGTACATGGCTCTATATGCAAATGCTAATGATATTGAAACATAAACCAAGTGGATAAGGTTGAGCAAATTTTAGGGTGCAACAGCTGCCCCTATTCAAACGACTTGGACCCGATTGGGTGAAGAGCCCGGTGCCTTCAGACATTCGCGGTACGAGACGGTTGAATACTAGTGAAACCAGAAATTTGCCAACCGCAGAAATGCACTGCTCCACTGCTTGGGGAACGACATTCATCGACTGAGTCTGACTGTTACGACAACCCACTGATCTCGTAGCGACCATGCTGGGGATTACTCGTCTTTCCACGTAAGGAATAACCGTTCCACGTTAGGATTCACCTTTCCACATAAGGAAACCACAATCTTTTCACGTAAGGAAACCACTCTTTCTGATTCTGTCCGCGTCAGGACTACACTTTCCACGTAAGGAATAACTTTCGTTCCACGTAAGGAATCAAACTTTTTCTCAATCTGTCCGCGTCAGGACTAAACTTTCCACGTAAGGAATCAATCTCGTTCCACGTAAGGAAACCATCTTCTTTCCACGTAAGGAAACACTCTTTCCACGTAAGGACTAAATTTGTCCACGTTAGGACTACATCGTCCACGTTAGGACCCACTTTTCCACGTTAGGAATAATAATCTTCTTGATTCGTCCACGTAAGGACTCTAAGCTTTCCACGTAAGGAATACTTCTTCATCTGTCCATGTTAGGAAACCAACTTGATCTGAATCTGTCCACGTTAGGACTAAACTTTCCACGTAAGGAATCTATCTTCTCTTTCCACGTAAGGAATGACCTTGTCCACGTCAGGACTCACATTTCGTCTTGATTTGTCCATGTAAGGACTCACCTCTTGACTTGCTGAGGAAAAAAAAATTTGTCCACGTTAGGACCCATATCTCAACCCGCTGAAGAAATAAACTTGTCCACGTCAGGACTTGCGCGTCTTCGACTTGCTGGGGAAATAAACCTCGTCCACGTCAGGACACACACTTTGCCATCAGCCCGAAGAAGGATAAAATTGTCCACGTCAGGACTCTCACATCTTGTCATCACAAAGAACTATAAGCTTGTCCACGCCAGGACGCACATTTCACCATTACGAATAAAGCTATCTGCTGGAAATAAATTGTCCACGTCAGGACGCCAACACGAAGAGTAACCCACTTTTATCCACGTCAGGACTCTTCACTCAATCAATACTGAGCACTCGAATCGGTCCACGTTAGGACTAACACATATCGTCAAACGGGAAGAAATGTCCACGTTAGGACTCCACATTCCACAATTCTGAGAACTCGAACCTGCCCACGTTAGGACTAGCACATATCGTCAACTGAGGAAATCAATCCGTCCACGTTAGGACCCCCACTTTTCTAGCACAAAGAAAACCTGTCAAGAATTTTGTCCACGTTAGGACTCAGCCTTCCATTGGTCCAAACCACAAAACTTCTTAGCACTGACATGACAGCGATTTTGAAGCAGACTTTACTGGGGATATTTGGAAACCACACCACCGGGGGCCTGTTCTGATAGCTGGCGGTAGTCTCTGCAGTTCTGGTTCGTGAAACCTTTTAATGCTGACATAACAACAACTTTGAAGGAAACAATCTGCTGATCGGACTATGGAAACTTCAACAAGAACCCTGGCGGGGAAATAGGTAACTCTGCTTAGGGACAAAGAGAAATTTATCCTGCTGACTCTGTGGGGAGTAGTGCCACGACTGACATTTCGTCAGATGTCTCACGTCGAGATCCTGAATGTTTATTGATTCACCTGAGCAAGGGCTCTCTCTTCCTGCAAGAGAAACAATACTTGGAACAAACGGTTAGCCAACCTAGTTTATGTTTCAAAAATGTATGCGTTCGACAATGATGCAATGCTCCATTCGGCATGGAAATGCTATGCTTTTATTTGGTGGATGCAAATGCAGACTCGAACTGCTGGGTACAGGAACTACTTCAGCAAAATAAATGCTGAAGATAATGCCAACTCCGCTGGGGATAGCCAGATGCTGCAGAATTATTCCAGCAAAAAAAATGCTGGAAAGATGAAGTCGACTCAGCTGGGAAACGGAACTTGAACCAAGCACCTCGTTGAAGTGACACCCTGCTGGGGAATATAACTCTGCTGGAGACTAACAGATGCGCCTGGTATGATCGAACTTCTGCGGGAAAATGAACGGGTATCACACGGTATTCCGGCCAAAATAAATGCCAGGACCCGCACCAACTCTGTCGGGGATAGTCTTAATCTTCGAGTTCCACCGGGAGGAATGAAAATACTTGCGGAGAAGAGAATCCCGCTGGGGATGGGATGATTCTCTTGGGGAAAATTAACTGACTCTACTGGGGGAGAGTAAATGACCCTGCGGGGAAAGGTAAACTGCCTGAATACAGCTCACCAATCTGAAATATTAATCTTCTGAGGCTAAACCCCTCTGCTTGAGACAAGGAATCCTTCTGGGGGACACCACACTGCCTGAATACAGCCTATAATTTTGGAATCACCAATTCTGCTGAGAATAAATGGCTTTGTTGGAACATGCCTTCTGGATAGGCTACGACTAGCTGGGGAGTTCGATCCTTCTTCAGTAAGATCATGCATGACCTGCGTGGAGATCAAGTCCTTTGTTATTGCAACCTTTTGATCATCTTCCTCATACGGCTATGAAACCTGCAACAACACAAACGAGACAAGACAAGCCTATACAACCAAATCGATTCAGGTTGGTGACGTTATTTTCAGTTAATCCAAAGCTTTAGCAATTGTTGGCAAGGGCCAGTGACGTTATACACATGCTAGTTCCAGTAAACTTAGGCGTTTTATCATGCACAAAACAGTAAAGAACCAGCATCAAATACTGAATAACATATTTTATTGATTGGGCCCCTGAATGGGCGGAGTTTTTGTACACGGGATGTAACTCCTGAAAAGAGGAAGCTACGCAAAGCAGATATACAAGTATGCACAATAAGCATAAATACTTGGACAAATTAAATTTTGTACACATGTTGGCAACGGGATGCAGACGAACACCACGAACTGATCCTCCTATGACTCATCCGACTCTAATGCTTCCCAGGTATCCATACTTCTGAAGAGGTTGTATCTGATAATCGACCCCTCAAGTATTCTCCTGCACTAATGCTCACCTCAGTATCAAATTCGGACCGCAGTCATTTGCTTTTCAAATCCCTAACTTTTGCGTGAACCGCCCTCTACGGGTTTTCAGCTCACCGGGATACCCCTTTTTGCCGAAGCCGCCCAGTGTAGGTTTTCAACTTCGCGGGTGTACATTTTTTCAATTTTATCCCTAACTTTTGCCCGAACCTTTCATTCTGTTTTTGGTTCGCCAGGATGCCCCATTTTTGCCTGAACTCTCTTTTTTCTGTCCAGCGGGTCAATTTTAAGCAAAGTATCTTTTAACTGCGTCCGAATTCACAGGCGACGTGAAGTCTTCACCGTCCATAGTGGACAACAACAACGCTCCTCCTGAAAAGACTTTCCTGACAACGTATGGCCCTTCGTAGTTGGGGGTCCACTTGCCCCTGTGATCTGCTTGCGGCGGGAGAATCCTTTTCAGCACAAGATCGCCCGTCTGGAAGCTTCGCGGATGTATCTTCTTGTCGTATGCTTTCTTCATTCAGCTCTGGTACAAACGACCATATGCTAGAGAAGCGAGCCTCTTCTCATCCATCAAACTCAATTGGTTCAACCTGTCTTTCACCCATTCTGCCTCGTCTAGCTGAACGTCTCGCAATACCCTCAGAGAAGGGATCTCGACTTCCAATGGTAATACCGCTTCCATTCCGTATACTAACGCGAACGGGGTTGCCCCGGTTGATGTGCGTACCGTCGTACGATAACCGTGCAAAGCGAAAGGTAGCATCTCGTGCCAATCCTTATAGGTCACCACCATTTTCTGAACGATCTTCTTGATATTCTTATTGGCCGCCTCAACAGCGCCATTCATCTTGGGTCGGTACGGGGAGGAGTTGTGATGTTCGATCTTGAAATTCTGACAGAGCTCCTTCATCATTTTGTTGTTCAAGTTCAAACCGTTGTCCGTGATTATCCGCTCGGGGATCCCATATCGGCAAATGATATCTCTCTTGATGAATCTGGCCACCACTTGCTTCGTTACATTTGCGTAAGACGCCGCTTCCACCCACTTGGTGAAATAATCGATTGCTACTAAGATGAACCGATGCCCGTTAGAAGTTGTCGGCTCTATCTTTCCAATCATGTCGATTCCCCACATCGAGAATGGCCAAGGTGATAACATCACATTTAGAGGGCTCGGAGGCACATGGATCTTGTCAGCATAGATTTGGAACTTGTGGCACTTCCTCGCGAACTTGAAACAGTCAGTTTCCATGGTCAGCCAATAGTAACCTGCCCGCAACAGCTTTCTTGTCATAGCATGCCCACCGGCATGCGTACCAAAGGTACCTTTGTGTATTTCCTCCATGAGCAGCTTTTCCTCTTTTTCGTCTACACAATGCAACAACACCAAGTCGTGGTTTCTCCTGTATAAGACGCCATCCGGATTCAAATAGAAATTACCCGCTAATCTCCTGAGAGTCTTCTGATCTTGACTGGATGCCCCAGCCGGATACTCTTTATTTTTCAGAAAATTAAGGATATCAAAATACCACGGTTTGTCGTCGGATGCCTCATCAATGGCAAATACGTAAGCTGGTCTGTCAAGCCGAGAGATAACGATTCAGGGAGCCTCGTTCCAGAAGTTGACTTTGTACATGGAAGACAAAGTGGCGAGAGCGTCAGCCATTTGATTCTCTGTCCGCGGTACGTGATGCAATTCAACCTTGTCGAAGAAAGGCAACAATCTCCTTGCATAATTCATATAATGTATCAAGTTGGGCTGACGTGTCTCCCATTCCCCTTTGATCTGATTCACCACCAGAGCTGAATCTCCGTATACGTCTAGATTTTTGATTCGCAAATCAATGGCTTCTTCAAGCCCCATTATACAAGCTTCGTATTCGGCCTCATTGTTGGTAACGGCAAAGGCCAATCGGGCAGTAAACGGGATGTGCGACCCGCGTGGCGTAGTGATGATTGCCCCTATTCCGCTACTGTAAGCATTCACAGCTCCGTCAAATATCATCTTCCATTTGGAACCCAACTCTGGTCCTTCGTCTGGCAACGGCTCTTCACAATCTTTCATTTTTAGGTACATGATATCCTCGTCAGGAAAATCAAACCTCATCGATTGGTAGTCTTCAATAGGCTGCTCCACCAGATACTCAGACAGCACACTCCCCTTTATAGCCTTTTGCGAGACATATTGAATGTCATATTCAGTCAAGACCATCTGCCAACGGGCAATTCTCCCTGACAACGCCTGCTTTTCGAATACATATTTGATAGGATCCATCTTCGAGATGAGCATGGTTGTATGATTCAGCATGTATTGCCTCAAACGCCTGGTGGCCCAGGCTAGCGCGCAACAAGTTTTCTCAAGCATTGAGTATCGAGATTCACAATCTGTAAATTTCTTGCTCAAGTAGTAGATCGCATGCTCTTTTCTTCCTGTCTCGTCGTGCTGACCGAGAACACAACCCATGCTTCCCTCAAGAACCGTCAAATACATGATCAAGGGTCTCCCTGCCACTAGGGGTATCAAAATAGGAGGCTCCTGCAAATACTGCTTTATTTTATCGAACGCCTTTTGACAATTGTCGTTCCACGTTACAGCTTGATCTTTCTTCAACAGCTTGAATAATGGTTCGCACGTAGCAGTTAGGTGAGATATGAACCGGGCGATGTAGTTCAACCTCCCTAAAAACCTGCGTACCTCTTTCTCTGTTTTAGGCGTCGGCATTTCTTGAATCGCTTTTATTTTAGCAGGATCGACCTCTATCCCTCTTTCGCTTACAATAAAACCCAGCAGTTTACCCGATCTCACCCCGAAGGTGCATTTGTTAGGGTTCAGTCTCAGCCTGAACTTCCTAAGCCTTTTAAATAACTTCAGCAGATTCACCAGATGCTCTTCCTCCGTCTGGGATTTGGCAATCATATCGTCAACATAAACTTCGATCTCTTTATGCATCATATCATGGAAAAGAGTCGTCATCGCACGCTGATATGTTGCCCCAGCATTTTTCAAACCAAAGGGCATCACTTTGTAGCAAAATGTTCCCCAAGGCGTTATGAAAGTGGTCTTCTCCATATCCTCTGGCGCCATTTTAATCTGATTATAGCCTGAAAAGCCATCCATGAAGGAGAATACGGAGTATTGAGCAGTATTGTCAACTAGTACATCAATATGAGGAAGTGGAAAATCGTCTTTTGGGCTTGCTTTATTCAAATCTCTATAATCCACGCACATTCGAACCTTGCCATCTTTCTTCGGCACTGGTACAATGTTAGCAACCCAGGAGGGATACTTTGTCACAGCCAGGAAACCAGCGTCCCACTGTTTTTGAACTTCCTCTTTGATCTTCACTGCCATATCTGGTCGAGTTCTGCGAAGCTTTTGTTTGACTGGCGGGCAATCTTCTTTCAGTGGCAGGCAGTGCACAACCATGTCTGTATCGAGCCCTGGCATATCTTCATACGACCAAGCGAATGCATCACTATACTCTCGGAGCATTTCAACCAGTCTTCGCTTGATATCGCCCTGCAGTGCGGCTCCGATACGAATATTCTTCTCAACCCCTTCCGACCCCAAGTTGATAATTTCGATGACCTCGTCGTGAGGCAGAATGGCTCTTTCCTCTTGCTTTACCAACCAAGACAGTTCTTCAGGAACGTCACTATCTTCGACAACCTCTTCTTCGGCCTGAAATACCGGATGCTCGAAGTCGGGACGAGTCATAAGTGGTTCAAGGATGTCATCTGAAAATGTTATCCTGCAAAAGGAATGGTTAAGTGCTTCAAAATGCGTATAAAGCGAATAACCACGTTGCCATTTTATTGAAAAATACAAAACAAGAAAGACAGAGATTACAGTATTTGCACATGAAAAAAAACGCCATTTATTTAATGATTAACATGCAATGTTCATAACAACGCAGCCCTAAGCAAATCTGGATGCCCCGGGCAAGACATCATATTATTCAACAATTAATAAAGCAAAGCATTACTGTTTAAGAGTCATAGGAACAAGCTCCTGAATGGACCAGTTGCACAGTCCTTGTCCTGGCGTGCTTGGCTGAATCCAGGCATCCATATCACAATCGCTGTCTCCTTCGTCAGACTCCGAAGCAGCACTGATGGTTTCATGACATACTCCACTGGCAGAGATGGTAATTGGCCCTCTGAAACGGGGTGCCCCCACGGAAGGAGTTGATGACGACGGTTGGTACCCCAGTCCGAACCGGTCCATCTTCACAGGAATATCCAACACTTTGCCCCAGCCCTTGGCTTCTCCTGCCTCCACTAGAGCTTGAGCTTCTTTATACGACGAAACGGCTATCTCCGACGCTTTGCTCGGCCCGGGACCTTTGTCCTTGATACGCAACCCTTCAAATGCCTGGCAGGGTGTTTCGTGGATCTCTCCGTCGACCTCCACATATTTAAATGACGACAGATGGCTGACCAGGATGTCTTCTTCCCCGCATACGGTGACCACGCTGTCCCCGACCATATATTTCAACTTCTGATGCAGGGTAGACGTGACTGCCCCAGCCCCATGAATCCAGGGTCTTCCGAGCAGGCAGCTATAGGCAGGCTGTATATCCATGATATAGAACTCAGTCGCAAACACCTCCGGCCCTACTTGCAGGGGCAATGTTATCGATCCAAAGACTGTTCTTCGCGTGCCGTCGAAGGCTCTAACTACCAAGTCACTGGGCGTGCACAAGATTCCTCTAACATCTAGCTTCATCATCGCCTTCTTGGGCAGCACATTCAAAGACGATCCGGTGTCGACCAATACATGCGACATTACTGATCCTCTACACTCGACAGATACGTGCAGCGCCATATTATGATCTCTCCCTTTCGGGGTCAAATCGAAGTCGGTAAAGCCCAAGCTGTGGCCTGCATTTACATGTGCCAACACTCCTTCCAGCTGATTTACAGAGATGTCTTGGGGTACAAAGGAAGTATCCAGGACTTTCAACAAAGCATTTCTGTGAGCTTCCGAACACAAGAGCAATGACAAGATGGATATTTTGGACGACGTCTGTTGCAGATGCTCCACAATCTTATAATCACTTTTTCGAATCAAGCGCATGAACTCTTCTACGTCTTTCGATGCCGATTCTTTGTCACTTGCTTGCACTGGGACATTCTCAACCACCTTCCCTTTTCCTTTCGCTAGTCTTTCGGCCTCCACTTCCGGCGATATAAAGATCCTACCACTCCTTGTCATACCTCCTGAACCAACAACGTTATCCACAGTCTCGGCTGGCTGCTTATTAACATCAATCTTTATCCCGTCACAATACACCTCCAACCCATATGACCATGGGACTGCTTTTGTGTTCTCGTACTGGATCGGCCCGGCCTTAGTTATGGTGATCGGTGGTTGCTGAGCTGGTGCTGCAATAGTGATTGTCTTTCGAGGAATTGTTACAGTGGCCACATCACTCTGATCATCTGCTACTGCCCCCGCGGGCTCTTCAGTTGCTGCTCGGTCAAACTGCAATGTGCCTCCATCAATTAAAGCCTGAATGCCTTTCTTCAAGTCATCACACCCTCCAGCTAAGGTCCAACACTCTAAGCAATACTCGTCACATCCTGGATAAACACCCCCTTGTAACAGTCTGCTTTTTATCTCGCTCAGCGGCGTCTTTAAATCGTCGACATTCATAATCAGATTCAACCCTTCCTCAGTCATAATGGCGTTTGCCCCATGATTAGGCATGGGTTTCTGCACTATATTCGGGCCTGCCGTTCCGAAATTGATAGTCTTATTGTCCAAAAGATCCTGCACAACGTGCTTAAAAGCATGGCAACCCTCTATATCGTGGCCCGGAGCCCCAGAATGAAACTCACAGTGCCTGCTTGCATCGTAACCATACGGAGGAGTTCCCGTTATCGGTGCCAGAGTTCTCTTCTCTACCAGGTTTAGACCCAACAATGTCTGTATCAAATCTGCATAGGTTGAGGGAGGCTTCTCAAACACTCTTCTTGGTTTACCACCCTGGAATCTTCGCTGAGCCTGCTGTACCCCCTGCTGAGGCTGCGGCTGCTGTTGCTGCATTGGCTGCTGCTGAAACGGTTGTTGTTGTTGAGGTGGTTGTTGCTGATACGGGATAGTAACACTCGCCACCTGCTGCGGCTGATTATATTGGTTTCGTCCCCTGCCTCGGCCTCGGCCTCGGCCTCCAAACACTGCGCTTGCCTTGCCCTGACGGCGCCCACCAAAAGCCTTCTTATTACTGCCAGGTGCAGTTGATTCCTCGGCCTGGAACTTTCCCTGCTTGATATTACGTTCAATCTTTTCTCCCATTAAAATTAGGTCTGAAAAGCTGGCCAGGGATGTATGAAACAACATGTCATGAAACAAGCCTGTGAATGTGCCGACGAACATGTCATTCATTTCCTTGTCTTCTACAGGAGGACGGACCCTGGCAGCCATATCGCGTCACCTTTGCGCGTACTCTTTAAAGCTTTCCCCCTTCTTCTGCGACAGCCCTGCCAATTGGACCCGATTGGGTGCCAAGTCGCTGTTATACTTGTAGTGAGCTACAAATGCCTCTGCCAATTGTTTCCATGTCTTGATATTGGTTGGCTCCAACCCCATGTACCACTCTAAGGAAGGGCCTGACAAACTATCTTGAAAGAAATGCATTAGCATTCTCTCATCAGTTGAGTACGCAGACATCTTTCTGTAATAAGCCCGCACATGCACTTTCGGACATGTGTCCCCTTTATACTTATCAAATGCAGGAGCTTTGAATTTGATTGGCACCCTCAAGCCAGGTACCAGCCCCATTGTTGCCATGTCCAAGCCCACAGCACTTTGGTTCAGGACCCCCCTCATCTGCTCTTCCAGCATTCTGATCTTCTAGGAGTCATCCATCGGCCCTTCGAAACCTCCGCCGGAGAAAGCGTCCTCCTGCTGATCTTCTTGCCACATACCATTCCCAGCTCCATACCCGTCATATCCATTGTTGCGGCCAGCTCTAATCTGATTCATCACCGGACCTCGGCCTCTGTTGCCGTACCCTTGAACACCTCCAGCAGGCCCAAAAGCCATTAACCCAGCGCCGTTTCCATTTCCGAAACCTCCGTAACCCTGATTGGTCACACCATAGCCATCTTGCCCAAAGCCTTGAGCATTGAAACCATATTTCCCAGCATTATCGAATCCCTAATCATTGAACCCGAATCCAGCATTGACAAAGTCGTTGGCTCCCATATTATCACCCAAGTTGACATCACCAAGCCCAACGTTATGGACAGCAGTCTCATTCCCAACTCCGGCATTACCGTTTACAGCAGCGGCAGCGTTGTTGACATTAGCAGCAGGTATATTGACTACAGGTGGAGCCACTGGCGTGGGAGTACCATCTCCATGAACAGTATCGACTCACACAAACTGATGATCCTCATTACCGTGGCCAGCATTTCGGGCCAACAGAGGTTGGACCATGGCTTGCAAATTCTCCTGACCTTTTGCAATAGCCTCCATGGTCTGCATAAAGAGAGCTAGCTTCTCGCGCACATCTTGCATCTCGTTCTGCATTTGATCCATGATTCTTCGACAGTTGGTGCGAGTAGAATAGCGATGCGGGTGTTGATCTGCAATCCTGGAAAGTACCTGGTACAGAGCAGGAAATAAGACACCATCCAAAGATTACCTGTAATGCAATATGAATATGAATGCAATGCAATGTGTGTGTCTGTGCATTAGGGAAGTTCATTCCCCGATTCTAGTGTGAAGGTGCCGGTGCAGTGACAGTACTATCAATATAAAGATCGGAGCTGAATCACAGAAAGCCTCATATATTGCTGAGAAATCAATAAACCCGGAATACAATGTCACTGAGAGTACAACAAGAAGGCATGACCTCAACCAACAATCCTGGTGATGGTCAGCACTATGCAAATAAAGCATACAAGCTACTACATGAAATGATCAAATCCTCCCATAAGTCTGATACTTTTCTAGCAACTTCTTGGTCTCCGGATGACTGGGTCGAGCAAGCAGCCCTTCAACAAGTTGGTTCCTTTTCTTAAGAACACGGCGTACGTCTTCAGCAGTTTCTTCCCATGCCCCCTCTCCGAAGCGATCTTCTAGTTTACGCTTCTGAGACACAGCTTCATCTCTGCCTTTGATGGCCTTGTTCAGTGCGTTCTGGAGACTGTACCGGGTCATCACTTCTTCTTCACACTTCTTGATGCTGGACTTCAACTGCTCTTCGAGGTCGGAGATCTGCTGCTTCAACTTATCCTCCCTCTTCTTATTGTTGGTGAGCGTGGCATTCCAGGTCCTATTGCAGGAAGAGATCTCTCGGTGAGCGATGTCAAGCGCTTTCTTTTTGGACTCAAGCATGTCATGGGAGCTTCTGAACTCTTGCCCCAGACGTTCGCGCTTCTTCCTCTCCTCGGTCAACTCAGCCCCTAGTTTGTTCATTAGCTCAATCTGCTGTTGGAAAGCATACACGGCCTTATTTTTCTCGCTGCGTATTTGGGCTAGCTCCTGCTCCAACCCTTCGTTGATCTTCATCAGGGCTTCTTTTTCTTTCACAACTTGCTCGTAGGCCTCCCTAGAAACAGTAGTTGGCTCTGCTACCGGAATAGGAACAAGAACTGGTGCATCTGGAAATGGCATCCCCAACTGACTGGCTCTCTCCTGAATCCATTCTCTGTAAGGTGCATAGGCCTGACAGTCATTCTTTCCTAACAACGGCTTCCCTCTTTGGTTAATACACGTCCAGGCATGCTGCAACCTGGCTAACAACTCCCCCTTCAAATCTCCGGTGAAGTACAGAGATTCCTGTACTTCTTCCTCCTTTGGCGGGTTCTTCAGCGCATATCCGAATTGGCGAATGAACAGAGAAGGGTTGTAATTGATACACCCTTTTCTCCCTATCAGCGGGACATTAGGGTAACCAGAACAACTGAAGATAAGCTCGGATCCCAGCAGATCTCTATCAAACCAATCAACGTCTTCAGAAGTTAACCTCATCATATGCTCTGGCCAGTCGGGCGTGATTGCATTATCCATGAAAGGTCCCCTCGAGGGAAGATGGCTCTTGAACCACATATATAGTAAAGGTACGCAACAAGAGACGTTCTTGCCTCTCCTGTTTTCATTCCTATAGTGCATCGAATGGTAAAAGTCCCCGATCAGTGTTGGTACTGGGTTACCGGCAGCAAATAGATGAAATGCATCCATGTCCACGAAGTTCGGGAAGTTAGGGAACAGCACTATCCCATAAATGCAGAGGGCCAAAATAGCGTTAAAGACCACCCAACACCCATTCTTGGCGTACTCTTGAGCCTTGCCAACCAGAAACTGAAGAGAAAAACCCGGAACCCCTCGCCACGCAGTCATCAACAAGTTAGAAGCATTCATATGCAGGGCTTTGGCTAAATCCTCCAAATTGGGCTCAGCGGCTGAGTGAATAAAAGGAACTGCATTCTGAACGGGTAGCTCGGTAAACTCTACATACTCCTCCATGGTGGGCCCCAAGATAAAATCCGCAAACGTGAAACATCTCAAAGTCGGGTCATAGAATTGCATTAAGGTGTACAGCCCATTCAATTCATCATTAGTAGACCTGCGCACTAGACCCAACAACCGTCCGTAACTCTGCCTGAAGCTTCTACGGACATCCTCATCTGCAAGAGAAATCAGACCCAGGAGTGGAGTAATATTGGGGATAGGTAGCTTATACGCAACGGTCATCCTCAAACCAGCCATGATCAAATACTCAGAAGTCCAGACACTAGAACCGGGGGGATGCAAATGCACCTGCAGCATAGACACACGTTAGTGGGATGCAATGATAATGAGTATGCAAACAATGCAATGCAAGTAACATGCAACAGGGACCAACTGCCGTAGCTGAATAGCATGAACCATACCAAGAAGTCTCAGATAGACTCTCTTGAAGTCCTCAAACCATGGTCTCGGATAGACCTACAACAAAGCTCCAACAATAGTCTCTGACAGACCTCAAACCACAACTCCGACTGGTCTCTGGCAGACCTCAGAACACATCTCCAACTGGTCTCTGACAGACCTCATAACACATCTCCAAGTGGTCTCTGACAGACCTCATAACCCTCTATAAATACCCAGGATCTCTGATCACGAAATAACCGGTAGTCTGAAGGTCTAGTTACCTGCATATCCCCAAACCCTCTCACAGGTGGATGTCCTAGTAACTGACAAGGGTATGGCATCCTATGCGGTCGTCGGTGTCACAGACTTTCAGGGTTGATGATACGATTCCCAGAAGGAGTGGCATCACCAAATCCTGAAGAGGCCTCACTTAGCCAACTTCCAAATGATCGGTCCCCAGAGTCGACAATCCAACTAACCAGCAACCCAAGCCACCCAAAGGGCAGGACAGGAGGCCAACCAGAAGAACCTCGTCTGAGCGTAGATTTTGCGGGACACTAGGACATGCAAAGCACGTGCGCGCCCACTAATCTCTACTCTAAGTCTAAGGTGCACTCAAGCCCAGGTCCGGCTTCTCACTCAATATCAGAACACCCGTCACACCCTAATACAGCAATAATAATCAATATATATAATGCTGAAAATAAAGGTCAGAAATATAAATCCATACAAAATCCACGACGGGAAAACAAGCGTTAGGATTGACTCTCTTAAGGGACGTTGGATCCCAAATGCATAAGAACTATCGCAGTCCTTAGCAGCTAGGGGACGTTGAATTCCCCAGCAGAGTCGCCAGCTATCACTACTGCGAAAATCGGCGTCGGCTGAACAGAAGAGTCGCCACCGTGCGTTATTTATCCCACGGGAGGGAAAGGAAACGCTCAGAGTAAACCTCGCACAATACGGGAAAGGTATGGTCATCGCAACCAAAACCTGGGTTCGGGAGTCGGTTACGCAAGGGGAAGGTATTAGCACCCCTCACGTCCGTCGTACTCGACGGGATCCACGCTTGTTTTCGGGTATGGATTGTTATTCTATCTACTCTACAGGTTAGGGATTAACGAGAAAAGAAAATGACTCGGCAAAGTATCGCACTTTATGCCTACGTATTCCCGTCTGGAACGAGAAATCAGAGTCAACGTAGTTCGCCTACCTACGGGAAAGGAGGGGAAGGTCGCTCGCTAGGATATCGCATCCTATGCCTACGTACTTTCATATAGCATGAAAGATCAGAGCAAACGTAGTTCGGGCTACGTACGACACAAGTCTGCCTTGGTTGATTTTATTCATTCTGAAAAAGGTTTTTCTGATTAACAGTCCCGGCGGATAAAAATGACGTCTTGATGAGTTCACATTCTTTTTAAGGAAGAAGTGTCTTTTATTGTGTTTGAAATCTTTATGGTGTTTTTCTATTTGTTTTGAGAAAGAAAGAGACAGAACTCTAACCTACGGTTGCGAAGGGAAACAAACTAACCTAATGTTATCATGCATGGGTTAAGACCTATTGTCTATCATGCTCCTCTCTTGCACAGAGAGAAACAGAGATCCTAAGGGAATAAACGGAAACAGAAACAATTTCAGATATATACAGTAATAAGGTAAAATGCATGGATGCAGCAATACAAGCGAGGCAAGGGAGTCCCACTCAACCTCGAACCTAGAAAACAATAGGCTAAAGTGAACAGACTTCACTTTCAACCCAGCAGGGTAAACAGCAAACAATACAGTCAGGAAAACCAATCAATACATCAGAAATGAAATACAGCAAAAATAAACAGCTACAGCAGCTCTGCATCAATATCCATCTTCAAGTCATCTCCACTCAGCTACAAGCTTCAGTCAGTAGTAGTCTCTATCTTCACAGTCTTCAAGCAAGGGCTTTGGTTGTCAATCTTCAGTCTACAATGGCTTTTGTTCAAGTCCTATCCTCCAAGCTGAGGGATCAATCACCAAAGTGAATTGGGTGTTAAGCAATTAGTTGACTACCAATGGTGGCAAACCAACTGCTACTAACACATAAGACATTTTCTCTCAAGAGTTCTACCCCTTAGACAATAGCACCAAGCCTTCCAAAGGAAGGGGTGAATGTCTTAGAGAGACTCTGTATCACAGAGAGGAATGGAGGCAGTCAAAACCTTCCATGTTTGAGAATCAAGCTTTCTAATCTAGAGCTCTGCCTAGCTCCTAAGCCCTAATCTCCTCAACAGCTGATGGCAAAAATCTCCTCTCCAACTCTGGAAGTTGGTCTTCAGTCTCTGGATCTCCAATGGCTTCATCATCATCAGCCTTCAGCTTCCCCAATCCCCAGACAGTCCCAATACCCACACAGACAAACAGTAATCCCCAGAGGGCACACCACACCAAGCAATCACATATAACAGTATATACTAATAGCAGTAGGGGAATCCTAGTGATTTCTAAGGGGAACTATCCTATACCCATAACCCCTATAGTCCATACCCCAAAAATCAAATGAAACTATCCTAAAAGAATTAAACTATTTCACCTAAGTTGATTTGAAACCCTAATTTTATTCATGTTGTTTTCCCCTAAGCTAATCACCTAAAACTAACTCCTAAAAATATGAACTAAATTGCATCTACAAGATAACAATGTCTATTAATCATCCTAAAAAGAAGGAACAAAAAATATCAAAGCATCTAGTAGAACAAAAATTAACAAATTTATGTATGAAATTAAACTATTTAAAATGCTATTTATTTGGAAAATATGGAAAAAATATCAAATAAAAAATAAAATGCAATTTTTAATTTTTATAATTTTCTAGACTCTTTAAAGAAAATTATGCAAAAAGAATTATTGAAAAATAATGTTTTTATGATTTATTATGATTTTTAGAAAATGCATGAAAAGTGAAAAGAAATTGAAAATGAAATAAAAGGAAAATAGAGGGAGGGGGTGTGAAGAGCAAACGCGCTCAGTCGTTTTTCCCAGGTGGGCCAGAACACAGGGGTGCGAATAAAACAAAACCATAGGCCCATGCAGCAATCAGAAATCAACCAAAAAACAAAAAAGTGAGAACGGTGTGGATAGCAACATTTCCAGTTAGAATTATTGGGCCTGCGCTGGGAGGGGTGTCAAAAGCAAGGAACTCCAAAGCCCACTCAGAAATTTTAAGTGAAACGGGGCGTTTCACTCCTTTGAGTTTCCCTCCATTTCCAAATTAAATCACGACTGTTTGATCAGATTCCCATTCAAAGTCAATTACTCCATCGTGTGGCCATGGCTTCGTCATCAACCTCCAGCCAAAACCCTAAGCTCTGAAACCCTAACCATGCACGAATCAAACTCTCCTCTGTTCTCCCTCATACCTCCATGGATTCACACGATTCCAAGAGCAAACTTGGTCCATTTTCTTCCCTCTACACAACCATGATAATAACTCTTTCTAAAATCCCCTCAAAATACAAACCCGATAGAGGCAACAGGTAGGATCCACCATGAACACCTGTGATCAAATGCTCCAATTCTCCTCAATCTTCATCCTAGCTTAATCTACATTCCATGCTGATCTTAACATGCTAATCCAACAAGATTTTCGTGCCTCATCCTAGTAGTTATAGGCTCTAACAGATTATGCACTCCATAGCCAAACCTCACAAAACCTCTCCAAACTCTGTGAAAATCATCATCTAACCTAACTTAACCAGTCTAAGCTATCAAAACCCTATCATGCTAACCAAAAACATGCAATTCGAAGAGAAATCCAACCTGGTTTAAAATGGAGATACAGCTATGGAAATCTCTGAATCAATGCTTGCAAGGACTTGAAACTGATCCACACACCACCACTTTGATTCTGTATGCAAAGATCTAGGCTCAAACTTCCTGAATCTTGTCCTTGAGAAGTTCTTGCAATTTGGATGGTTATCTTGAACAGCACGATTCTTCCTCCAATTCTACCAATCTTGATGTGGATTATGATGCTTGAATGATGATGATGAAGATTCAATCAAAAGATGTGAAGATTGATGGAGATTTGAGAGAGTTTGTGAAGCTTATGCAAAATGGAGAAAGTGTGTATAACTTGGGGTTTTGAACAAATGAAATCACCAACCATGGCATGAACTATCTCTTATCAATATATAGGTGAGGTTAGAACCTCCTAGAAACTTGGAGAAGTTTCCCTTGCATTCTTTCCCTTGAATTTGGTTTATGTACCTTCCATTACAAGCAACCATGAATAACTCACAAAATATGAACTATGCTCAAAATTCTACTTTAGCCAATGTCTTTAAAATGATCTTTCCATTCAAAATGACCTATAATTTTGCTTCATTTGGCCAAGATATGAAAAATCTCATTTTTAAGTCCATTTTTATTCATTAAATCCAACAATTTTGAAACCTTGTGCTATGAATCTTTCCAATCTCTCATGGTCACTTTTATAGACTCAAAATGTCATTTGGAACAAGTTTGATGTTGTAAAGTTTTCCATTTGAAGCTTCCTTGTATGAGTTTTGGGCATAGGTTAAAATGACCTGTAATTCTTAGATGACCAAAATACCCTTTTCTTGCCAAGACCATAAGTAGAGTTCCACAAATCATATGAAGGCATACCATACCATTATAGAAATCTAAGACAATGAGGAACAACTCTTATGTTGACCAGAAATTCATTTGAAATCTCCTTGAGGGGTAAAAATTGCTTGGAAGTCAAGTCACTTTCACGGACAAAATTTCAGATACCTCAGATGACCTGTAACTTGCAAGGACCATAACTTGAGTTATATAAATCTCCTTGATGTCTTCCACCACTCAAATTAAAGGTATTGAGATCCTCTACAAGTTTCATGTTGGCCAAGGATCCATTTGAAGCTTGCATTTTAACTTATCTTGCTTGGAAATTTGACCTAAACTAGGGGATTTTACATAGAAACCCTAATTTAGAAACTCCTCTTCTCCTTGATTTCTCTTGATTTCTTCCTAGCATAACAACATATCCTTATTCTCCATGTCAAATGATGAACCCCACATCTCTTCAATAGCCCTTAATGTCTTTCAATCAGTCAATTGACCTAGAGTTGACCCAGGGTTGACCCAGATGAAACCCTAGTTGACTGTCTTCCACTGCAATACTTGTGACTACCTCAACAACTTGTCTCCTTCTCCCAATGAATTTCTAAGTCCTCCAAGATGTCTAGATACTCCCCATGCTCAGCCCACAGCTCACAATTTCTTTGTTGATCCTCAGACACCCTCAGTTAGGAGATATACTCAATGCTTGATCTACTGACTTGATAGCTTCCAAATTCTTTTATGATGATTTGAATGAGATTGAATTTGAATGATAACCTCTTGATAGGCCTCTAGAGATGAGAATAATGATTGGTCCCCTGTTGGATGACTTGATATGCTATGCTATGCAGATGAGTAACCTATGTACATGGCTCTATATGCAAATGCTAATGATATTGAAACATAAACCAAGTGGATAAGGTTGAGCAAATTTTAGGGTGCAACAGACGGAGGCTTATCAAATACCCTCTTCGGCCTTACATTCTGAAACCTTCCCTGACCCTGATTCTGCCTTTGCTGCTGTTGTGGTTGTTGTTGTTGTTGTGGTTGTTGTTGCTGTTGTTGCTGAGGAATTGGAATAGTAACATTGGCTATCTGTTGAGGTTGAATGTACTGATTTCTGCCTCTGCCACCATACACAGTGCTAGTATCACCCTGTCGTCTTCCACCAAACGCTTTTCTCGCACCCCCAGCTGGAGTAGATTCGCCTGCCTGAATCTTTCCAATTTTAATTCCATTTTCGATCCTTTCTCCCATAAGGATCATATCGGAGAAGCTACCCGTCGAAACATTGAGTAACTTGTCATAGTACATTCCTATGAACGTCCCCACAAACATGTCATTCATCTCCCTTTCAACCAAAGGAGGGTGCACTCGAGCTGCCATATCGCGACATCGCTGCGCGTACTCTTTGAAACTTTCACCACTTTTCTGCGACAGGCTCTGCAACTGAACCCTGTTTGGCGCCAAATCGCTGTTATATTTGTAATGCATAACGAAAGCATCAGCCAACTGCTTCCAACTTCTAATCTGAGTGGGCTCCAGTCCCATGTACCACTCCAATGATGGTCCCGATAAGCTATCTTGAAAGAAATGCATGAGCATCCTTTCATCATTGGAATATGCAGACATCCTTCTATAATAAGAACGTACATGGACCTTTGGGCAGGTATCCCCTTTGTATTTGTCGAATGTGGGAGCCTTGAATTTCAATGGCACCCTCAGCCCTGGTACCAACCCCATAGTAGCCATATCTAACCCAGCGGAGTTCTGATTAACCACACCTTTCATCTGCTCTTCTAGCATTCTGATCCTTTGAACAGGGTCAATAGGGCCTTCAGGTCCCATACCCCTTCCTGAAAAAGCGTCATCCTGTTGATCCACATTCCAGTCATCGCCATACCCATCGTAACCCATGTTACAGCCAAATCCTTGCTGATTGAACACAGGACCCTATCCTCGGTTGTCGAACCCTAGATTGACCCCAGCAGGTCCAAAACCATTGTTGAAAGGAAATGCTCCAGCACCGTTCACATTACCGAATCCACCATTACCGTGACCATACCCCTGATTGTTGCCGTAACCGTCGTTACTGAAGCCTTGATTGTTGAACCCAAAGTTCCCGTCCTGATTGACATTGCCATACCCATTGTTTCCAAAGCCAACATTGTCAACGAATCCTTGATCGGCATCCACAGTGTTGCCTTTGTTGTTAACAACATGCCCATCACCACCATTTCCAGTGTTGCCATTACCAGCGCCAGCACCTACACCAGTACCAGTGTTCCCGTTGACAGTCACAACAGGTGGAGTAACAATTGTCGGTATCTCATCCTCCCGGCGAGGAGTTTCAACAGAAACGTGGTCAGTATTGCCATTTCCGTTCGCCCGCGTCAGCAGCGGCTGTACCAAAGTCTGAAGATTCTCTTGGCCCTTGGCCATACTCCCCATAGCTTGCATGAATAGAGTCAACTTCTCACGGATTTCCTGCATCTCAACTTGGACTTGATCCATTATCTTCTTGCAGTTGTTTCTGGTTGAATAGCGATGGACTCTCTGGTCGTCAATCCTGAAAAACCTAAGAGATGTAGGAAATAAGATACAGATTCAAAAATACCGGTTATGCAATATGAGGATGCAGATGAAAACGTATAAATATGCTACAGGTTATAGTCCCCCCCCCCCCCCCGATTCTAGTTTTAGAGAGAAGGCCATCACGACAATGGAGTCCCCATCAGGCAAGCAAGGAATCAGAAAACCCTCATATATAAACAAATGCCAAGAGGCAGAGTACAAGAGTACAACTGAATACAACTGAAGAGACCTCGGCCAACAAGCCTGGCGATGGTCAAAATACAAGTACAAAAAGTAAGGCAAAGATGACTCAGGCCAAATGGCGCGCTCTGACATCTTCCAATATCCTCAACGTCTCTGAATGACCTAGTCTGGAGATTAGCTCTTGTATCAGTAATGCATGTCGCTCAACAGTGGATCTCAGCTTTTTGGCGTCGTCCTTACAGGTTCCTTCGCCAAAACACTCGTCAAGTCTGCATCTCTTGGAGCCGGCCTTCAATTCACAACCTCTCGGTTTCTTGCCACGGTCACTTACTCTAAGCTCAACAGCACTCCTAAGTGATGTCTCTTCAGCAATATTTGCATCTTGGGCTCTAATCTGCGCATCTAGCGTGGCAATCTGCAGCTTCAGCTCATCTTCACGCGCCTTCCGCTTGGTAAGCATGGTATTCCATAATGCTTCCCACTTGCCGAGTCGGGAATAAGCTTTTTTTAAGATTTCCTTCTTGGAAGCAAGCACCTTGCTAACACCGTTCAAGGCTACTCCCACCTTTTCCTTCTTGTTGGTCTCTTCAGTCAACTCTGAACCCAACCTATTAATCAACTTCATCTGTTCCTTCACAGTGAAGGTAGCTTCATTCTTCTCATGACGCAACTGGAAGATCTCTTTCTCTAACTCATCATTGGCTTTCTTCAATTCTTCATTTTCAGCCAACAATTTGTTATACTTGTCAATCTCTACCGAAGTAGGTGCCTCAATCACTAAAAGATACAGAGGTTCCACAGCAGGATATGGCATCGAGGAAATCCTAGCTCTCTCGTGGATCCAAGCCAAATAGGGATCATAAACTTTGTTGTTGCTCTTACCAAGCAAAGTTTTCCCTCTCCTATGGATGTTAGCCCATGCACGTCTCAACCTGATCAAAACAGCCTCGTCTAATGAGCCCGTGAGATACAGAGATTCCTGTATCTCAACCTCAATAGGAGCATCTCTCAAGGCATAACCAAACTGTCTCACCAGTAGAGAAGGGTTATAGTTGATACAGCCTTTCCGTCCAATCAAAGGGACATTCGGAAAGCCACTGCAACTATATATAATATTAGTGCCAAGCATACTCCGATCAAACCAAATGATGTTCTCAGCAGACAGCCCCATCAACCGGAAAGACCAATCCAAAGTATCAACAACATCAACAAAAGGCCCTGTCTTCGGAAGATGTCCCTGGAACCACCTGTACAAAAGAGGAAGACAGCAGGAAACATTCTTGCCACGACGTTTCTCATTCTTATAGTGAATAGAATGATAAACATCGCCCAAGAGAGTAGGAACTGGATTCTTCGAGGCAAGAATCAAGAAGGCATCTGAGTCAACAAAATCTGGCACATTAGGAAACAAGATAGTCCCATAGATACAGACAGCTAGAATGGCACTGAAGGCAACCCAACATCCACTCTTCGCGCACTGTGTAGCCTTCTCAACCAGGACAGACAGGTGAAAACCACAGGCTCCGTTTAGCTTGACCAATCCTCCAGGAAACTCAGAAGTGTCTAAACTGACAATCTCAGCAAGTGTAGCCAACTCAGGCTCAGCGTCAACATGTATAAAGGGCATCTGGTCTAACACAGGAACTCCCATCATAGCAGAATACTCCTCCAAAGTGGGTGCCAGAATATAGTCGGGGAATAGGAAACATCTCAGTTGAGGCTCATAAAACTGCATCAAAGTATACACCCCAGTCGTCTCAAATGCTGAAGGCCTGTACAACAAACTAAGCAATCTCCCATAAGATACTCTGAACTCAGCCCTCACTCTCTCATCTGCTAGAGCAACTAATCCCAGCAAGGCACTGATATCTGGCGAATGCAACCGGTAAGCAACTGTCCTCTTCATGGACTCCATGTCTGGCTAGAAGATACACTAGAATCAGAGGGGAATGATCACACCTGCAACATAAATACATGTTAATGAAATGAAGTCATGAAAATGCACATGCATATGCAAACAGGAGACCAAGTGCAATGCTGATGAACTGTGCTGCTCTGTACTGAAGCCTGAGAACCATCAAATCTTCATCTCAAACCAACCACTCAACTATACCCTGTAACCACATCTCACTGACAGAGATAAACCAGGTATTCTGAGGTCAAAGGTTTCCTTCAAACAAACCTACCTACCCCTCACAGGTGTGTACTTAACTCGCATACGAGGTACGACATCCTATGTGGGTTCAACGTCACATACTTTCAAGAGCGATGATACGATACCCATAAGGTGTGGCATCATCATCCCTTGAAGCGGCCTCACTTAGTTGAATCCCAAATGATAGGTCCCCAGAGTCGACAATCCTCGGGTCAGACAACTCGCCGAGCCCTAAGGGCCAGGCAAGAAGCATCAAAGAGAATCTCGTCCGAGCGCAGATTTCGCGGCTAGCTGGTGCGAGCTAAGCAAGCAGGCTAACCACTACTCTCTACTTCTAAGTCTATGTGCAAACTCAAGCCCAGGTCAGGCTTATCTCTCAATCTAACCCTCTACCCAGCACAACAATAATAATATAGTACTGAAAGTAAAGGCAGAAAGGTAAATACATACAAAACCCCAGACGGGAAAACAAGCGCTAGGATCGACTCGCATAGGGAACCGTTGGAGTCCCCAGCAGAGTCGCCAGCTGTCGCTACTGCGAAAATCGGCGCCGGCTATGACAGAAGAGTCGCCACCGTGCGTTATTTATCCCAAAGGAGGGAAAGGAAACGCTCAGAGTAAACCTAACACAAAACGGGAAAGGAATGGTTGTCGCAACCAAATTCCTGGATTCGGGAGTCGATTACGCAAGGGGAAGGTATTAGCACCCCTCACGTCCGCCATACTCGACGGGATCCACGCTTGTTTTCTAGTACGGATTGTTATTCTATCTACTCTACAGGTCTGGGTTAAAAAGAAAAGAAAGTGACTCGGCAAAGTATCGCACTTTATGCCTACGTATTCCCGTCTGGAACGAGAAATCAGAGTCAACGTAGTTCGCCTGCCTACAGGAAAGGAGGGGAAGGTTGCTCGCTAGGATACGGCATCCTATGCCTACGTACTTTCATACAGCATGAAAGATCAAAGCAAACGTAGTTCGGGCTACGGAAGACACAAGCTTGTCTGACTGTTTTTTATTACCTTCAAAAAGGGGTTTCCTTGATTAAGAGTCCAAGCGGACAAAAATGACACTTTGATGTTTGTTTTGAATCTTTTACGAAAGAAGTGTTTTTTAGTTTGTTTGCAATCTCTGACGCACTAGAGACTATGATTTGAGAGTGACTACATCGCATGTCACCCTAAGGGTACCACACTAAACAGTCAGATTACTGAAGAGTGACCCTCCAGCAACCTTTTCCCAAATAGCTTAAGGCTCGTAATGTACTGCATCGATTACCCTTATTACTGTATTTTTGAGTTGTTTTGAGATAAGAAGAGAAAGACCCTAACACTATGGTTGCAAGGGAAACTAACCTAATGTTGTCATGCATGGATAAGAATCCTAATGACTATCATAATTCCCTCCTGCACAGAGGAAATCAGAGATCCTAGGGGATAAACAGAAAAGAAAGCAAGCAAATACAGTAAAATGCATGCAATGTAGCAATACAAGCGAGGCAAGGGAGTCCCACTCAACCTCGAACCTGGGAAAACAATAGGCAAAGTGAATCAACATTCACCTCAAACCTAGGGGGCAAGCTACACAAGCCAACAAACAATACAGAAAACAAAACCCCAAAGCAGAGGAGGCAGCCCAAGCAGCAGCACCAAACTCCTACAGCAAACAGCAGCTATGACAGCAACAGATGATTAACCAGCAAAACATTGGCAGCAACAACCTTCCTCATCTTGATAGCTCTTATCTTCAAGCTTCAATAAACTTTCAACCTTCAACAAGCACCAGGTTTCAACAAGCTCCCAGCTTAAGCAAGCTCAAACCCCAACCAGTAACTAGCTTCAACAAGCCCCTGACTTCAACTTCAACAAGCAGCAAAACCCTAGCTTCAACAAGCAACCAGATTCAACAAGCCCATACTTCAACTCTACTAAGCTTAAACAAGCACCTCCAGGGGAGAATCATTCGACAAGATCAAGTTGGAATGTTAAGAAGCTCAATGACAACCAAGGGAAGTCACTGAGAACTTAACATTATGAGAGACTGGCATCCTCAAAGTTCTACTCACTTGGGCATACCACTCATCCCTCCTAAGGAGAGATGGAGCTTCCCAAGGAGGACTTTATGTCCTTGGATAGAATGGAGATGGACAAGATACTCCATGTTTGAAGAAAGAAACAAAACTAGTCTAATGCTCTTCCTAAAACCCTAGTTTCCCTAAGCTCCTGACAAGCATCCACAAGATGAGAGAATCTTCACATCCAAGCTCCTTCAAGCTCTCTAAATCACCTTCAATTGGTCTTCATGATCATCCAAGCTCAAAAGCAACACCACCCTAGTCTAAGGGGAACTATTGAAACAAACTAGTCAAATTAGTTCATCAAAAACACCTAGAAGTTAGTCCTAAAACTAATTCTACTTAAAATACCAAAATGGGTTATAAAATCCTACAAAAATTACTAAGGGTTCCTAAACCTCTTATTACTCTCTCATACAAAAACCAGGGGGTTAACCATTCATTTGGACCTAAAACTATGTCCTAAACCTAAAGGTATCATCTTAAAACCCAAATTCTAAACCACCTATTGTTTAATGCTCAAACTAGCCTAAAATTATCTCACAAAAATATTAGAAAATTACTGTGGGTACATGCATATCTAATCTAACTATCCCAAAAAGTATCAACTCAAAATTCATCACCAATTGGAAGACAAAAATTATACAAAATATATGGTCAAATAGGTGACACAATGGACGTTAGCACAAAAGAAAAATTGTAACTAATTCAAATAAAATCCTAAAAATGTAAAATCAACGCCTAAACTTTCTTAAGACATTCAGGAACTACAGAAAAATAATTCATAATATTTCAATGATTTTTACTATTTTTAAAGTAATTAATTCAAACAGCTAGTAAAACAGAAAAATAAAGAAAAGAAAATAAAGAAAGAACAGTAGAGGGTGTAATCAGCAGGAATTTCATGTGTAAAATCAAGTTGGGCTGGAAGAGAGGGGTGTGGTTAGCATACTGAATCCAAGGCCCATATGAAATTGCTCATCACCAATAATCAGAATTAAAATGAAGCAAAATGTCACACGGTGGAATCGAACCGAGGTTCACTCGGCTGGCTTCAAATTCGTCTGGACACGTGGCGCGCCCTGGACGCTCGGATGCGCGGAGTAGTCAACCGTGAGGACCGATCGGACGGCGCGTGTTCGTCTTCTCCGATTTGAATTTTTCTGCACATGAATGCTTTGCGCGCAACCCTCCCATGGTGGACGGGAATGAAAATTTTCCGACAAACTTTAAGTGACCATATCTCCCTCAATATTTATCCGTTTGCAACGATTCTTGAACCAGTTTTGCATGAAATTTCGAGAGGAATCCAAATATACTACTTAAACAGCCTAAAAATTCACGAATCAAAAATTCCATATTTCAACCGAAAACGAATTTAATCCTAAAATCTCACTAAACACCAAGTTCTTTGCCCAGAAATCATCTACAACTTAAGGTGAACCTAACCACATGATTCTAATGCATTGAAACCACATAAATTAGGAGAAAATTCAAGAAGTAAGAACCTACGTTCGAGCTTCAATCGGAGTCGCTTACGGCTTGATTCTTGATCCAAAACGTTCCAGATCCAATGAGTGATGATGTTAGAAGAAGATTGAATCCTCAATGGTGCTTGAAACGGCCTCTAACAGAAATTCACTCTTTCACTTTTCTTCTTCAAGCTTCAATGGTGATATTTGCTTCCAACCCCAATCAATCTCCAAAAAAGTTTCTTATGAGCTCCTAGACCTTTATAGAATTATTTAGAACCTTCTAGAGCTCAGGCCCAAGCCCAAAATTAAAATTCCAAGTCCAACTTTTCTTCAAAATTTTGGTTATCGTAATGCATGAAATTGGCTTCATAGCTTGCATGGGAAGCTTTGGATGACTTACATATTTCATTTGGAAAGAATTCAGCCCAAAAGGAATCTCCACATTACCTTTGTGAAGGAATTGTGTGATGTAACTTTTATGTGAAGAAATCTTGTGAAAGGCCATGAAGCACACTTCAAATGAAAATTCCACAATTGCCAATGTTTCTAAAACATATTTTCTGATTAAAATGAGTGGTTATTTGACTTGTTTTGGACCCATAACCATTTATTCAATTTCCCACCAAAATTGCCTTTTAAATGACTTTAATTTCTTCATTAAAAAGCCATTTCAAACCAACTTCTCCTATGAGCCAATTCAAACCTTCCTTGATGCATAGTAAAGGTTAAAACCCTATTTTGAGCAACTTTATAGTTGAACAATTTTCCATTTGAGGAGTGGAAGGTGGAGATTTTGGCACATGCCTGAAAATGACCTATACTCACAAATGCCCAAAATACCCCTGGATTGCCAAGATCATAACTTGAGTTCTATAAATCCCCTTGAGGACTTCTAGTACTCTATGGAAAGCTAATATCAAGATATACAACTCTAATGTTGGCCAAGAATCCATTTGAAAACCCCTTGAAGGGCAAAAGTTGCTTGGAAGTCAAGTGACTTTCACAGATAAATTTTATAGTCCTCTGGTGACCTGTAACTTGCAAAGACCATAGCTTGAGTTCTACAAATCTTCTTGAAGACTTCTAGTACTCAAATTAAAGGTATTGAGAAGCTCTACAAGTTCCATGTTGTCCAAAGCTCCATTTGAAACTTGTATTTTGACTTATATGGCCTTGAAGTTAGGCATTAAATAGGGGATTTTACACTGAAACCCTAATTTAGCAACTTCCCACATTCTTGATCTTTCTTTGCTTAACCTTGGCACAACACCACACATGTATCAACATACCAATCCATGCATCCCATGACCTCAAGGTAGGCTTTGATGCTTTCCCACTACTCAATTAAACTAGGGTTGACCCAGATGAAACCCTAGTTGACTGCACTTCAAATGTGGCTCTCGTACTTGAATTAATTACTTGTCTCAGCTTCAATAAGGCCCTCTAGACATCCCATGAGATCCATACACACCTCATATTCCCACTCCATGCTTCTCATCCGCCTGATGATTCTCAACATTCCTCAAGATAGGAGCAAAACCCACATGTAGGCACTCAAGCTTCTCCAGACTTCAAATCTCTTCTTGATGACTTGAATGACTTCTCAATCTTAGATAACACCTCTTGCTAGGCTCTTATCTTGATAGAAACATTTGATCCCCTGTTGGAGGCATGCTATGCTATGATGTGCAAGTGATTAGACTGTGTACATGATGTAACTATGCAAATGAAATGCAATGAAACACAAATCAGGCAAGAAAAGGTTGAGCAAATTTCGGGGTGCAACACATATCACCTTGACCCCAACATGATTGTTGTAGGGCATGATCTTAGCTTTAATTTTAGTAGTAGAAGTCCTTGATAGGGTTTATAGAACTCAAGTTATGAGCCAGACAAGTTACAGGTCATCTGAGGCATGTGAGTTTGGGGCTTGAAAGTTACCCAACTTGCATGACACCTTTGACCTAGGAGGATGATTCCTATGAACTTTTGGTCAACATGAATGTTGTTCCCTATCCTCTTAGCTTTCTAAAGAGTACTAGAAGTCTATGATTAGATTTGTAGAACTCAAGATATGGCTTTGACAAGTCAAGGGTATTTTGGGAAGTTGTGATTATAGGTCCTTTTTTATTATGGGTCCATTTCACTATCTTGTGAACCTCAAATGAAGTTTTGTTCAACTTGAAAGTTGCTCAAAATGGGATTTTAACTTCAACCAAGTATCCATGAGGCATTGATTTGGCTTAGAGCAAGAGTTGGTTGAAGGAAATTTGACAAAAGGACATTTTAAAAGGAATTAAAATGAGAAAAATGCAAAATGAGTTATAATGGTTCAAAATGTACAAGTTGGTACATATTTTGAAGGTAAATGATGTTTTGAGAAGAATGTCATTTCTAGAATTTTGATATGGAGCCTATTTCATGGACATTTCAAAGGTTACTTGGATTTGAGGTAACACATTCAATCATCACCATAGGATCAAATTAGGCATCCAATCTGATCCATTCACACTCAAGGATTGTTGTGCAAGCTTTGTGGAAGGAATTAGAAGCTGCTAGAAGCAGAATTCGCAAATGGCAAGGAAGGTTTTGGATGAAAAAACCAGAAAATTGGAATGGGCTGTGTGGGCTTCCAATGGGCCTCAAAAGTGTCCAAAATGATTCTATATAAACATTAGAAGAAGTCCAGATGGGGTTGGTTGCTTCTGAGAGGTAAATTCAGTGAAATCAGTTAGAGTTTTTCAAGCTTGGAGGTGAAACACGATTTTGGAATTGGAGGCTATCTCCATAGCAATTGAGCATCAAGATTGATCAGGCATCATTCTCTGAGTGAATCTGCACCTTTTGGAGGAAGAATTCACCCTCAAGAACACCAAATTCAGAGCTTCTGATCAGGTTGGTAACTTTCAAGATTCTGAGTAATTTATGCATAATTAGCATAGTTTGAACATGTGGTTAGGATAATCTTGCACTCTAGATGGATTTAGGTTTGATTTGGGGAAGTTTTGAGAGGTTCCTTAATGGCAAGTGAAATGTTTAGAAGTACGGTTAGGCCTGAATCTTGAGAGATTTCAAGAAATGAACACATACTTTTGCTCAGGGAAGAGAGTAGATTAGATTGGTGGTTTCAATTTGAGGTTTGGTGATGATGAATCTAAGTGCACAATTTCTGTTTTCATTCGTGTTTGGTTGCTCCTTGAGATTTAGAGAAATTGGAGGTGAGCATGAGGATCCTCATGAGAAGAGGAGAAGATCCATATAAAATTTGAGTGTTTGGGTGAAAGTTTGGTTTCTGGTGGTATCACCGGAGAAGACGACTGGAGTCTTCTCCGGCCACCGTGAGTGTCTTTCCCTCCTTTTACCAGTTTAAATGGAGAAGATGAGCTGAGGCTGTAGGATCAGATTGAAATATTTGACTTAGTAATGAGATCGTGCGCATGAGAATAAGTCTGAAGACTTTGACTAGTTGACTCAGAGTATTGATCATTGGATGCGCCTACTTTTTGGATGGAAGGCCATGATTAGAGTGTACTGTGTATACAAGTCAAGAAAACCACACGCTGCCCACACCAAAACGCGTCGTTTCATTTAAGTAGTCTGAAGACTACGTGGCGCGCTTCCCTTCCTTGGATCTTTTGACCAATATTAGCATCCGTTGGCTGTGATATTTTTGATTTTCGGAATTTCTTTTTGTTATTTCTTTTATTCTTTTTATCTTATAAAATGCATTAAAAATAGTTTTAATGATCAGAAAAATATGAGAAAAATAAGTGAGTGATCCCTGTTTTATTTCTGATTTTTCCATGGCATTTATTTTCATGTTTGGATTATTTTCCATTTATTTGGCATTTTTCTATTTTTGATAAATGATGAAAATGTATAAAATGACTAGTTGACTTGCTGATTTTTGTATTGCTTCATGTTGTAGAATTAGATCATGAAATTTGGCATGCTAGTTCTAAAAACCTTGATAGGTTTTATTGATTTTTGTTGGATTTTTTTAGAAGTTGTTAAGCATAGTTTTGATATAGGTTTTAGGAGCCTTCCATGGTTGATACCATTTAGCATACCTTTGAAGTTTGAATTAGTTTAAGGCCTTTAGATTTAGGTCTAGCCTCTGGTTTTTGTACTAGGATCCCTTAAAGCACTTAGGAAACCCTAGGAATTTTCTCAACAATTATAGAAGTGATTTTCTATTAGTTCCCCCATTTTACAAATTAGCTTTAGTTTAGGTGATCCTAACTAGGTTAAGTTCATAAATTAGTCTTGTGAATGACCATTAGATGATTCTAAGTCTCATTTCCTTCCTTGATAGAATGATAATTAGGTAGATACCTCTTTTAGAGCCCTTGAATCCTTAGTATAGGTGATCCTTAGAAGGAAATCATTGAGGTTCTTTAGAAGTTCAAGTAGGTGGATGATTCTTCCTATAGGGGTAGTTTCCTCTTCAATTTTCCTTGCTTGATTGGAATCCTCCCTGTGAGCATGTTTCCTCCTGTGGAGGAATTCATTGCATCATCATAAAGGAGTTGAGTCTATGAAAGCTCTCTCTAAGGAAGTGGAGTTGGTTGAGTGCCTGTGGTAAGTTCCTGTGGACCTTACCTTGCTTCTCATCTCCATTCTCCTAATATTCTCTTCTTCAATTCTTTTTAGGAACCTTCTTGGGGTAGCATAGTCCCTCCTGTGGGGGGAATTTTGCACATCTCTTGAAGGAGCCAAACCTCTAGGATTCCCCAAAATCTCTTCTAGTTGGTTGAGTGCCTGGGATAAGTTCCTGTGGACCTTACCCTTGCCTCCCAACATTCAATTTCTTTCCTTAGGATAGAAGCCTTGTTTGAATACTTGTGGAATGAATTCCTTATTTGTCATAAGTCCTTGCCCTCATTCATGATTGAGTGGTGTGTTGCATTAGGATAGTTCATGTTTAGGATAGTTTAAGTGTAGGTGCATGACTGCATTAAGAGGTTGAGTGAGTCTCTCTTTGCTTGTTTTCCTTAAGGGTTGAGGTGATCCTCCCCTTGCTTGCGTGTTGTTTTTCTTTTTCTAATTGACGTATTTGTATAATAGAGGTTGAGTGAGCTCCCTCTCCTTGTCTGTTTTGACTGTTTTTCTTTGCTTGATTGCTAAGAGGTTGAGTGAGTCTCCCTCTGCTTGTATTGTTGCATTGCATGTGCATCTTTACTGTCTTCTTCTGTTTATCTGTTTATCTTTTTAGCTGATGCTTTGTCTTGTTTAGCTTATGCTTTGTCTGTTTCTGTATCCCATTGACATGATCCCCTAGGAATCTCACTTCCTTTGATAAGGAAGTGATGATTAGAACTTTAGGTTGAAACCTATGCATGATAACTTCTAGGAGTTCTCTGTTTCAAACCTCAACCATATGATGAATCCTTGGCATGACAACATTAGGACTTGACAGTTTCCCCGTAGAGTTCGTTCTCTTCTCATCTCAAACAACAGTAAAAAAAACATAATAAAGGCAAGTTAGTACAAGCGCGTTACGAGCCTTAAGCTACTTGGGTAACGATAATTGAGAGGTCTCCTTTCAATCATCTAGAGTGTTTAGTATATGTCCTTTGGATGATATGCGACGCATTCGCTCCTAAGTCATAGTCTCTAGTGTTGTACTAACTACATACAACTATAAAAAACAGTTCTTCTGTGAAAGGCAGAAAACAAACTTCAAACCTTTTTGCCCCGTGGGCTCATAATTCAAAGGAAAGCTTTTCTAAAGAAAAGAGTATCGTTAACTCCCAGTTCTACCGCAAACGGTAACGCACGAGTCTCTGACGAGCGAGCTGCATACACCAAACTGCTGGAACTGTTTGTTAACTCTACTCGAAAAAACAGATGAATCCGAATCCCCGTAAGTCGTATTATCCCGAACTACGTAAGCTCTGATCTCTCATACCTGTTGAGAGTACGTAGGCACAATATTGACGTATTGGCGAGCCACCTTCCCCCATTCCGTAACCCGTAGTTAGCCGAACTACGTTGACTCTGATTTCTCGTTCTCTGACGAGAATACATAGGCACGAAGCACGATGCTTTGCTGATCATTTTTATTTTCTTTTCAGACCAGCCTTGATAGGTAGATAGATTAAACCAACCCGTCAGATAAACACAACAAGCGTGGATCCCATCAAGTACGATGGATGTGAGGGGTGCTAATACCTTCCCCTTACGTAACCGACTCCCGAATCCAGACATTGGTTGCGATGACCTTGTCTTATACCTTTTCGTCAGGTTTTTCCGATCGTTTCCTTTCCCTTTCTGTGGGATAAATAACGAAAGGTGGCGACTCTTCTGTTTTGCCGGCACCTTATTTTCTTGGTAGCGACACCAGGCAGCAGCAACACATTACTAACAGCACTAGGCAGCTGTTATCACACATATCCTCAGCAGCACCTGTGGTCACACCTGCAAGCATGGTTATACCATGTGCACACAATAGCACATATGTTCTTCAAGCTATCCACCTGTTCTGCACTCCACCTGTTCTTCCACCTGTGAGAATCACAATGCTAACATCTCTCCCCCTTTTTAGCCACAAATTAAGATCACACTACTAACATAGTATTGACCAAAATGTGTAACAAAATTACATCTGTTTGGGGTTATGCACATTACTGCTCATGAAGAACATCACAAGTTCATGCCGGAAAAAAAACATAAGACTAACACAAATTACAAACACCTTCTCAAATCAGCAGATCACAATACCAACTCAACAACTAGTAGTCTGAGCCACCCACTAGTAGCACATCTTGGCATCAATCTTCCTCCTCTTTACTGGAACTGGAGCTAATGTCATTGGTTGAGACATTCTTACTGCTGTCATCAGACTCTTCACCTGACATGGCTGCTCCATCAATATCATCCGTATCTCTTTCAAGTCTTTGGATAAGAGATTTCAGCTTGATTTTGCGTGCAATTGTTGTACTGATGGTTTCTCCTAACTCCCTACATGCATCCTTTAATTCTTCTATCATCATTCTCTTGGAGATCTTGACCTTCTCAGTAGAAGTAAATACCATATCTGGAACATGTCTTCCTTTGAATAGTTTAAAATGAAGTGACAGTTTAGGCTCCCTTTTACTGGCCGTATCACTTGACTTCAGGATCCCAGGATATTGATTGAGAATGATTTCACAAATGAAAGATGGAAAGGCAATTGGTAGCTTAATAGCATTGGTTGTGGAGTGTTTAACAACCTAATCAAAAATGTATAGACCAAAGTCAAAGTTAACTTTGGTTCCTATGGCATGAATGATCTTGCCAAGTTCAACAGCAATAGTGGAAGTATGATTGGTAGGCACCCAGTTAGTTGCCCTAATTATATACAGAATTGCATACTTTACACTTAGTTGTGCTGAAAACAACTTTCCTTTGGATGGCCAGGTAGTGACTTGATTGGTAGTGATCACTTTGCACACTTGATTGTCTGAGGCAACCAATTCTGTTGCACCATCATTTGCTCGTCCCAAGTATTTGTTGATTACAGAAGGTGAGAGCTGAACACATTATCCTCTAACAAACACTTTCATGAATTCCTTGTTGTTTCTCTTTGAAATTGTGTCAGGGATGTTAACAATAAACTCTTTTACCAGTCCTTCATAGCAGTTTGAAAAACCAGTATCAGTCTTGATCAGACCAGCCTTGTGTATCAGATCCATTACTTCCTTGATCTCTAGAGCATCTTTCCCCAATTCTCTCTCAAGGGCTATTCTCCTTTGGTAAACATATCTCCATTTTGTCACACTGTGAATGGAATGGAATGAGACATTATCTAGAGGATCAGCTGGAATGGGTTTGAGAGGTCTCTTACCCAAAGATTTCTTGACATTGAAGATGTTAGGAACATCTCTTATAACATCCCCTTGAGACTCAGAGCTACTCACCTCAACTTTTCTTTTCTTGGAGGCAGTTGATATCTTGCTCTAAGGTTTAAAAGGACCCGCAGGAGTTCTTTTTCTTAGGTGTTTGGAGGGTTCTTCGTTCAGAGCAGCTTTTCCTTTCCTGGTTGCGAGTTTCTTTGCTATACTAGGAGCTACATTTCCTAAGAAATTCATCATCTGATAACTCATCGTCAACATTTACCTCAGTGCAGGGACCTTCATTTATATCTGGAGCGTTTTTAGGGATCTTAGTGTCACCATCCTTTTGATTATTACCCACACCTTCCTCCTGAACCCCAGAGCTGGCAGGAGTTTCAGCAGAGGAACAACCAGTATCATCCTCATGACTTTCAGTAAGAGTTAGGGATGGGTCTACCTAGTCAGAGGAGTGGTGATCCCTTGTACATTATGCCCTTCATGGAAACGTTTGGAGACTAGATCATCTACATACCTGTCCTTATGTGTAGACTCCATCATTTTGTTATTGTTGGTCATGAAGGATTCAGAATTCTTCCCTTCTTGATCTGCATGTGAGGTGGCTGATGTTTGGGGTTTACTACCTTTCCCATGGATCATACTGAGAGGTATGGTATCCATCACATCCTCCTGAGAAATGTTTTTGCGCTGGGCAGACTTGAGCTTGGTAGGGGCGGAAGCATGATGTTGAGACATTGTAGATGACTTGAGTTGAAATGGAAAGGATTTTCTGCTGTGGTTATCTGAGGTAAGGAAGCAGACGAATTGGAAGGAGCAAAAGGTATTGGAAGGGTTTGCTTGTAAAAGTGGAGGGAATTCAATATTTTGACCAATCAGAATATAATTAGTTTTCAAAATATAATTCCCTATTAATTATTAAACTTCCTTATTAATATCAGTCCTCAATTGACTTCGTGAAATCTTAAATCGAGTGGTCCTGAAATCCCTTGTAACCCTGTAAACACTATGTACCTCTGAGTCTCCTAGTTCCTCACATTCTTTCCCAAGGTGATGCCAGTCAGAATTTTTCACAGTTTTCTTTGGCTGACTAGGATGGCAGTTCATGTTACTGAGATTGTCACAAGACGATGTTATGACATTCTGAGTGACATTGCACTCTATCTGCTGAGTAGCTTCCATTGATTCCATCAGGTTCCAATATAACCTATCTAGGTTTCCCTGATGACCATTCTTTGGGTGCCCCTTCTTGGCTTGCATGTCCACACAACATTTATCACATCCTGTCCTACTATCTGAAGTAGAGTTTAAAGTTCCTCTTGCTACTGTTTTGGACATGGTCCTTTCTATTCCTTTCTTCAGCCATACTTTTTCTTCCTCTTTGACCAGGACATTGAGGTTAATTCTAGGCTCCCATAGATAGCAGTTGTTCTTGGCTCTAGATCCCCTCATAACTTCCTTACCTTCTTCATTGGTGGCAGCACATTCATCTTTAGTGAATTTTACACTGAAACCTTGGTCACAGAGCTGACTGATACTGATGAGATTAACAGTCAGTCCTCTAACCAATAAGACATCATCCAGTCTTGGACCACCAGAGCAATCTAGTTTTCCAGCACCTTTGATTTCTCCTCTAGCTCCATCACCAAATGTTACATGACTTGAGGAATAAGGTTTTACATTTACCAAAATATTCTCTATTCCAGCCATGTGTCTAGAGCAACCACTATCAAAATACCAATCCCTTTTGGTAGGCATCCTTAGAGAAGTGTGAGCTACTAGAGCCACATTCTTAGCAACCCATTGTCTCTTCTTGATATGAGCTTCCTTCTTGGACTTAGCTTGATGCAGTTTCTTGACATGAGCACCCTGTTTGGATCTTCCTTGATGAGGATGACTAGGAAATCCATGTATCCAGAAACACACAGATTTAATGCGTCCAAGTTTTCCACAGTGGTAACACCTATACCCTTAGAATTTACTCTTGACTTGGTTCCAGTTTCTATTTCTCTGATGTTTTGACATTGGTCGTGACATCCCCTTTGACCTCTGAGTTTCAGGTTTTGGCCCCTTGATCTCCAAGATGGGTTTCTGTTTGCCAATAAATCCCAGTCCAGACCTGTTACCTGATGTCTGACCATTCTGTAGAATTTCTTCTAGAGTGTCAGTCCCAGGGTTCAACATCCTTATGGATTTGGACATTTGATCAAGATTAGATTTCAACAGGTTGGCTTCACTTTTGAGAGACTCTATTGTTGCAAGATGTTCCATCTTCTCAGCTTCTAACTCTCTTATGAGTTTCTTTTGTTGCTCTCCTTGCTAATACAATTCTCCACTTCTGTTGCGCAGCTTCTTAAATGAATCAGCAAGTTCATCATAAGTCAGCTCATCTTCACTTGAGTCACCATCAGATATACATACACTGTTCAGAGCAGTGACATGTTTTGCAGACTCGTCTTCTGATCCACTCTCAGAATATCCATCAGACCAAGTGACAGTTAGGTCTTTTCCCTTCTTTTTGAGGTAGGTGGGACATTCCTTTCTTATGTGCCCATATCCTTCACACTCATGGCATTGTACTCATTTTCTTTGGTTGGATGTTTCTTCAAACTTATCCCTTCTGCTGATGTCAGAAGACATGTTATTGGCATAAGGTTTAGACTTTTGGTCTATCCTTTTGATCAATTTATTAAATTGTCTTCCAAGCAAAGTTATGGCCTCTGAAAAATTTTCCTCTTATCTACCTTCTTCTTCTGAGTCATCTGTAGTGTTTGAAACAAGAGCTATGCTTTTGTTCTTTTTCTCTACAGCCTGATCACACATGCCCATCTCAAATGTTTGGAGAGAACCTATGAGTTCATCCACCTTCATGTTGCATATGTCTTGAGCTTCTTCAATGGCTGTGACCTTCATGGCAAACCTCTTAGGAAATGATCTTAAGATCTTCCTCACTAGCTTTTCTTCAGACATCTTTTCTCCCAGAGCTCCTGAGGTGTTTGCAAGTTCAAAGACATTCATGTAGAACTCATGAATAGTTTCTTCCTCCTTCATCTTTATACTTTCAAACTTGGTTCTCAACATTTGAAGTCTTGACATCTTGAATTTAGAGGTTCCCTCATGAGTTGTTTTGAGAGTTGATCGCGACTTTCTATGTCTAACAAATCTAACTGCAAGTGCACAGTCTATCGCGTAGTAATAATAGATATCGATCCCACAGGGACTCGTAATCAATCTAGTATTATCGGGTGTTACGGTGTTTAGCTAGGTCGGTAAGGTTTTAAGTTGAATAATAGCAGAATAAATGCGTAAACTAAAGGGAACTAAAGCTTTTATTTAAGATATGAATTTATGAATCGATATGCAATAATTTTGTTCTTCGGGGATTCGACAAATTACTGGCGTATTAAGTGTTTTCAAACTTAGTTTAAGAAGAAAATAGTGATCTAAAGACTTTTGTCTCACGATGGTTGTTGATGCTAGTCGCAACTCTAAGGCGGAACGTATGCTGTCGCTATCCCGTTCGGGGTTAAAGTTACTTTTTGAAAATCTCTAAGTTCTAATCCTTTTTAAAGCGCTTTCGCTGTTTTTAAATCGAATGCCTAGTTTTTACTATCTGGTCTTAGCCGCAGCTATCGCTTGTTGGTTCGTACCTTAGTTAATTTCCCACTGTCGTGGCAAAACTATTTTTAAATAAGTTCTCGCTGTCGCGACGAACGTTTACTTAGAAATTTTAATTAAAAACTAAAACCATAACTGAGTTTTGAAAAGAGAAAGATTATGCCAATTATTATCGAATCCCGTCCGAATTATTATTACATATCGATTACGGTGATTTAGCTAGACATGGAAGAAGAAATGATAATGCATAAATAAAAGCAGTAATTAAGAACATACATCATAATGAAAATTGCAATTACGATTAAAAATAAAAACCTGTGAATATCCCAATTGACTTTTGGGCAGATCCTCCACAATGTCGGCAGGACTCTGGTCTTTATGCCAATTGATCGTACAAGAAATTGGAAAGTACAAAATACCAAAGAATACAGAGAAGAAAAAGAGAAACAAATAAGAATATGAGAACGGTAAGGTTGCTCTGAAGATAAATTGGCAGCACTTCGTTGTCTTGAATGCCGCTCCCTTTTTCAGGTCCCAAACTCTTCCTTTTATATAGAGAGAGTATCTAACGGTTATTCCTTCAGGAAGTGGGTTTGAGGCAGAAAAGTAGGAGTTAGTGGTCACTCTTTTGGTCTTTGAGGGGGAGTTTTAGCACGTGACCTCATTCTGCACCTTCTGGGTGCATGACGGTCGTCATGGATGTGTGACGGTTGTCACACGCATGACGAGCGTAACGGCCATGTGACGGTCGTCACATCAGTAGAACTCGTATCTGTTGTTTTTCTCTTGGTTTTTCATCTAGTTTTCACCTGTTTTTGCTCCTTTTCTTCATATTGCTTTGCTTGGACATGTTCTTTGAATACCTGCATAATACTTAGACAAATAGCATGGAATGCCCCGAATTCGGAGTGAAACTAGTCAAATATTAGTTAAAACACATGTCATTTTATATATACAATTTCGCGTTATCAAACTCCCCTAAACTTGAATCTTTACTTGTCCTCAAGTAAAAGTTGGAAAAAGTTAAAAATGTGGCAAACACGCGGCACGCTTCTCCTTTCCGAAAGGTTTTTCAAATCATAAGTTAGGAAGGTCGGGCCTTAAATTGAAACAAAACACATACGGTGGTGACACTGAATTGTAAGTCTTCGAAGGCCTCCCTTTTATGCAAGCCAGTTCCAATCATGCTACTGCAGCTTGGCGTCAAGTTCCTTGCAACAAGTTTTACCCGGTTTGTTTTGGCGCAGTCACATTAAGCCCATTATCCATATACTTTCATGGCAAGTCAACCTGTTAGTGGCTATGATCTCTTTTCTATTTCGATTCTTCTTTGCACATAAGCTTATACTATTGATTTCCAAAGACTTTCTATACCGTTGGGCTAAATGCTCGGGTGAGGAGCACCTAACTTAGAAGGAACGTGTCTTTATACTCAGGCTATATGGCTTTTCTTCTTCATGATTTTTCATTTTGAATTAGAGATCACACACTTATTTGCATCGGTTTCATTGCTTAGAAGCATTTAGGATGGTGTTGACTGCTTGTATAAACTACTGGGGGCTATGTTTGAGTAGGAGCCTGAAGCTTCGGTACGTGTAGGTAGTGAAACAGACTCGCATAAACTGGAGGTCTAAGGTGTCAGGACGGTAATGAAATTGTTAGAATTTTCTTCTCAGGATTTCCATACTTGATTGAACTTTGGCGTGTCCTCGTGATGCTTTGATGCAAGGGGTTTAAAAATTTCTTTGTATATGTCATATGAAGCGTGGGGAGTTCACGTAACGGAGATATATATATATATATATATATATATATATATATATATATATATATATATATATATATATATATATATATATATATATATATATATATATATATATATATATATATATATATATATATATATATATATATATATATATATATATATATATATATATATATATATATATATATATATATATATATATATATATATATATATATATATATATATATATATATATATATATATATATATATATATATATATATATATATATATATATATATATATAAGAGCTTATTTGCCGAAAATGAAAATTACTTTAAATTGAGAATTCGAAAGAAAAAGTACAATGGGAAATAACATGAAAAAGGGAAATAACGATCCGCTCCCACACTATCTCAATCAGTGTCCTCACTGATTTGAAAGAATGCGGAAGGGAGGAATACAAAGGAAATAAAGAAAAAAAACAACAAAAATGACAAAAATGAAAAATACTACTATTCCCGTCCTCGTCCTTGATCTCTTCCTCGACCTCTGGCTGGGGCGTCTCGTGCGGCGAGGTTCAGAGCTCCGGTGTGGAATATGTAATCACGGAGACCGTCGACTCGCACAGTGAGGTGTGCCATCTCATCGGCCATGCCGGAATGGATATCGTGCATCATCTGCAAAGATTGCTGAATTTGACCGGTTTGCTCTCGCTACCATGCTTCAAATTCCTCAGCCCTTCGGTTCTGCTGCTCCATCATAAGCATCATCTGGTTCTGTTGCTCGATGCAGCGGAGGAGGGCCTCGGATGTGTCATTAGTAGCAGGACGGGGGCGGCGGCGCATGGAAGGGCCTTCGGCAGCAGCTGCTTGTGATGGCTCAGGCTGGTCGGCTCTGTCTAGCTCCTCTTGAACTTCGTCCCTGGGCTCTTGGATATTATCCTGTGTTGGGGCAGCAGGGGCAGTAGTGACGAAGAGCCAGTTGGCTCTGTCCTCTGGATGCATCCGGGTGCGTGAGGGCATGATGATACTCTGTATAGTGCGGCCTCGGACTACAGGATGATATCTCCCATCACGGCGGGCCTTGATGAGGTGGGAGGCGCGGCAGTGGTCGGTGTCCAGAAAGACAGGGGGCATCTGACGGAGTGTCTGGAGGCGGTCGCCAAGACCGAGGCCTATGGCGATGGATGTGATGATTCCACCGAAATAGAAAGGTTTAGAGCCGCGGTTACAATTGGCTTGAATGTGTGCCAAGAGAAACAGGGCGGCGTTAACCAGTTCTGAAGCGAACACGCAGCGGAGGAAAAACAGCTCCTTCGAGTTGACCTTATGGTTACTATCACGAGCGAATATTGTGTTGCTCAACACGCGGTGGAAGTAGCGGATAGATGGGTTGTGGATATGAGTGGCGTTCAGCGTGTCCCAACTGTCTGGAGTGGTTCCGGTCAGTCGGTTCCAGAGAGGGAAGGCCTCTTGGTAGAACTGATCAAAGATGCGGCGGTGAGCATCGTCGCTGTGAGTTAACTGTAGAATGACGGCGATGCGGTCCTGGGGGACCTGATATTCAGTGCCGAACAGACGAAAGCAGGAGGCGCCGTGAAGTTGGTTGGTATCGCTGGATGATGTTGTCTATGCGAAAGAGCTGAGAAACTCCAGAGTGAGTTGCTCGTAGGTGGGTTGGGGATTGGTGCAGAGATGCCAGATGCCGGCTCTATGCAACATCCAAGTGACGCCGTCGAGAATCCCGAGTTCCGTCAGAGAATCCAAGTGAGCATATCGGGTCGGTTGAAGCGACCGTTGATGGAATGCTAGGAAGTTGGTCTGCTGTCGTTCGCCGGCCTCTCCTTCTCGGAAGGTGATGTTGCTCAAATTGGGGTTTGCACTGGTTTGTCTGGCCATTTTGGTGATAGAAGTGCAGAGGTTTGAGAATATGGGGTTTCAGAGAATGGTGAGGTAAGGGAATGCAGAGGGTAATATATAAGGGTGAATTGGAGGTTGAAAATGGTGGAGGTTTTATGGGGGATTCGAAGGGTTTTAAGTGGGTTTTAATATTGGGATAGTGGGGAATTAAGGGAGAGGAGGTGGAGAGGGGCGCAACTCTGTTTTAGACAGAATTGGGGTTTTTACTGCGTGACGACCATCAGGGATGTGTGACGGTCATAACACGCATGACGACCGTCAGGGGAATGTGACGACCGTCACAGCAGCAAAGTCTGCAGAACTGCAGAATTTTGCTTGTGGGGCGTTTTAACAGTGGAGAACATGATATTTTGACTTATGATGGACTAATGACAAAATAAAAATTAACAGGAAACATAATTAAGGGAAATACTGAAATGAAAATAACATTAAATCGAAAAATGAGTTTAAGGTAATACAATATCCGAAACAAGGAAACAAATGCAAAATGAACTAATGTAAAACAATGTAAAATGCAGTAAACTTAAATTAAAGCGAAAACTAAAATATCACTCCGTCGGTTTCTTTAAATTGTTGACCTGCTGAATAACGCCATTAAATTGGTCGTTAACCAAGTCCATGAAGGTACCGAAATCAATGTGAAGCTGCGTTAATTCATCTTTGATAGTGGTCACTTCCAGCTTGAGGTCGTCTACAGTTCTCAAAACAGTGTCTAGCTTGTCTGTGTTTTGTTCAAGCGTGGGGTCAAGAAAGTTATGGTAGTTAGGAGGGGTCTCAGGGTCGATCTCCACTTCGGACTCATAGTCTTGGTAGTACAAATAGTCATGTGCTTCTGAGATTTGATCACTGTCATACATGTAAGCCTGGGGTGTGGAGTGAGGTGATGGAGGTCCCATAGGCTCATCCAATTCATAAAGCCAATTGTCTTTGTTATGGATACTGGTTAGCTCATGGTTGGGCAATGTGAAAAGGTGGACAGGTTGATCAGCTATGAGGTATTCGTAGGCTCCTGGTCCTAAGGTACCTAGAATGCGTCTGTTGAAGCAGAACTAGATGTCCATTGCTCTGAGGTTGCCGAAACGAACGGCTTTGTTCAAGTAATACCTCAGGCCAATTTCATGGGCGATCATGGTGACTAGGCCTCCTATTAAAATGGGTGAGTGCGGATCCTGATTGAGGCGTGTAAATGCCCTCATCATAAAAGGGACAGGATTTACAGGGCGGCCTTGTGAAGCACAGAAAAGGATGAACAGCTCGTCCTTTAAGACTGTTGTAATGTTTTCCTCCTTACCAAAGAGGGTATGGGCTAATATCCTATGGAAATAGCGGAAGGTTGGATTGTGTATCTCGTTGTTGTGCATGTCGTTCGGTTCTGGGTGATAGTTTTCGGTGATGGAACCCCAGAATTGGTCTAATTCGAGATCAATATCCTCTTCAGTGGTGGTAAACACAAAAGGTCCGCTAGGGAAGCCTAGGATGATAGCTAACGTGGTACGGTTGTGTGTTTGGTCTATTCCAAACATTCTAAAGGTTATTAGCTCTTTAGTGGATCCAAAGCCATATCCAGGTGAGTAACTTAGGGAGCTAAGGAACTCGAATGTCAGTTCGCGGAAGGTAGCAAATCGGGTCTTTAGAGCAGTTTGCTCCCAGCCTAATTGGTAAAATAAGTACTGAATGCTATCCTAGATTCCTAGCTTGTCCATGGTGGGTATATCGTAGTACAGAGTCGAAGCAAAGTTTCTTTGAGTCAGTGCCTCGAATCTGGCCTGATGAGCTCGTCCTCTAAACACAATAGTCGTAATGTCGATGTCGGCCATACTCGTTAGTCGGATAAAACGGAAGAAAAGTAGAATGACTTTTAAAATCCTGGAAAAAATCACATTCACTCAGATCATATTTTTAAGAAATAAAGAGTGATAAAAGAGAAAAATATAAAATAAATATAAATATTGGAAAATAAGATAATAGAAATTTATAGAGATCATAAGTTAACAAAAAGAATAGTTTTAATAAATTTAGAAGGAAAATATGGAAAAATTTGGGTTGCCTCCCAATCAGCGCTGTCTTTAACGTCAAAAGCCTGACGATAGCTTGGATATAAGCTATTCGGGAATCTCGAGCAATTTCATATTGCTCACGTGGTCGCTGTGTTCACTTTGATTATAATGTTTCAAACATTGTCCGTTTACTATAAACGGTGCGTTGATTTGATTCTTGACTTCAACAGCTCCACTCTTAAGAACTTTGGTGACCTCAAAAGGTCCAGACCATCTAGATTTTAGTTTTCCAGGGAATAGTTTCAATATGGAGTTGAATAGGAGCACGATGTCTCCCACTCTGAATTGCTTCCGAATTGAATGTTTATCATGCCATTTCTTGGTCCTTTCTTTGTAGATGCGTGCATTCTCGTACGCGTCTAATCTTAGCTCTTCCAATTCATGAAGGTTCAAGATTCGCTTTTCGCCTGCCGCAGTGTAGTTGAAGTTTAGTGTCTTAATAGCCCAGAAGGCTTTATGCTCTAACTCTACCGGCAGGTGGCATGATTTTCCGTAGACTAGTTTGAATGGTGTGGTGCCTATCGGTGTCTTAAAGGCGGTCCTATAAGCCCATAAAGCTTCGTTCAGCTTTGAGGACCAATCTTTCTTGGAGGTTGCGACATTCTTTTCTAAAATTTGTTTTATTTCCCTGTTTGAAACCTCCACTTGTCCACTAGTTTGTGGATGATACGGTGTGGCTATGCGGTGTTTGACTCCGTATTTAGAGAGGAGTTTGTCAAAGATTTGCGATATGAAATGCGAACCACCGTCACTAATGACGAGCCTGGGCACACCGAATCTTGGAAAGATTACGTTTTTAAAGAGTTTAACGACTACTCGCGTGTCATTTGTTGGAGCGGCAACGGCCTCTATCCATTTCGATACATAGTCGACAGCGACGAGTATATATTTATTTCCAAAAGAAGATAGGAAAGGTCCCATGAAGTCGATTCCCCAGACATCAAAGATTTTTACTTCCAAAATTCCTCTCTGAGGCATTTCATCGCGTCGTGAGATGTTGCCAGTGCGTTGGCACCGGTCGCATTTTAGTACAGCGATATGGACGTCCTTCCAGAGACTGGGCCAAAATAGGCCAGATTGTAGAATTTTAGCGCACGTCTTCGAGGTGCTAGCATGACCACCATATGGTGCTTAATGGCATTGGGTGATGATGTCTTCTATTTCTTCCTCTGGGACACAACGACGGTATAAGTTGTCGGCGCCTCGTCTGAAGAGTAGAGGTTCGTCCCAGTAGTAGTGCTTTAAGTCATGGAATAATTTCTTCTTTTGTTGATAAGCCAGGTCCGGTGGAAGCACGCCTGCAGCCAGGTAATTAACAATGTCGACAAACCACGGCAAAGTGGCTTGGGCATAGACAGCTTCCACGACTTTTTCCAGTTCCGGTTCTTCCGAAGTAGAGTTAGACATATCGCTTTCCAATTTGGCTATCAGACATTCGTAAGGAAAGTCGTCATTGATGGGCACTGGTTCTTGTTTTATGCCCTCTATACGAGATAAGTGATCTGCAACTACGTTTTCGGTCCCCTTCTTATCTTTAATTTCTAAGTTGAACTCTTGTAATAATAGGATCCATCTCAATAATCTAGGTTTGGCGTCCTTTTTGCTTATTAGGTACCTAATGGCAGCGTGGTCTATGTATATGATTATTTTGGCTCCTACCAAGTAGGAACGGAATTTGTCAAGAGCGAACACGACTGCTAAGAGTTCCTTTTCTGTTGTGGCGTAGTTCATTTGGGCAGGGTCTAATGTTCTACTGGCGTAGTAGATAGCGTGAAGCTTCTTGTCCTTCCTTTGTCCTAGAACTGCGCCTACGGCATAATCACTCGCATCGCACATGATTTCAAATGGTAGTCGCCAATCTGGCGGTTGCATGATTGGTGCGGTGATAAGTGCTAACTTTAGAGTTTCGAATGCTTCTAAGCATTCTTTGTCGAAGATGAACTCGGCATCTTTCATTAACAAACCTGTAAGAGGTTTTGTGATTTTCGAGAAATCCATTATGAATCTTCGGTAGAATCCAGCGTGTCCTAAGAAGCTTCGTATTTCTCGTACGGTTTTCGGAGGTTGGAGATCCTTTATGATCTCTATTTTAGCTTTGTCAACTTCGATCCCCTTTTCAGAGATGACGTGTCCTAAAACAATGCCTTGTTGGACCATGAAATGGCATTTTTCCCAATTAAGGACAAGGTTCACTTTGGCGCATCTTTTGAGTACCATTTCTAAATTTGACAGGCAGCTTTTGAAGCTTTGTCCGCATACAGAGAAGTCATCCATGAACACTTCCATGATGTCATCTATGAAATCTGCGAAGATTGCCATCATGCATCTTTGGAAGGTTGCTAGAGCATTGCATAGTCCAAACGACATTCGGCGGTAGGAAAAGGTACCGTAGGGACAGGTGAATGTTGTCTTTTCCTGGTCATCGGGGTGAATAGGGATTTGAAAGAATCCCGAATAACCATCTAGATAGCAGAAGTACGAATGTTTCGCTAGTCTTTCCAACATTTGGTCTATGAATGGTAAAGGGAAGTGATCTTTCCGAGTCGCCTTGTTCAGTTTTCTGTAGTCGATACACATCCTGTTTCCGGTCACAACTCTTTGGGTTATTGATTCACCTTTCGCATTCTTCACTACAGTAACGCCTCCTTTCTTGGGTACTACGTGTATTGGGCTGACCCATTGGCTGTTGGAGATTGGGTATATGATTCCTGCGTCTAGTAGCTTTTTCACCTCGTCTTTGACTACAGTGCTTAGGATCAGGTTTATCCTTCTCTGATGTTCTCTTGAAGTTTTGCAGTCTTCCTCCAGCATGATACGGTGCATACAGATGGAGGGACTTATGCCTTTTAGATCGCTTATATTATAGCCTAACGTAGTTGGGTATCTCCTTAGGACTTCTAATAATCGCTCAGTTTCTGATTGTCCTAAATTAGCATTTACTATTACTGGTCTTTTGAATTCTGTATCTAGGAATTCATACCTGAGAGTTTTGGGCAGCTCTTTAAGTTCTAAATCTGGGTTTTTCGGACCTGGCATGTGATTTGGAGTGAGTGCTAAGATCTCGCTCATACTATCATCTTTGCATGGTGCACGCCAGTTTTCGTCTTCATGAATAGCAGGGATCGGGATTTTCATGATTTCAGAATATGTAGTTTCCTCCTTTTCTAATTCTCTTATGCATTCGTCAATTACATCTACTATATAGCATGTATCATCGATGGCTGGTGCCTTCAAGAATTTAGTAAGGATGAACTCTATTTTTTCTTCTCCTACTTCGAATGTTAGCCTTCCTTTCTTTACGTCTATAATAGCTCCGGCTGTAGCTAGGAACGGTCTTCCTAGGATAATTGGGGTAACAGAGTCCTCTTTGATGTCCATGATTATGAAGTCGGTTGGGATATAGAATTGTCCTATGCGTACTGGAACGTTTTCCAGTATACCAACGGGGTATTTAACTGATCGGTCAGCCAATTGTACGGATTTTTTAGTTGGTCTTAGTTCTCCCATATTCAGCTTTTTGCATATAGATAAAGGCATGACGCTTATACTGGCTCCTAGATCGCATAGAGCTTTGTCTATAATGAACTTTCCTATGACGCAGGGTATGGAGAAACTACCTGGGTCTTTTAGTTTAGGAGGCATGTGGTTTTGAATGATTGCGCTACATTCGGCAGTAAATGTCACTGTCTCGTTATCCTCTATTTTCCTTTTATTAGACAAGATTTCTTTAGGAAACTTAGCGTATGACAGCATTTAAGTTATCGCTTCTGTGAAAGGAATAGTGATGTTTAGTTGTTTCAGAAGTTCAACAAATTTCTTAAATTGTCCTGAAGTTTTGGAATTTATTAATCTTTGAGGATAAGGGATAGGTGGTTTATATGGCGCTGGAGGCACATATGAGTTTTCATCTTTGGCGGCCTTCTGCTCGTCACATTCCTTCTTTTCTGGTTCAGACTCCTTTTCGGTTGGCTTATCGGATTTCTGGTGCATTACTAAATCTTCGTTCCTAGGATCTGTTGGGCCTTCCAATTCTTTTCCACTTCTTAATATAACAGCGTTTGCGTGACCTTTCGGATTAGGTTCGGGCTGTCCTGGAAATGTTCCAGCTGGGGCAGCTGCAGAGGCTTGTTGTTGAGCCACTTGTGATATCTGCGTTCCGAGCATTTTGTTGTGGGTGGCTAAAGCGTCTACTTTTCCGGTCAGCTGTTTAATTTGCTCGCTAGTGTGTATGTTTTGATTTAGGAATTCTTTGTTTGTTTGAGCTTGAGTAGCTATGAATTTTTCCATCATCAACTCGAGGTTTGATTTCCTAGGGGCAGTCTGGGCAGCAGCGGCTGGTTTCTGATATCCTGGCGGAGCACCTGGTGCTTGCAAGGCATTATCGTTCTTGTAGGAAAAGTTTGGGTGGTTCCTCCATCCTGGGTTGTAAGTATTTGCATAAGGATTTCCTTGAGCGTAATTTACTTGGTCTGGTGGGATTCCGGCCAGCAATGGGCACTCGGGCGCATTATGAGTGGCGATTCCGCATAACTTGCAGTTTGGAGTTACGGCAGCGACGGTTGCAGTTGGGTTAACGGTCAGACTGTCGATTTTCTGTGCTAGAGCATCTACTTTAGCGTTGAACTTTTCAAGGCTGCCGATCTCGTACATCCCACCTTTCGCTGCGGGTTTCTCTACTGGAATGTGTTCACCTCCCCGTTGGCAGTGGTTCTGAGACATGTTTTCGATTAGTTGATAGGCTTCGTCGTATGGCTTATCCATAAGTGCACCGCCCGCAGCGGCGTCTACCGTTAATCTGGTGTTTTACAGAAGCCCATTGTAGAAAGTATGGATCGTCACCCAGTCTTCTAAACCATGGTGAGGACATGTTCTCATCATATCTTTGAACCTTTCCCACGCTTCGTAGAGAGATTCAGTATCTTTTTGTCGAAATCCGTTGATTTGGGCTCTAAGCATAGCAGTTTTGCTTGGCGGAAAGTATCTTGCTAAGAAAACGTTCTTCAACTGTTCCCACGTCGTAACGGAGTTGGATGGTAAGGATTGTAACCATGTTCACGCTCTATCTCTAAGAGAGAAAGGGAAAAGACGAAGTCTTATTGCGTCTGGAGTTACTCCATTTGCCTTCACTGTGTCTGTGTATTGTACAAACTTCGTTAAGTGTTCATTTGGATCCTCAGTTGCATTTCCTGAGAATTGATTTTGTTGTACAGCTGACAGCAATGACGATTTTAGTTCGAAATCGGTTCGATTGATAGCTGGGGCAGCTATGCTACTTCGAGGCTCCATCTGAGAGGGTGTAGCGTATGCCTTCAGCGGTTTGTTCTGAGGTCCTTCAGCCATCTTTGCTTCTTCAACAGGTGGATGAGCTAGAAGATCAGGAATGTTGTGTCTTCGTTGATATTTGACGATGCGCCTTCTTAGATGTAAGAAGCACTCTAGTTCGGCGATTGTAGGTTGTAAGATTTCGCCTTGTGAGCGAGTACTTGGCATACAATCGAAGAACGAGTAGAGGGAGAGAGAATTGTTAACCTAGTCTATACTGTGTAACAAAAGATTACACTATTGACTAAACGGGTCCCCGGCAACGGCGCCAAAAACTTGATCGCGACTTTCTATGTCTAACAAATCTAACTGCAAGTGCACAGTCTATCGCGTAGTAATAATAGATATCGATCCTACAGGGACTCGTAATCAATCTAGTATTATCGGGTGTTACGGTGTTTAGCTAGGTCGGTAAGGTTTTAAGTTGAATAATAGCAGAATAAATGCGTAAACTAAAGGGAACTAAAGCTTTTACTTAAGATATGAATTTATGAATCGATATGCAATAATTTTGTTCTTCGGGGATTCGACAAATTACTAGCGTATTAAGTGTTTTCAAACATAGTTTAAGAAGAAAATAGTGATCTAAAGACTTTTGTCTCACGATGGTTGTTGACGCTAGTCGCAACTCTAAGGCGGAACGTATGTTGTCGCTATCCCGTTCGGGGTTAAAGTTACTTTTTGAAAATCTCTAAGTTCTAATCCTTTTTAAAGCGCTTTCGCTGTTTTTAAATCGAATGCCTAGTTTTTACTATCTGGTCTTAGCCGCAGCTGTCGCTTGTTGGTTCGTACCTTAGTTAATTTCCCACTGTCGTGGCAAAACTATTTTTAAATAAGTTCTCGCTGTCGCAACGAACGTTTACTTAGAAATTTTAATTAAAAACTAAAACCATAACTGAGTTTTGAAAAGAGAAAGATTACGCCAATTATTACCGAATCCCGTCCGAATTATTATTACATATCGATTACGGTGATTTAGCTAGACATGGAAGAAGAAATGATAATGCATAAATAAAAGCAGTAATTAAGAACATACATCATAATGAAAATTGCAATTACGATTAAAATAAAAACCTGTGAATATCCCAATTAGCTTTTGGGCAGATCCTCCATAATGTCGGCAGGATTCTGGTCTTTGTGCCAATTGATCATACAAGAAAATGGAAAGTACAAAATACCAAAGAATACAGAGAAGAAAAAGAGAAACAAATAAGAATATGAGAACGGTAAGGTTGCTCTGAAGATAAATTGGTAGCACTTCGTTGTCTTGAATGCCGCTCCCTTTTTCAGGTCCCAAACTATTCCTTTTATAGAGAGAGTATCTAACGGTTATTCCTTCAGGAAGTGGGTTTGAGGCAGAAAAGTAGGAGTTAGTGGTCACTCTTTTGGTCTTTGAGGGGGAATTTCAGCACTTGACCTCATTCTGCATGTTCTGGGTGCATGACGGTCGTCATGGATGTGTGACGGTCGTCACACGCATGACGAGTGTAACGGCTATGTGACGGTCGTCATGGATGTGTGACGGTCGTCACACGCATGACGAGCGTAACGGCTATGTGACGGTCGTCACATCAGTAGAACTCGTATCTGCTGTTTTTCTCTTGGTTTTTCATCTGGTTTTCACCTGTTTTTGCTCCTTTTCTTCATATTGCTTTGCTTGGACATGTTCTTTGAATACTTGCATAATACTTAGACAAATAGCATGGAATGCCCCGAATTCGGAGTGAAACCAGTCAAATATTAGTTAAAACACATGTCATTTTATATATACAATTTCGCGTTATCAAGAGTATCTCACACTTCTTTAGCCAGCTCACAATGATGCACCAGTCTGAAGATATTCTTGTCTATACCATTGAATAATGCATTCAAAGCTTTAGAGTTCCCAAGAGCCAGGGCTTCTTGCTCTTTGGTCCATTCTTCTTTAGGTATAAGCACAGATAATCCATCTTTATCAGTCTTCACTGGATGTGCCCAGCCTGAGTTTGCAGCTCTCCATACCTTGCTGTCTAAAGACTTTAAGAAGGCAATCATCCTAGGTTTCCAATAGTCATAATTAGAGCCATCCAGAATTGGTGGTCTATTCGTGAATCCTATGTCTTTATCCATAGTACCAGAATTTATTTTCCTTATATCTCACCCAGAAATAACAGGCAGGGTGTCTGCTCTGATGCCAATTGACATTCTGGCTAGCACGCGATGAATGTTATTACGGATGTTATAACATCCACTGTAACACAGACTATTGGAATAATTAAAAAGCTGTAAAGAGAAAGCAGTAAATCACACCAGTAATTGTTCACCCAGTTCAGTGTCAACAACACTTACATCTGGGGGCTACCAAGCCAGAGAGGAAATTCACTATCAGCATAATTAATTCAGAGTCAAACAACTCAGTTTGCACTCCTCACTTAAAACCTACCCAATGACACTTCTTCCTAGAGACACTATAGACCTTAGTATACCCACTCACTCCCCCTCAATCACCTCAGTGATATATAATTCACAATTACAAAATAAAGATGAAGAAACACTTCATACACACCTTGATCTTGCTTCAAAGCTTTGATCAAGAATCACACACTCTTGCTTAACAGCTTTGAGTGAGATACAGCTTAGAACCTACCTAACCAATGCAGCATACAGTTGCTTGGTAAACAAGTATTCCTAAGACTCAATACACACGTGAAGACCAATCTTCTTCACTCACAAGGACTCTCTATATGCACTCTCTGATATTCTGTCAAGAGCTTCTCTTCTAGGATTGTTCCTTCTATTTTTATAGCAGCAGTCAGTCCTTGGGCCTAGGCGTATAAATTAGGTTTATCCATAACAAAACCTTTCTTCAGTAATTTGTGCACTTGCCATTTAATTTAGGAGCATTTGTTTCGCTTTAGGGCTTCTAAAATGTCTCCTGTCTTTCAGCTTGAGCTTCTAATAAGTTTCTTGATTTCTAGCTACCAGAAAACAAATCTGCTCGCTGGATGTCATACGATCCGTGTCATGACATTCAGTATGACATTCAGCTTTACTTACTCATAGATTTCCTTGCATAACACTCTTCATGTATGTCCTAACATCAGTTATGATACTTACTCATACATCAATGTTTTGCCATAAAATGCAGCCAATCAAAAGCACTTACAACAACATTCAAGGTGTAGACTTGACAAAGTCAAAAAAAGCAAGGTGACAACCAACCATACATCTCAAAGGAGTTACAAATCATGGTTACAGCCAATGATAAAGGTATCCAAACAAAAGGTATTACAACATCTTAAAAAATCATGGATAACAAGTTTGATGTTCAAAACATGCATTAGGGTTTAATAACACTAATTGATCATGAAATAAATATGAACAATATGAAGTAGAACATGTGTAATTCAATATATTACTTATCATGGTAGGAATCAAAGTAAACATGTATAAATTGTCACAACACTTAACATGGATAGAAATTAAGTCATGGAAAAAGTAACAACCAATCATGCTTAATAAGGAGGATTGTTCATCACAAGTAGGTAACAACCAAAAAGCAAGTTAGAGTTCAACACGGTCTTTGAGCAAGATGAAAAAACATCACAAAGATTGATTCATACAAGCATATATACTAATCATCTTTCAAAATAAAACAAACAACTTTTTAAGAACACTCAAGGCATGGCATGGTCAACATAAATCAACTTTATAATCAAATCACTTGATTATGGAAGAGAATCACATTTTAAGGGCAAGGTAACAACCAAAGTTTCAAGGAGTTTCAAACATGTATTCACATATGAACATAAAGTTGAAAAAGTAAATAACAACCAAGTAACAACAAGGATATACAAGTTCACCACATCAAGTAAGGTTCATACAAGGTGTATAGGGTTCATAAAATTCAAAAATGTGCAAGGAGAGTCAAAGGATCAATTAAGAGATCAAAAGGAATACTAAGAAACCCTAAAAGTATCACCTACTTTGAACATGAATAAGTACAAAATAAAATAATCTTTTTGGAAATTTCTTAACATAGACAAAAAAAACAGACATTTTCATGAGAATAGTGTAAAAATATTAGGAGTAAAATGATAAAAATCAAGAGAGTTGTGAAAGTTTAAAGTTGCATTAGAAAACCATAAAAATAAATAAAACAAGTGATAAAAATGATGGGAATGCACCCTAGGGGAATTGAACCCACGCCCTTGAAATCACCATTCAAAATTAATACCAACTAGGCCACACGTGCATGGTGAATATATGACACTATCATGAGATAATATGTGAAAACAAGTGGTTTACTTAGAAAATAAAAATAAAAGAACCAAAAGGTTTGGGGGGATCGAACCCTAGAACCTTCGCTCTAAATGACACACAAACCTCCTCCATGGACAAGTGGTGCTACACTCTCATCCATTAACTATATGCTTCTAATTCTTTTTATTTTGAGAACCAACCAAAATGGCCACCTCAGCGCCACATCACGCCCAATCACCTCCACCTCAGATTCCACTCATTTCTTCTTCCTTAGCCTCGCCTCTATCTCCTCGTGCCCTAACCATGTTTCCATGACCAGAATTTCTTCCTTTTCTAACTCCTTCATTTCTCAACCATTTCAGATAATGTAAAGACCAAACTCAAGGCATTTTTCACAAGGAACACAAATATATCATTTGTTAAACCTAAAACTCAGTGTATAGTGCATACAATCCTCATCAATAGATTAATATCACAAATATCCAGCATGTTACAACATCCAATATTCAAATAATATAAAGTTAGTAGTGGTCCAAAACAACTAAGATAATCATACACTACATCTTTACTATTTAAATGATATCAAAACGATGCATGAATATGAAGATTTCCAAGGTCAGAAAACTTACCTCTTGGAGAAAATCCAAGGTTTCTTCTCAACTATCACAGTTACAAGATATTGATCCTTAGAGCTTCCTTAAGCCTTTTAGAACTTGTTAGAATGGTTGGATGGCCTTGAACAATCCTGAGGAACAGAACATAATGCCTCTTGCTACAATGGATGTTGAAAATGGTATGATGTGTTTGGGATGTTTTAGAATTATTTCCTTGGTTTGTATGAGTTCTAATGAGTGTGTAGAGGTGGTTTATGAAGTTTGTTTTGAGAATGCACGACCAGAATGAGTATTTAAAGTGTTCTTGCAAGTTTGGGTGGTTTTAGCAAGAACAAGTGACTCTGAGTGTGTAGGGGGTTTTGAAGAGTTTTCTTGGGGTAATTTATGATCTTTCGGAGTGAAGATTAATGTCCTATTTATAGAGAGAGTGGAGAGTTTGAGGTGTGGTTAGAATCTTAGTTTTTGCTAACTAATTTATTTGGAAGCCAACTTGCTTGTAATGATAGTTTCCTCTTGTTTCAAGGATCAAGTACAAGGGTTGCTGGGTAGAGCATGCTTTCTGAATCATAAAGTGTTCTTGGAGTGTAGAAGGAGAGAAGTGGAGTGGCTCAATGTTGATTTTAAGGAAAATTTAACTTTATCAAAATTGCATTCTTCACTTTATGCCAAAAATATAAGTAGCAAGTGGTTTGAGCTTTAATTCAAAGGATCAAGCTTCCAAATTTCGTGTAATGATATGATTAAGTGATATATTGCAATTAATAGCTCATAGAGTGTGAAGATTTTCAGCAAAAGTTGGTTTTGCATCATGTTTATCAAGTGACACAACTTGCATTTCAAGTTTCAAACCCTAAACTTCATGTCTTCGAAAGTCCTAGCTCACTCAATGGACTGGAGAGTTATTGTGCTTTTTAGAAATCCCTAAACATGCCCTACAACTTTCATGTTTGATGAAATTCTTGAATTCAAAGGGATCATGATGAGAATTGGCCTTGAAGTTGGCTAAAAATTGAAAGAACAAAGTTGGCCTTGAAAAGTTCTAAGTGTTTTGAAATTCTTCCACACTTTGAAGCTCCATATCTCAAAATCTAAGCCTCTTTTGCTCATAGGTCAGTAGTAAAATTTTGTAGTAAATGATGAGATCTACAAATTTACCTTTGGAACTCAAAAAAATGGATGTGTGGATTGAAAGTTATGATCTTTCAAAGTTGGTGCCAAAATGAGGGTTTTTTCATACACTTGGAAAAATTTCAACTTATCCAAGTTTACCCCTTTTGCAAGAAACCTCTCAAATTTTCATTTTTTATGATCAAACTCATTGTTTAAACATGTCTTGATGAAATTTAGCTTGAATGCTTCAATTTGGACCAAAAACCACAAAAGTCAAAGGGTTGACTTTGTCAAATGAAATTTGTATCAGATGAAATTTGTATCAGATGAATTCAACTGTGTGGTCTTCAATGAATTTGCATCTTTGGACTTTTCAATCATAATAGATAGGCTCCAAGAATGTATATGAACATGTTGAATCATGTCCCAAGGCTGGGGATCATGCTCGGATCAAAAGTCAATGACACAATTGACATTTCCTTATAAAACCCTAATTTGGGGCCATATGAAATTAGGCTTCAATGATCTTGTATTGAGACTAATTTGCACTTGATTCTTGTTGAATATAAGCCTCTTGAGCGTATGGAAACTTGATTTGATGATGATCAATCCAAAACATTGACTGACCAAGCCATGATTCTCTTAATTCTAAGGTGCAAAAACCTAATCCAGATGAACTTCAACAACAATAAACTTGAAACAAGGATAGGGTTAGTGGACATATGCTTGATGATACTAGTATGGTGATGGAATATAGGGGTCAAAATTTGGGGTATGACAACATGTAATCTGAACCAAGAGTGGTCCAACCCGTGTGTTGCCATTCACCCCATTCTTGGTTTGCATCGGAGTCCAAAGGGGGTGATTGATCAAACCAACCACTATTATCCTATTCATCAGCATTAACATCAATATCCATTTGATTACCATCTTCTTTTTCTTCTTCTTCATTTTTATTAGATTCATGTAGGTAGGAGCTGGTAGCCTTAACAATAAATCGGTAACGTGTGTCACGTGGATCCAATATATAACCCATCATAGTTAACACCTTTTGACATAATTCTTGGTCAACTGTCAAAGTCTTGTATGGGATATCAGGAACAACCACTTCAGCATTGTTGAGGACATATTGAATAAAGGATGCATATGGTAATGCAGTCCCTCGACCATAATCTTTCAGAGAATAGATTATGCTTGCAATGTAGTAAGGCCAATTGATTTTGATCTTCTATTTTCAAGATGTACACCAAATGAACCTCTGCTTGGTCAACCCGAGAATAGCCTCCTTTCTTGGGCCGAAGTATGTGAGAGACAATCCATTACAAAATCCTGCCAATCGGTTTCAACCGACCAGTTGTTACCGACTTTGGGAAAAGATTGCTAGCCATAATTTGTTCAATATATGGTTTCTTTAACATTGAGTTCAAGGCTTACTTGAAATCGTAACCTTCCACAGTTCTAGTATCCGTGACATTTATCAGTGGAGCAGCAGATAATGGAGATATGTCATAGAGATCTTTCCAAACGACGCCATTTACCTAGATTTTCTTATTTCCAATTTTGGTACTAAACTCAAACCCTTCAAACTTTCCTTGAAGACCAGTATAGAAAATTCTAACTAAATCCTCATTATATTTATTGTCTCATTCCAAAAACTGATTAAAATTTTGAGTATCCAGAAGTTCAAGAACTTCTTGGATATGCATTCGTTCAGCAGATTTGCGATAATAAACAAATTGTTTGACAATTGATCGCATGGTCAGATTCTTTTCATAGAGTTTAGCATATTCAGTGGATAATAAAGAAAGAGTAGTTACCGGTAGACTTGCCTTTTATTGTGAGGTTCCAGGTTGAGAAGATGGAACTCTGGTTGTTCTCTTGCCTGTGACCCTTTGTGTAGCCATGAGATGCAATAGTTGAAGAAGATGAATAGTCAACTAAGTTTTAAGCGAAAGCGGCTGAGGAGCTACAGTCGTTTAAACGAACCATTACCAAAAAGATCGGATATACGCTACGCCTATATGGAATACCGATTAAGATGAGAAATCAAATCAAAAGTTTGAACACAAATCAATAGGATTTTATTCACTCAAAGATTTTCAATTTCCAATGCTTTGTGAAAAATAAACTCAAGTTGAAAAACAGTCCAAAATGTTTGTGTTCAAGCAATTTGTCGAGCACGTTGTGTGCGAAGCACTCCAAGTAAAATTCACTATGTAAATGTAGTGCTAAGCTTTTCCAATTACGACTAAACAGATTGTAATGAGTTTTCTAAATGTGTTTAAGCACTACATCAAAACAGAATTTTAGTCAACCAATTTGATAGCACACAAACGTAAAATTCAGAAATGAAAATAGCAAAAAGAGAGAACAACACCAATTTGTTGAGACAGTTCCCCTGTCGTCCTCACTCGGGATACGTCTGCCCTCAATTCTAAAAATAGAATTGAGACCTGTATATAAAACCTGTTGCAAATTGTTTATACAAGAGAAGCAGTAGAAATCAAACACTCAATCCTAATCGTTGATGTTGAACTTATGCCTTCTCTTCCCTTGATTAAAGATGAATTAAGTCCTTCGAATGTGATGAGTAAACCTCCGATTATGACAACATTTTTGAACCATCCAACGATCTTCAAATCTTTGGCCCGACTGATTTTTAACGCCCACAATTCGAACCCGAACCTTCATTCCACAATCCTCCGGTTAACGCTACTAAATTGACAGAATCACCCGTTTTTCAATTACCTTCGCTCGACTAAATCTGTGAAGGAACGATTTATGCAAAACCCCCAAAATCCAAGATTCTTGGAGGATAAAACCCTAAGGTTTTATTCAAGAAAAACCAACTGATCTCTTAACCCAAACTTGATACAACGATCCTATGTTTGGACGTTATCACCTCAATAAGTGTATTTGTTGAGAAAATGTAAGAAAGAGGATGAAGATGATGAGAGAAAAATTAGTGTCTATTCTCACTTTTCTTCTTGTTGTTAAAAGAATGAGCTAAAATAATATATATATGTGAAGCTTGGACCAAATAACCAACATAATAGACATTTTGAAAGACAAACATAATAGAAAAATAGTGTGAAATGAGCAAATGGTCGACCTAAAGAAAAGGGGGGTCGACCTGAGCTCTCCCGCTTTCAAAATTATGCAGAAAACGTATGAGTCGACCTAAGCAGGGCTTTGAGTCTTCTCAAAGGTTCAGAACTTGCAAAAATGTTATTTTTGACATGTCTCGCTATTTCTAAGTACTTCTAATGTATATCTAAGTCTACCAACATGATCAAACTCACATAAAATATATATAATGCTTTTTTATATGAACGGACACATGTTTTTGATAAATGCTTGACATGAGAGAACAACGAATGCATATGTGACTCGATGATACCGTCCAAAGTACACATTACTAACTAGATATGTTTTGACATCATTAAAACAAGTATTGAGACAACTTGCCCTCACAATAGATGCCTAGTTTTCCCATTGGCTTTGTTTCTTGAGTTGGACTTTATTGAGCCAAGCGAGGTATTCTTTTTTTTGAGTGGTAGGCGCATATCAAAAACACGTGCAAGTTTGTCCATAAAGGATATGTCGAGATAACGTTCTTCGAACACTGAATGCATGGTAACTGAATAAAATGGGAAGAATTTCTTGACCTTCCCAACATTTAACTATGTAGTCGGGTATGGTCCTATGAAGGTAAATAGCTTACCAGACAGAGAAAAAGGAACAAATACATGGTTAGCCCAAATGGCGATTTTTTCCTTTGCCATTGGTGGTTCGGGGACGAAATATCTACCCTGATCATCTTCCTATGGTCGAATCATGAATGCCAAAGGGTTATTTTCAGTGTCAAGCTTGGATACGGGAGTAGTAGCTTTCATTGTTGGAGTTCAAGAAGCTTTTGCAAAGAAAATGGTTCTTTCTAGGTAAGAAGGTTGAGAGTGAAAGCGAAGAAAGTGAAAAGAAAAGTGGAACTTATTATTTATAGGAGTTTTGTTTTGTGTCAGAATGGGACACTTGGCATATGCGTGGATAAGGGAAAATGTTTCGTGTTATCATAAGCAATGGTGTTGACACGAGTGGAACAGTTATTAAAGACATGCAAAATCATGTTCTCCTAGAAAATAGGAATAATGATGAGATTTTGAATGGATATTTTGGAAAATGACAACGTGCAGTAAAGTGGTAATGATGACAATGATGTCAGCGGAGGAACTAAAGTAGTGTCGAAAATACATAAAAAATGCCACCTTTTTCTTTCTTTAAAATCAAAACATGGCATTTTAGAGGACAATTTGTCACCTTAGATTTTCGACACACATTAATTGTAGAGGTAAAACAATGATAATATAAGAGTTTTTTAGAAAAGTTGAAATGGTTAGTTATATCCATATTGGTTCTTATGGATTCGACTTATTAAAAGATTTATTTAATTCTAGTAGAATGTTATAGGGAGTAAGAGACAAAAAGGGTTTGTCAAGTTTGGAGACTTATTGAAATTCAGAGTCCTAAGTGTTTCTATATGTAGTTGAATGAGGTGTGATTGGATAAGACCAAGTAGTTATTCAACGACATGTGGCAGTCTATCGAAGTTGAAGGTTACATGCAGACGAAGACGTTGCGTGTTTAGCTTAGTCGACTGTTGTAGACAGTTACTCTAGAGTATTATATAAGTAGATGTTTGCTTATGTTTCAAGGGTCCGCAATTGTATGCAAATTCTATAAAATTGTAAGTACCTATTGTCGCTACTGCAAAAAAAGGTGTCGGTAATGACAGAAGAGTCGCAACCTATCGTTATTTATCCCAAACAAGGGAAAGGAAACGATCAGGGAAAACCTAGCGAAAAGGGATAAGATCGGTCATCGTAACCAAATCTCTGGGTTCGGGAGTCGGTTACGCAAGGGGAAGGTATTAGCACCCCTCATGTTCGTTGTACTCAACGGGATCCACGCTTGCGTTGTCTATCTAAAAGGGTGATTGAATCTATCTACGCTAAAGGTCTGGGACAAAAGAAAAGAAAAAGGAAAAAAAGGACTCGACAGAGCGTCGCTGCTCTGGGCCTACGTATTCCCTCGTGCAATAGGAAAGTCAGAGTCAACGTAGTTCGACTAACTACGGATAACAGATGGGGGAAGGTTGCTCGCCAAGATATTGCATCTTGTGCCTACGTACTTTCAACAAGTATGAGAGATCAGAGCTTACGTAATTCGGGATAAAGAGAACACAGGTTTGTTCAACTGTTTTTTACCCGAGTAAGGTTAACAGGTAGTTCTAGCAGTTTGGTGTATGCAGCTCGCTCGTTGGAGACTTAGGTGTTACCGTTTGCGGTAGAAATTAGAGTGAACAACACTCTTTTATCTGAAATGATTTTCCTGATTAAGAACCCACAGGGTAAAAGGAAGTTTGATGTTTGTGTTGAAGTCTTTTATTAGAGAAGTGTTTTGAATGAATGTTTGTAATTCATATTGCACTAGAGACTATGACCTAGGAGCAAATGCGTCGCATATCGTCCGAAGGACATATGCTAACACTCTAGATAATTGAGAGGAGACCGCTCAATTATCATTTCCCAAGTAGCTTAAGGCTCGTAACGTACAATACTCATTATCCTTTATTATGTATTTTGAAGTTATTTTGAGATGAGAAGAGAGAGAGGACTCTAAGGGGAACTAACCAAAACCCTACTATTATCATGCAAGATGGTCCTAAGATTGAGTTTAGAAAGGGAATTCTATCCTACTTGTTATCATGTAAAGGATCAACCCTAATGTCTATCATCTCCATCCTTGAACAAGGATGTGAGAATCCTAAGGGAACATGTTGTTAGAACACAGATTGGTTCTTAATAATATCTCTATGTTTTGATGATAACTATTATGAAATTTTGTATTGAAGAATTATATACTCTAAAATTTGCTTGAGAATGTTTGCTGCAGATGTTAAAGTAAATATCACTCCAAAAGCAAATTAGATCTGAACATAAGAAATATGCAAGGCTCTGAAGCGTCAGAAGCATCTCTTAGAAGATTCTGAACGCTACCACCAGAAGATTCTGAGCGCTGCCTCCAGATGGATCTGAAGCAGAAACTACAGAAGAATCTGAAGCAAGCTAGAAGCATCTGAAGCAATGAAGTATTTTGTATGAAGAGTTTTTCAAGCAAAGTTACTTCAGAAGACTCTGATAGTACTAACGCTACCAGTACTGAGGATCTGACCCAAAAACTCTACTCTGAACTTATACACGCTGAAAGCACACTTGCTGCAAAGACTCTGACTCAGCAAAACTCTGATGAACATCAGAAGGCTATAACTAACTTAGACTCTGATGATTCTTGCTGAAAATTATTGAAGAAGAATTCAAAGATTATGTCCGTTGGAATATCCAAACGACTCTTTCCTTATTTATGCTAGACACAAGAACACAGACAAAAAGGATTTCTTTGTGCATTCTTCTTCTAGGAAAGGTCACTTGATATGAAGACAAAAAGGCTCAGACCTTTTGGTACACTCTTCTCAACGTGAAAAAGCTCTTGGATCACTGTGCCTATAAAAGCAAGTCTCCACTCATCTTCTTCAGCTGACGAAAACACTTGAAAATAATTGATTAAAAAACCTCTCATGCAACTCATATATTCTTGCTAGAATTATTTCATTATTCTTAATCTTAAGTGAAAAATCACAATTGTGATAAAGCTTCATTAGAAGCATTTTAAAACTTGTATTTATTATTACATTTGATTGTAAGAAAACCTTAAGAAGATCCAGTTAGGATCAGTAGTTCTTTAGAAGACTTTGAACAGTTGTTCTTAGTGCTTACTATTGTAATCAGTTGATTAAATAGTGGATTAAGTCCTTGTTTGAGAAAGGCAAATCACTCTAGAAAGGGTGGACTGGAGTAGTTGAGTTCAACGAACCAGGATAAAAATACTTGAGTTTTTACTTCTAAGTTTTTATCTTCATACTTATTCAACCCCCCCCCCCCCCCCTTCTAAGTATTTTCTCACCTTCAGTTGGCATCAGAGCTCCGGTTCTGTGTGTGCTACCACTTCACATTGACAGAAAAGATCCAGTGAGAAAAACTTTAATATATATTTGGTTGTTACTATGGCTGATACTTCAATACCTAACATTAATAACAAATATGAAGAAAGGGATAAAATCAGCACTAAACCCCCTATGTTTGATGGGGAGAAATTTGATTATTGGAAAGACAGGATTGAAAGTTTTTTCCTTGGTTATGATGTTGATTTATGGGATTTGGTCATAGATGGATATGTTCATCCCATAGATGGGAATGGCAAGAAAGTAGATAGAAAATCTATGACAGAAGCTCAAAAGAAGGAGTTTAGAAATCACCACAAGGCTAGAACAATATTGTTAAATGCAATATCTCACACTGAATATGAAAAGATCACAAATAGAGAAACTGCATTTGACATGTTTGAGTCCTTGAAGATGACTCATGAGGGAAACTCTCAAGTCAAGGAAACAAAGGCTCTGGCTCTAATTCAGAAGTATGAAGCCTTCAAGATGGAAGAAGTTGAATCTGTTGAAGCCATGTTCTCCAGATTTCAAATACTTACAGCTGGACTAAAGGTTCAGGATAAAGGTTACTCTACTGTTGATCATGTGAAAAAGATCATTAGAAGCTTACCTACCAAATGGAGACCTATGGTGACTGCGCTGAAAATGGCTAAAGATCTGAACAAGATCTTCTTGGAGGAACTAATCAGTTCACTGAGGAGTCATGAAATTGAACTTGAGGAAGATGAACCTCAAAAGAAAGGTAAGTCAATTGCCTTAAAATCTAATAAATCTGTTAAAGCATTGCAGGTAATAGAGGAAAGCTCTGAAGAATCCTCATCTGAAGATGAAGATGAATTATCCATGTTGTCCAGAAGAATAAACAAACTCTGGAAGCATAAAGGAAAGAAGTTCAGAAACTTCAGGAAGCCTGACCAAAGAAAAGAATCTTCTGGACACAGAAGATCTGGCAAAAAGGAGGTTGTCTGCTACAAATGTAAAGAACTTGGGCATTACAAAAATGAATGTCCAAAGTTGTTGAAAGAAAAGCCTAAAAGAAAATCTGATAAGAAGAAGAAAGTTCTAATGGCAACCTGGGATGATTCAGATACATCTGAATCTGAATCTGAGTCAGAAGAGGAATGTGCCAACGTAGCATTGATGGCAGACATAGAAGATCAGGAGAAAGGAATTTCAGGATCTGAATCTGACTCTGACGCTGAAGAGGTAATCGCTAAACTCAATAAAGATGAACTTATCAAAGTATTATCAGAGGTTCTGAAGAGCTATAACAATATTAAGCTCAAATACAAGGAGCGTCAAAGCAATCTTGTATCTCAGAATAATATTCTCAAATCAGAAGTGGCTGAGCTAAATAAAAAGAACTTAAAAATGAAAAATGATTTTGAATTAGCTCAACAAGACTCTCATTCTGAAACTGAGTCTGAATGCAAAAATATTTTGGAAAAATATGACTATAGCTTTCAAAAGTTTCTTGCTAAAAGCATAGACAGAAGCAAAATGGCTTCTATGATCTATGGAGTTAGCAGAAATAACAGAAAAGGAATTGGATATAAATCTTCCTCTGATTTAAATCCAAAACTTGTTGATAAAATTATCATCAAGAAGACTCCTTTATATTCCCATTTCTAATTTGGTCACTTGAATGATATTAAACACACTCGTTCTGAAAAGAACATTCATGTGTTTAAATCTAAGGCTAGTCAGAATAAACCTTATGTTGAAAAACAGAAGTTTAGACGAACCTTCAAAACAACTAAACCAAAAGGGCCCAAGAAGATCTGGGTACCTAAGAGTAAAATAATTCCTGTTACAGATGTTCTTAGCAGCAAGGTCAGGACGCCAGTCATGGTACCTGGACTCTGGATGCTCGCGACATATGACCTGAGAAAGGTCTATGTTCCAAAGTCTGGAGCTTAGATCTGGAGGTGATGTAAAATTTGGAGGGAAATAGAAGGGCAAGATCATTGGATCTGGCACTATTGGAAATGGTAAACTTCCCTCTATTACTAATGTTTTACTTGTAGAAGGTTTAAAGCATAATCTATTGTTCATAAGTCAATTAAGTGACAATGGTTATGACATAGTCTTTAATAAAAAAATGTTGTAAAGCTATTAGTCAAAAGGATGGCTCAATCCTATTTAGTGGAAAGAGGAAGAACAACATTTATAAAATAAATCTTTCAGAACTTAAGGTTTAGAATGTTAAATGCCTCTTGTTTGTTAATGAGGAGCAATGGGTCTAACACAGAAGATTGGGGCATATTAATATGAGACGTATATCTCAGATTAATAAACTTAATCTTGTCAGAGGAATTCCTAAGTTGAAGTTCACCTCAGATGCTCTTTGTGAAGCATGTCAAAAAGGGAAGTTTTCAAAATCCTCTTTTAAATCAAAAAATGTTGTTTCTACTTCCAGACCATTAGAATTACTTCATATTGATCTGTTTGGACCAGTGAAAACTGCATCCATCAGAGGCAAGAAGTATGGATTAGTCATTGTTGATGACTATAGTAGATGGACATGGATAAAGTTCCTAAAACACAAGGATGAGTCATATTATGTGTTCTTTGACTTCTGCAAACAAGTCCAGAATGAAAAAGATTTCAAAATCATAAAAGTCAGAAGTGATCATGGTGATGAATTTGAAAACAAATATTTTGAAAAATATTTTAATGAAAATGGCATTGATCATGATTTTTCCTGTCCTAGAACTCCACAACAAAATGGGGTTGTAGAGAGGAAAAATAGAACTCTGCAAGAAATGGCCAGAACCATGATCAATGAGACTAATCTGGCAAAGCACTTTTGGGCAGAAGCAATCAACACAGCCTGTTACATTCAGAACAGAGTGTCTGTAAGACCTCTTTTAGAAAAGACTCCCTATGAATTGTGGAGGAATAGAAAGCCCAACATTTCATATTTTCATCCTTTTGGATGTATTTGCTATGTGTTAAATACTAAAGAGAATCTGAACAAGTTTGATTCTAAAGCACAGAAGTGTTTCATGCTTGGGTATTCTGAACACTCTAAAGGCTACAGAGTATACAATACTGAAACACAGATTGTGGAAGAATCTATTCATGTTAGATTTGATGATAAGCTTGGCATTGAAAAGCCAAAGCAGTTTGAAAGTTCTGCAGATAGAGAAGTAATTCTCACAGACTCTGAAGACTCAGAGGCAGACAAAGCTCAAGTGAAGGAACCTGAAGCAACACCAGATGCAATTCCTTTGACTTCTCAGATGAACAACTTAAACATTTCTGAAGAATCAACTGTTAGAGGATCATCTTCCAGAATCAAAGCTTCTCATCCAGAGAATGTGATCATTGGAAAGAAGGATGACCCTATCAGAACAAGATCCTTCCTCAGATCTTCTGAAGCATCATTATTTGGATTGGTGTCAATAATTGAACCAACCTCTATGGATGAAGCTCTGCAAGACAATGACTGGATTATTTCCATGCAAGAAAAGCTAAATCATTTCACTAGAAATGATGTGTGGGACTTAGTTCCAAGACCAAAAGGATTCAACATAATTGGAACTAAATGGGTCTTCAGAAACAAGCTTAATGAGAAAGGAGAAGTTGAAAGAAATAAGGCAAGGCTAGTTGCTCAAGGGTGCAGTCAGCAAGAAGGAATTGATTATACAGAGACTTATGCTCCTGTTGCAAGGTTAGAGTCTATTCGTCTACTCATTTCCTTTGTTGCACAATATAACATCACTCTATACCAGATGGATGTTAAAAGTGCCTTTCTAAATGGTATTATAGAAGAAGAAGTTTATGTCCACCAACCTCCTGGTTTTGAGAGTGAAAAATTTCTAGAACATGTTTTCAAACTAAAGAAATCTCTGTATGGCTTAAAACAAGCTCCCAGAGCTTGGTATGAGAGATTAAGCAATTTTCTTCTGGAGAAAAATTTCATTAGAGGCAAAGTGGACACAACACTTTTTTGTAAAACATTTAAGAAAGATCTTCTAATTTGTCAAATATATGTGGATGATATTATATTTGGATCTACCAATACTATGCTGGGAAAGGAGTTTGCTCAATGTATACAGGCAGAATTTGAAATGAGCATGATGGGAGAATTGAGATTCTTTCTGGGAATTCAAGTCAACCAAACTCCAGAGTGCACTTACATTCATCAGACCAAATATGTTAAAGAACTTCTAAAGAAATTTAACATGACTGATAGTAAGATGGCAAAGACTCACATGCATCCAACTAGTACACTAGGCAAGGAAGAGGTAAGTAAGAAAGTAGATCAGAAACTTTACAGAGGTATGATAGGATCTCTTCTCTACTTAACTGCTTCTAGACCTGACATTCGGTTCAGTGTATGCTTATGTGCAAGATTCCAATAAGATCCTAGAGAATCACACTTAACAGCTGTTAAGAGGATTCTAAGGTATCTAAAAGGTACTTCTAATGTGGGTTTGTGTTACATAAAATCTGATGATTTCAAATTAGTTGGATTTTGTGATGCTGATTACGCTGGAGACAGAGTGGAAAGAAAAAAGTACTTCTGGAAGTTGTCAATTTCTAGGAAGAAATCTAATCTCTTGGTACAGCAAGAAGCAACCCACAATTGCACTATCAACTACAGAGGCAGAATATATTGCTGCTGCTGGATGTAGCATGCAGATGCTTTTGGATGAAAAGTCAGCTAGAAAACTATCAGATATTTGAAAGTAACATTTCTATATCCTGTGATAATACTTCTGCTATATGTTTGTCTAAAAACCTCATTTTACACTCTAAGGCAAAACATATAGAAATTAAACATCATTTCATCAGAGACTATGTTCAGAAGGGAATTATAAACTTAGCCTTTGTTGATACAGATCATCAATGGGCAGATATTTTCACAAAACCCCTTGTTGAAGATAGGTTCAAATTTATTCTGAAAAATATTGGTATGGATTTGTGTCCAGAATAATATTTGTCAGAAGAAAATTTTTCAGATGTAAAATGTTTATAACTCTGAAGTATTTCATCTGTTGCTTATTAGATTTATGTTCATTTGTGTGTATCTGAACTAACCAATCTTAGAGGATCTGAACGTTGGCTAACGTTTCATTTCTCAAGAGAATTCAGAAGCACATGCAAGCAAACACGTGTCACTCTAAATCTGAAAAGATAGCGTGTACACTACTGAAGAGACGTTTGAGGTATGGTTTGAATAGTGAAAATAATGCTTGAAATGATTTTTATTCTCTTTCATTAATTGTCATTAAATGCTATGTATAAAACGTGCTTTGTATGTCTGTTGAGTGTCTTAATTGTTTTCTATAAATACCACATCTCACACCCATTTCACACTTTTCACAACACAAGCAAGTTTATGCATTTCTGTCTTCTATTCTCTCTTCACAAAAACCCTAAACCCTCGTCAAAATCATCTTCATCATCTTCAATGGCAACCTCATCTTCTACAGCAGCTCAGTTTCAATCAACCATGGCTGTAGTTACTTCTGCAAATATGGGTGTGACTCCATTCACGACACCTAAAAGGACTTTGTTAACTCCTGTTAACAAACTTGAAGTTCTCTGTGAATCAATGGTGGAATTTGATTCATTAGCTGAAAATGGATTTGAATTTCGTTCAATAATTGATGCACAAGGCTGGGTAAAATACTTTGACAGATTATTTGGACCAGTTTACCCTCATTTGGTGAAAGAATTCTGGATACATGCTTCTGTTTATCCCAAATTCATCTTGTCTTCTGTTCTGGGTAAGGAAATTATAATTACTAAAGATCTAATCAGGAAACTCATAGGGTATGAAGAGACTGATGGAGTATGTCATCTGCCAGCTGGGCGTGTAGACATGGAAGAAGTTTATGAGGAAGTCATCACTTCTGGACAGGCCTCCAACAAATTTAAAGATCTGAAGCCTGACTATAAAATCTGGGCAAAGATTTTTCTGGGATGCATTCATCACAGAAAATCTACAAATTCTCCAGATTATGTGAACAATGAACAACTCTACTTCATGTATTGTTTAAGTCAGAGCACTAAGGTAGATCTCCCTTACATTCTGTTTATGCATTTATGGAACCATATCAATGCTTCAAGAGAATCTGTAAAGGAAAAGGGTCAGAAGATCAGAACATGGATTCCCTTTGGAAGGTTAATTTTAGACATTCTGACAGAGAATGGTCTGGTGACGGCTCTGTATGAAGCTGGAGTCAAGGATGAACTTGAATCCATTGTTGGAAAACCTCTAAATACAAAGAGTCTTCAGAGACTAAAAATTGTAGAGAAACTCTCATCTGCACCCAAGAAGCTGAATGTTTATGAAATCAGTCAGAAGCGAATTCCAGTTGAAAACTATCCACTGTTTTGTGTTGAAGAATCAAGGGAAATAATTGTGAGATATATTGATGCATGCAATGCAGATGGAACACCCATTCCTGCAGATATTCTGAAAAGAGCAAGAGAACCAATGCCTGATGTATGCAATGAAACACAAGGAAAAGAGGTCAATCAGAGGCAGAAGAAGTTGCTGCACAGAAGAAGCCAAAAGTTGCTGACAAGCCTCAGAAGCTGATCAAGAGGAAAGCATCTGGAGACGCCCACTCTGTTCCAACAAAGCGTATCAAGAATAAAGGTACCAAATCTTCTGTATCTTCTTTCAATAACATTGTTTTAAATGAATCAACATTTAGTTCTATTTCAAAACCCCCTCCTACTCAAAAACAATATGTTCCTGCTCCATCTCAAAAATCTGAACCATTAAAAATTCCTTCCCCACAAAAATCATCTGATCCCATTTCCACAACTCCATTAAAATCCTCTGTTATTCCATCATCTGAACCAACAACAACAACAACACCAGCAAATCAAATTCCACCACCTATAACAAAACCAACAGAACAATCTGTACAACAACCAGAAAAATAACAATAAAAAACATCTGAACCTATTGCATCTGCACAAGTTATTTCTGAACCACCTACATCTGAACAACCTACATCTGAACCTCCATCAAAACCTTCTGAGCATCAATCAGAACCAACCAACCCATCTGAAACAAATATACCTGAGACAGAGGTTCTAGATGTTACACCTCTCAAAACTGTTTTTGAAGTGTCTTCTACGTCTTGTACTCCAACCACATCCTCAAACTCATCAGAATCTGATATACACCCAGATATTCTGTCACCTCCCTCTCTCAGAAATCTTGCAGTTAACCAACCAGCACCACCTGTTTCATCAAACTCTCTCATTCCTAATCCCATTCCAAAACCTAAGCCAAGGATATCTGAATTTGTATCCCTTGCTTCCTTTAAACCACTCCCCACTGATCCACTTTCTTATGTTTTGAAAGTTAAAAATTTCTATGACAGAATTGAACCATCTGACACTATCACCCCTCTTAAACCTAAGCTTTCCATCATTCTACCATCTGTTCTTCAAACCTATATAAAAGAATTGCCAGAAATGATTTTATCAGAACCTCTTTTATCTGATAAATTTGCATTCATTCCTTACTCTTCTACCGTATTTGATGTTGTTTCCTATGCATCAGATGCAAAACCATGTCTGTTGAATGCTTTAGTCAGATCCAAAACTGTCATTTCATCTGATCCTCCATCCATTCCCTTCTACCCTCGTCCTCTGATCACCATTCTAAAATTCACCATTCCACCTTTACCTCAACCCAAGCCAATCACATTAGAAACTCTTCTAAAACCCAAACCTAGGATGAATGTTGATCATTTATTTACAAGTTTTTTGAAAGAAATTGAGTTGCATTTAGGCTCTGTACAGAGGAAGTGCTTATCAATAATGGATGCCAATGAATCTGATACTATTTGGAATAGCTTCATCAACAGATTCAATATTGTAGCATCAAATCTGAAGAACATATGTTCTGATGATGCGAAGCTCAGGTTTGCTGAAACTGCTAGAAGTTTGTTCTGGATTGTTAAAAGATCTGCACCATTGCTTCTTAAAGATGCTCCTTCATCATCTGAAGTCTGTGATACAGAAGTGAACACTGAATCTGCATCTGAAGACAATCCTCTGGCTATAACTCTTGTAGAACATCCCTCTAGATCTGCTACTCCTGACTCTGAATCCCCTATGGAAATTGACTATGTTCCTGCTTCAGAATCTATCCCACCTTTTTCATCTGAGATCAAGAAAGAGTATCCAGATCTTGAAGATAAGATTGCAGTTCTGGAAGCTGGTCAATCAGAAATTAAGTCATTGATGGCTAAGCAAGATAAGAAGTCTGAAGACATGGCTCAGTGGATGTCCAAACAAGATCAGAAGAATGAAACCATGGCTAAGTGGATGTCAAAGCAAGAACAGTCATCCTCTGAGATCACTGATCTATTGAAGATGATTTTGTCAAAACAAACTTAGTTTATTTTTTTATCTGATGTTTGCACATGTACTTGAATCTTTTCTAATGTTTGTATTATTTGCTCTGAATGAATGAATGACTCAATGTTTTCTCTACATGATTTATCTTGTCTGTTTTTCCTTTTATTTGTCTTTTAAAAATTCTTACTTTTTGATTATGACAAAAAAGGGGGAGAAAATAGATCTGACTGTTTAAATAAATTCTACCTAAATGAGACTTCAGACATATCAATTCTAACTAACGTAAACTCTGAGTGTTTCAGAACGTTTGATAAATCTGATATATTCTTTAAAAGAAACTCTGAGACTCCCAGATCATATTTAACTTATCAGACTCTGACTCTGAAACATGCAAGATCAAATGTTTAGAACAATCAAGCTCTAATTCTGAAAAGAATACTCAAGACAAAAAGGGAAGTTTCTATTCCTTATTAATATTCAATTCAGGGGGAGATTCATCATCTCAGGGGGAGTTATAATTATTTTCTTTACTATTGAACAAAATTTCTGATGTTTTTGTCATCATCAAAAAGGGGGAGATTGTTAGAACACAGATTGGTTCTTAATAATATCTCTATGTTTTGATGATAACTATTATGAAATTCTGTATTGAAGAATTATATACTCTAAAATTTTCTTGAGAATGTTTGTTGTAGATGTTAAAGTAAATATCACTCCAAAAGCAAATTAGATCTGAACATAAGAAATATGCAAGGCTCTGAAGCGTCAGAAGCATCTCTTAGAAGATTCTAAACGCTACCACCGGAAGATTCTGAGCGCTGCCTCCAGATGGATCTGAAGCAGAAGCTACAGAAGAATCTGAAGCAAGCCAGAAGCATCTGAAGCAATGAAGTATTTTGTATGAAGAGTTTTTCAAGCACAGTTACTTCAGAAGACTCTGATAGTACTAACGCTGCCAGTACTGAGGATCTGACCCAAAACCTCTGCTCTGAACTTATACACGCTGAAAGCATACTTGCTGCAAAGACTCTGACTCAGCAAAACTCTGATGAACATCAGAAGGCTCTGACTAACTTAGACTCTGATGATTCTTGCTGAAAATTATTGAAGAAGAATTCAAAGATTATGTCCGTTGGAATATCCAAACGACTCTTTCCTTATTTATGCTAGACACAAGAACACAGACAAAAAGGATTTCTCTGTGCATTCTTCTTCTAGGAAAGGTCACTTGATGTGAAGACAAAAAGGCTCAAACCTTTTGGTACACTCTTCTCAACGTGAAAAAGCTCTTGGATTGCTGTGCCTATAAAAGCAAGTTTCCACTCATCTTCTTCAGTTGACGAAAACACTTGAAAAGAATTGATTAAAAAACCTCTCATACAACTCATATATTCTTGCTAGAATTATTTCATTGTTCTTAATCTTAAGTGAAAAATCACAGTTGTGATAAAGCTTTATTAGAAGCATTTTAACACTTGTATTTATTATTACATTTGATTGTAGGAAAACCTTAAGAAGATCCAGTTAGGATCAGTAGTTCTTGAGAAGACTTTGAACAGTTGTTCTTAGTGCTTACTATTGTAATCAGTTGATTAAATAGTGGATTAAGTCCTTGTTTGAGAAAGAAAAATCACTCTATAAAGGGTGGACTGGAGTAGTTGAGTTCAACGAACCAGGATAAAAATACTTGAGTTTTTACTTCTATGTTTTTATCGTCATACTTATTCAACCCCCCCCCCCCCCCCCTCTAAGTACTTTCTCACCTTCACATGTCAATGGAAAGAAGAAACAGAATGCTAAAGTCATTAAGCAGATGAAATATAAGTGTGAATGGATGCACATGCAATGCAATAGTACAAACAAGGGAGGACACCTCAACCTTTAATGCAAACATGGACTTAAGAGAAAGGATGCCTACACATGCACTACTATCCTGATGCACCAAATCAAACAACATGCAGGGGAGGGGATAAACAAGATGATGGGAAAGTAAAAGTAGAACTAAACTCATCAAGTTCAATGTGTAAAGACACAGGAGTCCGCAAAGGTTCAACTTCTTTATGGAATGCCCTTAGTTCTTCCACAGGAAAAACTGAGCTCTCACAAGAAGGATCCTAAGATTGTAGGACAGAGAAGGAGAATGTGTGTACAAACACAAGAGTCCATCAAAGGCTCAACTTCTTATGGAATGCACTTGGTTCCTCCACATGAGGAATTAGGCTCTCACAAGAAGGATCCTAAGATTATAGGACAAAGAAGGAGAATGTGTGTACAAACACAAGAGTCCATCAAAGGGTCAACTTCTTATGGAATGCACTTGGTTCCTCCACATAAGGAACTAGGCTCTCACAAGAAGGATCCTAAGGTTATAGTACAAAGAGGAATGAATTAAGAGAATCACAGTGATAACCAAAGGAACCCACTATGTTCAATGTGTATCAACACAAGAGTCCATCAAAGGCTCAACTTCTTATGGAATGCACTTGGTTCCTCCACAGGAGGAACTAGGCTCTCACAAGAAGGATCCTAAGATTATAGGACAAAGAGGAATGAATGAAGAGAATCACAATGAGAACCAAAGGAACCCACTATGTTCAATGTGTATCAACACAAGAGTCCATCAAAGGCTCAACTTCTTATGGAATGCATTTGGTTCCTCCACAGTGTCGCTACTGCGAAAAACGAGGTCGGCAAGACAGAAGAGTCGCCACCTTTTGTTATTTATCCCTCATAACGGGAAAGGAAACGATCGGAAAAAACCTGACGAAGAGGTATAAGACAAGGTCATCGCAACCTTTGTCTGGATTCGGGAGTCGGTTACGCAAGGGGAACGTATTAGCACCCCTCACGTCCATCGTACTCGATGGGATCCATGCTTGTTGTGTTTATCTGACGGGTTTGTTACATCTATCTACACTAAAGGTCTGTCCTGAAAAGAAAAGGAAATGACTCGGCAAAGCGTCGCACTTTATGCCTACGTATTCCCGTCTGGAACGAGAAATCAGAGTCAACGTAGTTCTCCTAACTACGGGGGAAGGTTGCTCGCCAAGATATCGCATCTTGTGCCTACGTACTTTCACACAGCGCGAAAGATCAGAGCAAACGTAGTTCGGGACACGAGAGACACGTGTTTGTCTTTTTTATCCGAGTAAGGTTAACAGACGGTTCCAGCAGTTTGGTGTATGCAGCTCGACCATTGGAGACTTAGGCGTTTACCGTTTGCGGTAGAACCGGGAGTTAACAGGAACTCTCCTTCTGAAAAAGGGTTTCCCAAGGGATTAAAGGTCCAAGAGGACAAAAAGAGTTTGATCTTTGTTTTCTGTTTTTTAGAGAAGTGTCTTTTATGGATGTTTGCAACTGATATCGCACTAGAGACTATGACCTGAGAATGAATGCGTCGCATGTCACCCAAAGGGTACCATACTAAACATCCAGATTGCTGGAAAGAAACTCTCCAACAATCCTTTCTCAAGTAGCTTAAGGCTCGTAACGTACGACGTCAATTAACCTTTATTATTGTATTTTGACTTTGTTTGAAGATGAGAAGAGAAAAGACGCACTAAAGGGGAACTGATCCAATCCTAAAGTTGTCATGCAAGATGGACCTATGGTTGGGGTTAGGAGGGAACTACTTAATGTTATCATGCATGGTTAGAACCCTAATGTGTGTCATAACTTCTCTTGAACAAGAGAAGTCAGAGTTCCTAGGGGAATATGGCAAAGGAAAACAACAGCAAATAAGTAACTGAAAAGAAAATACTATAAATAAAATGCATGCAATGCATCACACAAGCAGAAGGAGCCAAGCTCAACTTCTAAACAAACAAGGCACAAAGGCCACACACCACACAGGCAAGGGAGTTGAGCTCTACCAAATACCAGCAAGCAAAGCCACATAGTAAAAATACAAGCAGAGGGAGAAACTCGGCCTCTAATGCAATACAAGCAAGGGGAGAAGCTCAACCCTTAAGATGCTCTTAGGCCTATGATCATCTACATGAAGCCTAGATCTAATGCAACACTCCAAGTAAATATCAATACAGTTGAACAAAAAGAAAACAAACAAACAAGGAAAACAAGCCAGCAATCTCCACAGCAGAGCAATCTTCTGACAGCAATCCAATCCAAAGTCTGTAACTGCTCTTCAAGTTCACACCATCTTCAAGAGAAGGAAAGGGATGCTCCATCTTCAAACTCTACCAAACCACTCCACCAAGAATGAAGAGAATCAACAAGATGAGTATTTGATGATGGGAAGCAGGAAGGAAACCAAAGGAATCCCACCTGACACTCAACCAGTCATCAGAGAAAGGCATCCTCAAAAGTTCTACTCATTGTAAAATGTCACACATCTCTCCAAAGGAGAGATAAGACTTTCACATGAGGACTTTGAATCATAGGATGAGAATGGAAGGCAAGTGAAACCAACCATGTTTATTTGAAGGAAAAAAACTACTTCTAAAGCTCTCTCCTAAAAACCCTAATCTTATAAGCTACAAAAAGCTAACAAAAAGAAAAGAAAACCTCCTAGCCAAGCTCCACCAGCCACTCCACAAAAGCTTCATCATGCCCATGACATCATCCAAGAGGAACCAGAAGCCCAACATGCAAGAAAAGCCCACTTTGAGTCCATTCCAAAACAATCACCAAGGTTGAAGCACCAAATGAACAAACAACTTGAATATTCTATCTAAAATAGCAAAACACACCCTAAAAATCTAATTATTTTTCTATGGGAACATGCATTTGTTAATGATCTACAGTCCAGAAATCAGGGCCTAATTCAACTCCTAAGTCCTCTAATAAAATCCTAAGTTGAAAGGTATCAAGGGAAACCATTAATGGGGAAAGACTCTAAACCTACCTCTAAATCAGAAGCTATGATTTTCTAAAAAATGTGATAAAATTCATATGGGAGCATACATCTCTAACCTAGCATCTATTAAAAACTCACAACAAAATTCCACACCAATTGATAGAACAAAAATCAACAAACAGACAGCTCGATTATGCAAAAATAAAGAAATACTTAAAATGAGAAAAATAGGAATTAAATTGAAAAATCATCAAAAATTAAATCTAACATCATAGAAAAATCACAAATCAAGAGAGGAACATGAGCATATTTTTATTTTATTTTTATGACAAATAATGAAATTAAAATGAATTAAAATAAGAAAATGCAATTAAAATAAAAAAAAGAAATGAATTAAAACAAATAAAATGCAAGAAAAAGTCACAGGCGTTGGATCCTAAGACTAAGTCTCCTGATCTGAAGTCAGAGCGCGTGTCCACGTGATGCGCTGAGGTGGCAGCCAGGTCAATAAATGAAACGCAGTGTTTCATGTCCAAAACTTCAAATCCTCAGATTAAAACACAGCCACACGATGAGCGTACTATGTCAATGTTCCATCCAGATCCAATGGTTCAGCCTTCGCCTTCTCCAATTCAAACTCAGATGGAGGGAAGCTCGCAGACGGCGGCCGGAGATGACCTCCAGTCATCTTCTCCGGTGAGCACACACTTGCAGGTCATGAAAACTCAACAGACTTAACATCATTCCACTTCAAATTTCCTCCTGATCTCAAATATCACCATCAAATCTCCTAAATCTTACTAGAATTTGAAACACGAAGCAAATCTCAAAATGCACTTCAATTTGAACTCTCACCAAACCTCAAACTAATGGTATGAAATTAATCATCATCTAACACTGAGCATCACATGCTATTCCAATTGAATTAAAGCCTCAAGATCAGATCAACTCGCATCCAAACAGAAATCATGTCATCACCTAATTTGTCTCTAAACATCCAATTTCTGATCCAGAATTCATCTACATCCTAAATCCAAACCTATCCACATACTAATCATGCTCAGATCATGCTATAACCAGTGCAAATTTGAAAACTACATACCTGACTTTGAGCTTCAAATTAAGGTATCTAGAACACGAGTCTGGCTTCAAAACGATGCAGGTTGCTTCAATGCTTGATGAGGAACACTTTTGTAACTTCAATTTGCTTGGATCTAGCTTGAAAATGAAAACACGATTTTCAAATTTCTCCTTCAAACTCCAACTTCAATCCTTGGTTCTGGTGCGAAATGATCTCCAAAAACGTTCCAATTTATTCACAGAACTTAAATAGAAAGTGTTTGTGGGCTTTTTTGATCCAATGGAGGCCCAAAACAGAAAAACCAATTTTTAAATTTCCTTCACAAAACCAACCATGGTGAATGCGTGTTCTGACTTGAAACTTCTCTTGGAAGCTTTCAATCTTCTCCTTGTAGTCTGGTGAGAAAGTTTAGAGTGATTTGAGTACTTGAATCCATTCAATAACCAAGTTATGAGGTGTAACTTACTTGTGAAGTAACAAACCATATCACCATTAAATTGACCTCAAATGGAAATTCTAAAATTTCCAAAGTGTTTAGAATTGTTTTTCTGATCAAAATGAGTATTCACATGGTCCATTTTGAGCACAAATGAATTGATCATGAATTTTTCAACCAAATGCCTTTAATTTCTTCCTTTTTGCAAAATTTTCCAAACCAAGTCTCACCTAAATCCAAATAAATTCATCATGAGTATATGATTAACCTAAAAACATAATTTTGAGCAAGTTTTGTGTTGAACAAAATTGCATTTGAGGCTTGCAAGATGGAGAAAATGACCTATAATGCCAAATGACCTATAATCTTACTTTCCCAAAATACCCCTAACTTGTAAACCTCATAACTTGAGTTCTACAAATGAGATGGAGGACTTATAATACAATTTGGAAAGCTAATATCAAGACCCACAACTTTCATGTTGACCAAAAGTTTAGAAGAAACACCCTTCTAGGTCAAAAGCTCCTTGGAAGTTGGTGAACTTTCATAGACAAATTTCACATTCCTCAAATGACCTGTAACTTGTCTGGACCATAACTTGAGTTCTATAAATCCAGTGGAGGACTTCTAGTACTCAAATTAAAGCTAAGAGCATGCTCTACAAGTTTCAAGTTGGCCAAAAGTGGAGATGAAACTTGCATATTGAGATAAGTGGTCTTGAAGTTAGGCATTAAATAGGGAATTTTACCTTGAGAACCCTAATTTAGCACCTCTTCACACCTGGAACTATTCTTGCATAGATCTTGGAATATCATCTCATGTGTCTCTACACAACTATCCATGATTGCAAAGACTCAAAAATGAGCTTTGATCCCCTTCACCTACACAGTTAACTTAGGGTTACTCAGATGAAAACCCTACTCACAACACCCTCAACAGTGGCTCTTCACACTTGGCACAATGACTTGATTGGGCTCCACCATGACCTTCAAAGCACTTCAATGAGCTCTACTCACACCCTCTCACCTTGGTCAATACCTCACCATCCCTTGATGATCTTCAATTGGTCCTCAAATTAGGAGACTAACCCCATGCAAGCAAATGGACCTCTTAAGAACCCAACCTTCTTCCTGATGATTATGGTGACTTCTTAAACTTGCATAAGACCTCTAGAAAGGCTCCACACTTGATCCCCTGTTAAATGAACAATGCTATGCTATGCAAATGTTAGACCAATGATATGCTAATGCAAATGTTAGATCCATGATATGCTAATGCAAATGAAACATAAACCAAGTAAGAAAAGGTTAGGCAAATTTTGGGGTGCAACAGTTGCCCCTATTCAAGCGGCTTGGACCCGATAGGATGAAAAGCGAACGACTTTCAGGAAATCGAGGTAGAAGACGGTTGAATACCAGAGAACTCGGAAATTTGCTAACCGAAGAAATAAACCTCCAAACTGCTTGGGAACACCACTTCCAAACAATTGATTTCGGTTGTCACAGCAACAACTAATCAATCATCCGATAAAGAACCTGATTTCAATATCAAACACCTGCGTGATGCCACAGGTGTCGAGTCAACAACAAACGCTACGATAAGCGGGCACTATGTAAAGCATGACATCGATATTCTTGATCCTCCATTTTCGCAGAAACAGGCATACACTACATAAAAGTGAATCTCGTCAACATCATTGACCTTCCATTTCCTCGGAAATGGGAAAACGCTAAAAGAAAGCGAGAAATGTCAATATCTCTGACCTTCATTCCCTGGGAAATGGGCAAACGCTAAATAAAAAGCGAGAAATGTCAATATTACTAACCTTCCATTCCCTCGGAGATGGGCAAACGCTAAATAAAAAGCGAGAAATGTCAATATCACTGACCTTCCATTCCCTCGGAAATGGGCAAACGCTAAATAAAAAGCGAGAAATGTCAATATCACTGCCCTTCCATTCCCTCGGAAATGGGCAAATGCTAAATAAAAAGCGAGAAATGTCAATATCACTGCCCTTCCATTCCCTCGGAAATGGGCAAACGCTAAATAAAAAGCGAGAAATGTCAATATCACTGACCTTCCATTCCCTCGGAAATGGGCAAACGCTAAATAAAAGCGAGAAATGAGCATCCACAAACTTGAACAAACAACTCTGCGGGGAAATTCTGACATCAGCTGCCAGACATCCATCTTGAACGAAAATGGGTAACAACTTCGAAGGTATAATCATAAAGTTCTTAACGTTGACGTAACAGCCGTCCGAGGAGGACTCTACTGGGGAAGAAGAGAAACTTAACCAAGCAACTTTGATGAGGGGACGAATGCGATCATCACCTATCTCATGTCAAGAATTTGAACATCCGAAACCATCCTGAACAAGAATTCTAAACCTGCAGGGAAACACCTGAAACAAAATAGGTAACCAACCTGGTTTATGCTTCAAAATGCGTATGTTGATAATGGCGTAATGCTCCATACGAAATGGAATGCTACGCATTTGCAAATATGATGATATATGCAAGATGCAAATGCAAGCCCGGGCTGCTAGAGAAAAGCTGGATATAGAACCGCTTCAGCAAAATAAATGTTGAAGACAAAGCTAACTCCACTGGGGTTAAACCGGGTATCACCGAATTGTTCCAGCAAAATGAATGCTGGAAAAGTACGCTGACTCCGCTGGGGTAGAAACAATCCTGTTGGGGACTAGCTTTTACAATCCGGGATTACAAACTCTGCTGAGGATGATCATCCTACTGGAGGAAAGATGATCTGCTGAATAACAAAAGGCCATCCTGGGGATTACATCACTGTCGGGCAGCTTGCTAACTCGTATCCCACTCTTCTGGGGATAAAGATGTGGATTCCCTCTGCTGGGGAGGGACAGAACCACATAAAGCCTGCTCCTACGTTAAGGGACACCGGCTAGGGAAACACTATCCCTTAGCTGTTTGCTACAAAGGTAACGACCCTGCAAGACATGAGCAACAACAAGATATCCTATACAAAAAGAAATATCCAGGTCAATAATCGTGACAGTCGCTCAGTCAATTCAAAGTTTTAACAATTATTGGCCTAGGCCTGCAAGTTTATGCATGTACAAGTTTTTCAAAAACATCGGCGTTTTCCACAAACAAAACAGTAAAAGTTAAACAAGAAACAACATCAAGTACTGAATAGTATGCGTTTTTTTGATAACGGGCCTGTAAATAGGCAAAGTTTTGTACAATGGATGCAACTCTTGAAAAGAGGATGCTACAATAACAAATACAAATATGTACAGAGGTACAAAGAAATTGGTATACATGTCGGCAACGTGGTACAGACGAACACCATGAGTTGATCCTCCTATGACTCGCCTGACTCTGACGCTTTCCCGATACTCCGTCTTCGGAAAAGATTGACTTGGATAATCGACCCTCAGGTGTTCCCCAAACCGCTAAGCAATGCAGTATCAGACTCGGACCGCAGTCATTTGCTTTTTCAATCCCAAACTTTTGTCTGAATCGCCCTTTGCGGGTTTTCAATTCACCGGAATACCCCTTTTTTCCGAGGTCGGCTTTTCAGGTTTTCGACTTCGCGGGTGTACATCTTTTCAATTTTTGTCCCTAACTTTTGCCCGAACCTTTTCTTTTTTCTTTTTGGTTCGCCGGGATGCCCCATTTTTGCCTGAACTCTCTTTTTCTGTCCAGCGGGTCTCTTTTAAGCAAAGTATTTTTTTAACTGCGTCGGAGTTCACAAAGGATGAAAAATCTTCGCCATCCATGGTGGACAACAGTAAGGCTCCTCCGGAGAATACCTTTCACACAATGTATGGACCTTCATAATTGGGAGTCCATTTGCCCCTATGATCCGACTATGGTGGGAGAATCTTCTTTAGCACAAGATCTCCCGTCTGAAAGCTTCGAGGGTGCACCTTCTTGTCGTAAGCTTTCTTCATCCGACTCTGATATAACCGACCATATGCGATAGATGGAAGTATCTTCTCATCCATCAAACTGAGATGATTCAGCCTATTCTGCACCCATTCTGCCTCATCAAGTTGGACATCGAGCAATACTCTCAGGGAAGGAATCTCAACTTCTAATGGCAGGACAGCCTCCATACCATACACCAGTGAGAAAGGTGTTGCCCCGGTTGATGTACGTACCGTCGTACGATAACCGTGTAAAGCGAAGGGCAACATTTTGTGCCAGTCTTTGTATGTCACAACCATCTTCTGAACTATCTTCTTGATGTTCTTATTGGCCGCCTCAATAGCGCCATTCATCTTGGGTCTGTAGGGAGACGAGTTGTGATGCTCAATCTTGAAGTTTTGACACAATTTCTTCATTATTTTGTTATTCAGGTTTGAACCATTGTCAGTAATGATTCTTTCAAGGATACCGTATCGACAGATGATATCCTTTTTTATAAACCTGGCTACCACTTGCTTGGTGACATTAGCGTAAGACGCTGCTTCCACCCATTTGGTGAAGTAATCGATAGCTACCAAGATGAACCGGCGTCCATTGGATGCGGTGGGCTCAATTTTCCCAATCATATCAATGCCCCACATGGAGAAAGGCCACGGGGACGCCATAACATTCAAAGGGCTTGGCGGCACCTGAATCTTGTCTGCATAAATCTGGCATTTATGGCATTTCTTTGCAAACTTAAAACAGTCTATTTCCATTGTCAACCAATAATACCCCGCCCGTAATAAGTTTCGAGACATAGCGTGTCCACCAGCGTGCATGCCGAAGGTTCCCTCATGGACCTCTTCCATGAGTAAATTAGCCTCTTTCTCATCAACACATCGCAAAAGCACCAAATCATGGTTTCTTCTATACAGAACACCATCCGGATTCAAGTAGAAATTACCAGCCAATCTCCTAAGAGTCTTCTTATCGCGGCTGGATGCCCCAGTCGGATACTCTTGGTTCTTTAGGAAATTCTGGATATCACAATACCACGGCTTGCCATCGGAAGCTTCCTCAATGGAGAATATGAAGGCGGGCCTATCAAGGCGAGAGATAACTATTCTGGGAGCCTCATTCCAGAAGTTAACTTTGTACATCGAAGACAACGTCGCAAGAGCATCAGCCATCTGATTTTCTGCCCGTGGCACATGATGAAACTCTACCTGGTCAAAGAAAGGTAACAGTCTCCTTGCATAATTCATATACGGTATCAGATTGGGCTGACGTGTCTCCCATTCACCCTTGATCTGGTTCATGACTAGCGCGGAATCTCCATATACATCAAGATTCTTAATCCTCAAATCAATAGCCTCCTCGAGACCCATGATGCACGCCTCATATTCAGCCTCATTATTAGTAACTGGGAACGTCAATCTGGCAGTGAACGGGATGTGCGTCCCATGGGGAGTCGTGATGATTGCCCCAATTCCACTTCCATATGAATTAACAGCACCGTCAAAAATCAACTGCCATTGGGAACCCGGCTCAGGACCTTCACCATGCAACAGCTCTTCGCAGTCTTTCATCTTTAAGTACATGATATCCTCGTTAGGAAAATCAAACTTCATCGGCTGGTAATCATCAATGGGCTGTTCAGCTAGGTACTCTGACAGTACGCTACCTTTGATAGCCTTTTGTGAAACATATTGTATATCGTACTCTGTCAGTACCATCTGCCATCGGGCAATCCTTCCAGAAAGTTCCTGCTTCTCAAAGACGTATTTGATCGGATCCATCTTCGAAATTAGCATGGTTGTATGATTTAGCATGTATTGTCTTAGACGTTTGGCAGCCCAAGAAAGTGCACAACACGTCTTTTCGAGTATTGAGTAACGGGATTCACAAGCTGTGAACTTTTTACTCAAGTAATAAATCACATGCTCTTTTCGTCCAGTCTCGTCATGTTGACCGAGAACACAACCCATACTATTCTCACGAACCGTCAAGTACATGATCAGTGGTCTCCCTGCTATTAGGGGTATCAAAATCGGAGGTTCCTGCAAGTACTCTTTTATTTTTTCAAACGCCTTTTGACAATTTTCATTCCAGACAATTGCCTGGTCTTTTTTCAACAATTTAAACATTGGCTCACACGTGGCAGTTAGGTGAGATATGAACCGGGCAATGTAGTTCAACCTCCCCAAAAAACCACGAACCTCTTTCTCTGTTTTCAGCGCTGGCATTTCTTGTATCGCTTTTATTTTAGCAGGATCAACCTCTATTCCTTTTTCGCTAACAATGAACCCCAGTAGCTTACCGGATCTCACCCCAAAGGGGCACTTATTAGGATTCAGCCTCAGCCTGAATTTCCTAAGCCTCTCAAACAATTTCAAAAGATTCACCAGATGCTCTTCCTCTGTCTGGGATTTGGCAATCATATCATCAACATAGACCTCAATCTCTTTATACATCATGTCATGAAAGAGAGTCGTCATAGCACGTTGATATGTTGCCCCAGCGTTCTTCAAACCAAAGGGCATCACTTTGTAGCAGAACGTTCCCCACGGGGTAATGAAAGTTGTTTTCTCCATATCCTCCGGCGTCATTTTAATCTAATTATAGCCCGAAAAGCCGTCCATGAAGGAAAACACATAGAATTGAGCAGTGTTGTCGACCAACACGTCAATGTGAGGAAGCGGGAAGTCATCCTTAGGGCTCGCCTTGTTCAGATCCCGATAGTCAACACACATCCGTACCTTACCATCCTTCTTTGGTACAAGTACTATATTGGCGACCCAAGGAGGATAAGTTGTAACAGCTAGGAAACAAGCGTCCCACTGTTTCTGCACTTCCTCTTTAATCTTTACAGCCATATCTGGTTTCGTTCTTCTGAGCTTTTGCTTGACCGGCGGACAGTCTTCATGCAATGGCAAGTGGTGGACCACAATATCAGTGTCTAGCTCAGGCATATCTTCATAAGACCAAGCAAAGATGTCACTATACTCTCGAAGCATCTCGACAAGTCTCTGCTTGATATCACTTTGCAACGCAGCCCCTATCCGGACATTCCTGACAATCTCTTCCAAACCCAAATTAATGATCTCGATATCCTCCTGATGAGGCAAAATGATTCTCTCTTCTTGTTTCAACAGACGAGTCAGCTCTTCTGGTAAGTCGTCATCCTCAGCAATCTCTTCTTCGGCTTGAAATATCGGGTGCTCAAAGTCGAAGCGAGTCATAGGGAGATCTTGATCGGTGTCATCTGCAATATGGATCCTGCAAGAGAAAGGGTTAAATGCTTCAAATGATATGCAAACGAAGCACACGACCACATTGCCATTTTATTGTAAAAATAAAAAATAGAAAAACAGGGATCACAAAATTTTCATGAGGAAAACGCCTTTATTTAATGATTAAAACAAAGCATACACATAAGCAAGTAGGCCCTGAAATAAAATCGCTATGCCCCGGGTAGAACATAGGATTGTACAATAATCGAAAAACAAGGCATCACTGTTTCGACGTAACTTGGACAAAGTCCTGGATAGACCAGTTGCAGAGGCTCTGTCCTGGCTCGCCGGGCTTGATCCACGACTCCATGTCACAGTCGCTATTGCCTTCTTCACTGTCAGACACAGCGTTGATCTGCTCAAAACTGACTCCTCCTGGAGTGAACACGATCGGTCCTTGGAACTTTGGCTTGCTTTGTGATGCAGATGACGACGGGCGATACCCTAAGCCGAACTTGTCCTGCTTAACAGGAATCTCTAGAACTCGACCCCAACCTTTAACCTCACCGGCTTGCACCACCGCTTGGGCTTCCCTGTACGACGACATAGCCACTTCCGGTCCCTTGCTGATGACAGGAGATTTGTCATTGATCTGCACTCCTTCAAAGGCCTGACACAATGTTTCGTGGATCTCACCATCCACTTCGACATACTTAAACGATGACAGGTGACTGATGTCTTCCTCCCCACAAATAGTGACAATACTACCACCGACCGCATACTTAAGCTTTTGGTGCAACGTCGATGTCACAACCCCTGCAGCATGGATCCACGGTCATCCAAGCAAACAACTATAAGCTGGTTGTATGTCCATGATGTAAAACACAGTGTCAAACACTTCTGGACCGACCTGGATCGGCAAAGTCAATTCTCTAAATACAGACCTTCTTGTCCCGTCAAATGCTCTCACCACTAAATCACTTGGCGTGCAGATTACTCATCGGGTATCTAGCTTCAGCAATGCTTTCTTGGGCAAGACATTTAAGGATGAACCAGTGTCGACAAGGACGTGGGACATAACAGTGCCCCTACACTCGACAGAAATATGCAACGCACTATTATGATTGCGGCCTCTGGGCGTCAAATCAAAATCAGTAAAGCCAAGGCCATGCCCCGCATTCACATGTGCAATCACTCCTTCGAGTTGATTCACAGATATCTCATGGGGTACATAGGCAGCGTCCAGAGCTTTCAACAACGCATTTCGGTGAGCCTCGGAACAAAGCAACAATGACAAAATTGATATTTTGGAAGGCGTCTGCTGCAGATGATCGACGATTTTATAATCGCTCTTCCGAATCAATCTCATGAATTCTTCTACATCTTTAGTCAAAGCCCATTTTTCTTTCTCCTGCGACGGTCCTTCCTCATTGACCTTACCTTTCCCCTTTGTAATTCTCTCAGCTTCTACTTCTGGCGATGTAAAGATTCTGCCACTACGGGTTATGCCCCCTGCCCCTACAAGGTTATCAACGGATCCTACAGGCGGGCTCGGCAAGTTAATCTTCTCCCCATTGCAATATATTTCCGCCCCATAATTCCAGGGGATGGCTTTAGTACTCTCATACGGAATAGGTCCAGCTTTGGTAATTGTGATAGTCCTCTTGAGAGGTGCTGATATCGTGACAGTTTTGAACGGTATTGTAATCGTTGCAACTTCACCCTGCTTTTCAGCTATTGCCTCAACAGGTTTTTCTTCAGCAGTGCGATCAAATTGCAGCGTACCTTCGTCGATCATCCTTTGAATACCTCTTCTCAAGTTATTACAACCCTCAGACTGGGCCAAACAATCAACACAATCAGCGTCACAACCAGGGAACACCCCTCCTTTCAGCAATCTGCTTTTGACATAACCCAAAGGCATTTTCAATTCGTCCACATTCATAATCAGATTCAAACTAACATCCTCCAACACAACACCTACCTTTGCAGTTCCATGAGGCGACATAGGATTCTTCTCAATATTGGGCGCTTCGTTACCAAAGTTTATAGCTTTGCTATCTACCAAATCTTGCACCTTGTGCTTGAACGCTTGACAATTCTCGATGGTATGACCGGGTGCCCCGGAGTGGAAGTCGCAATACGCATTAACATCATACCCATAAGGAGGCGTGCCCTTCGGCGGAGCTAGCGTCCTTTTCTCAACAAGCTCCAACTGTAACAAAGTTGGAAGAAGCTGGTCATAGGGTAGCGGAGGTGCATCAAAGACTCTTTTCACAGCCCTATCCCGACCTTGATATCTCTGTGGAGCGGCGTCCTGTCGTCCCTGTTGCTACTGTGGCTATTGTTGTTGCTGTTGAGGTACAGGAATTGTCACGCTGGCAATCTGCTGCCTGTGCCAATTCCGGCTTCTATCCCTTCTCCGATCACTACATACCGCATTGGTATCTCCCTGTCTCTTGTTCCCAAAAACCTTTTTACCACCTCCAGCTGAGGTTGACTCACCCGCTTGGATCTTACCAACCTTAACACCATTCTCGATACGTTCCCCCAAGAGTATCAACTCAGAAAAATTAGCCGTCGTACAATTAATGAGTCTGTCATAGTACAGCCCGGAGAAAGTCCCCACAAACATATATACCAACTCCTGCTCTACCATAGGTGGGTGCACCCTGGCAGCTAGCTCACGCCACCTCTGGGTGTATTCTTTGAAACTCTCGTTATTCCTCAGAGAGAGATTTTGGAGCTGGACCCTGTTCGACGCAAGGTCGCTGTTGTATTGGTAATGTTTGACAAAAGCTTCTGCTAGTTCCTTCCAGCTACCAATTTGAGTAGGCTCTAACCCCATGTACCATTCCAATGACGGTCCCGACAAGCTGTCTTGGAAAAAATGCATCAGCATCTTTTCGTCATCAGAGTAGGCGGACATTCTCCGATAGTAAGATCGCACGTGAACTCTCGGACAAGTATCCCCCTTGTACTTGTCAAATGTGGGCGCTTTGAATTTGATTGGTACCCTCAAGCCAAGGACCAATCCCATGTTAGCCACGTCCAGCCCCGTGGCGTTCTGATTAGCAAGATTCCTCATCTGTTCTTCCAACAACCTAAACCTTCTATCATTGTCAGCGGGCGCCTCAAAATCCCTGCCTGGAGGAGGGAAAGCATCCTCCTGGTGATCTTCACCCCAGTGAGAATCCTCATTACCATACTCAGCATAAGCATTATGAGGGCCAAAACCAGCCTGATTGATCCTAGGATCGTATCCCGTATTACCGAAACCTTGATTTCTAATGCCTGGCCCAAAACCAGCATTATGAACGCCCATTCCCATACCATTGTGGCTTGCATTGCCGAAGCCTGCATTACCGAAGCCCTGATTACCATAACCCGGATTCCTGTAATCCTGATTGCCATAGCCTTGATTACCACCAAAACTAACGTTGCCAATACCCATACCAATATTCCCAGCACCGAGACTAGCATTCCCGGTGCCAACATTGAAACCAGCATTCCCTGTCACATCCACATTCTCAGCTCTATTATCATTCTCAGTCGTATTGAGGACAACCACTAGTACCGTGTCATCTGCTCGTGGAGTCCCGACCCGAGAAGGATGATTAGCAAAACCGCCATGTAGCACACCCTGACTATCAACCCTAGCAATCAGAGGATGCACCAGAGTTTGCAGCTGCTCCTGACCCTTAGCCATAGTCTCCATCACTTGCATGAACTGCGCCATACGGTCACGCATCTCTTGCATCTCAGTCTGCATCTGGTCCATGACTTTCTTACAGTTGCTTCTGGTAGGATAGCGATGAATTCGCTGGTCGGCAATCCTGGAACCTGCATCAACAGAGAGTTAAGAGAACAGTACAAGGTACCTGCTATGCGAATGATTTATGCAAATGCAAACGTGTGTCTGTGCGTTAGGGAGATTTTCCCCCGATTCGAGTGTCGGAGTGCAAGTGCTGATAACAAGAAAATTCGGGTCTAACCACTAGAATAACATCTCATATATAGATAAGGCCCACAAGGCAGTAGTACAAAGTCAATGAATACAATGGGAATCAATAGCATGACCTCGACCAACAAGCCTGGTGATGGTCAGCCTACAACAAGAATAAAAAACAAAGAGCTACAAAGATAATCAAGTGCGGCCGCGGGTACGAAACTCCTCTAGCAACTCTATAGTCTCGGGGTGATCATGACAAGTGAGTAACCCTTCAACAAGCAAATCTCTCTGTATGATAGTACACTGGAGACCCCCAACTGAATCTTCCCACGCTCCCTGTCCAAAGCAATCCTCTAGCTTTCGCTTATTGGACTCGAACCTCTGCTTGCGATCCCTTAAGTTAGTGAGAGTTTTGTTCAGCAAATCTTCAGTGGCGTATCTGCGAGCGGTCTCCTCATCAAACCTCTTCTCACTATCCTTCCCCTGAGCCCTCAATGTGGAGATCTGCTGCTTTAGTTTATCTTCCCTCTCTTTGTTGTTGGCTATGGTGGCATTCCACTGCTGATTAAACTTGGATATTCTTCGGTACGCTTCATCCAAGTGCTGCTTCTTAGTGGCCAGTACGTCATTGACAGATTTGAAGTCCCGACCCAAACACTTACGCTCAGCTATCTGCTTAGTCAAATCCGTCCCTAACCTGTTCACCAACTCTGTTTGCCTCTTGAAGGAGTGGACGGCTTCATTTCTCTCGCTTCTGATCTGTGCCAACTCTTTCTCTAACTCTTCATTTGTCTTCTTCAGCTCTTCTCTCTCAGCTAACACCTGATTATACTGCTGAATAGACACGGTAGTAGGCTCTTCCACCACTAGAGGGCATTCCTGCTTAGCAGGTGGAAAAGGCATCCCTACACCTCTTCATCCTTTGGCGGAACCCTCAAAGCATAAGCAAACTGCCGGACAAGCAAAGATGGATTATAGTTGATACAACCCTTTCTTCCAATCAAAGGCACATTCGGAAACCCACTGCAGCTGAATATAACCTCAGTACCCAACATATCTCTATCAAACCAAACAACATTCTCTGCTGATAAACTCATCAAGCGCTCAGACCACTCAGTTGTGGCTGCAGATGAGGCAAAGAGACCCTTCTTGGGTAAGTGACTATCAAACCATCTGTAGAACAAAGGCACACAACATGACACATTCTTACCCCTTCTATTCTCGTTCTTGTAATGAATGGAATGATACACATCGCCAATCAAGGTAGGGACCGGATTCCCTGATGCAAAGATATGAAAGGCATCTAAGTCCACAAAGTCAGGCATGTTAGGAAACAAAATGATACCATATATGCAGAGAGCAAGAATGGCATTGAACACAATCCAACAACCGTCTTTGGCACACTGTTGGGCTTTTCCCACTAAGAACTGCAAAGAAAAACCAAGAACCCTGTTCCAACTAGAGAAGATCAACTCAGAGGCATCCAGATGAAGAGAAAGAGCAAGATTAGCCAAATTAGGCTCAGCATCCATATGAACAAAAGGTATCTGAATCCTGATAGGCACACCCAATAAATCAGCATACTCCTCTAATGTAGGTGCAAGAATGAAGTCCGGGAAAGTAAAGCATCTCAAAGGAGGATCATAGAATTGCAGCAAGGCGTATAACCCATTCAACTCATACACAGAAGGCTTACGGACCAAACTAAGCAGCTTCCCGTAAGACTTTCTGAATTCACCTCTCACAGTATCATCTGCCAAGGCAATCAAACTGGACAACTGAGCAACATCTGGAGTAGGGAGCTTATAGGCCACATTCTTCCTCAGAGAACCCATAAGAGCACAACAGCAGGCAAGAAAATACCGGAATCGGGGGATAATGTACCTGCAACACAGACACACGTAAATGATATGCAAATGAGTATGCAAAATGCAAAATGTAATGCAACAGAGGATCAAGATGGCTGCTGAGAAAATCAAAGCTCTGATCCAACACAATCACCATACTGCTCTGATAGCATAACCCTGAAGAGGACCAATAAATACACACTGTCGAGAACAACCACATCTCTGACGATAAGAACCTCTGAACCAAACAACACTGATTCACTAACAAGAAAACCAGGTAGTCTGAAGGTTAAAGTTTCCTGCAATAAACCCGACCCCGCTCACAGGTATGGACCTAAATCACAGACAAGGTATGACATCCTATGCGTTTCCCAGCGTCACAGACTTTTAAGAGCGATGATACGATACCTAGAAGGTGTGGCATCATCATCCCTTGAAGTGGCCTCACTCTGCTGAGTCACAAATGATCGGTCCCCAGAGTCGACAATCCTCCAAATAAACAACCCCTCAGACCCAAAGGTCCGGAAAAGAAGTCAACTGAGAGAACCTCGTCTGAGCGTGGATTTCATGAGACACTAGTGCCTGCAAAGCAAGCACGCGCCCATTAATTTCCACAACTAATGCTAAGTACACTCAAGCCTGGGTCTGGCTTCTCACTCATCAGATCCTCTTCCAACAACAGCATAATAATAATAATCATACTGAAAATAAAATGCGGAAAGTAAATGCGATAAATAAAACCCAACAGGTAAACACACAAGCGCTAGGATTGACTCGCATAGGGAACCATTGGAGTCCCCAGCAGAGTCGCCAGCTGTCGCTACTGCGAAAAACGAGGTCGGCAAGATAGAAGAGTCGCCACCTTTCATTATTTATCCCTTAGAACGGGAAAGGAAACGATCGGAAAAAACCTGACGAAGAGGTATAAGACAAGGTCATCGCAACCATTATCTGGATTCGGGAGTCGGTTACGCAAGGGGAAGGTATTAGCACTCCTCACGTCCATCGTACTCGATAGGGTCCACGCTTGTTGTGTTTATCTGACGGGTTTGTTACATCTATCTACACTAAAGGTCTGGCCTGAAAAGAAAAGGAAATGACTCGGCAAAGCGTCACACTTTATGCCTACGTATTCCCGTCTGGAACGAGAAATCAGAGTCAACGTAGTTCACCTAACTACGGGGGAAGGTTGCTCACCAAGATATCGCATCTTGTGCCTACGTACTTTCACAGAGCGTGAAAGATCAGAGCAAACGTAGTTCAGGACACAAGAGACACAGGTTTGTCTTTTTTATCCGAGTAAGGTTAACAGACGGTTCCAGCAGTTTGGTGTATGCAGCTCGACCATTGGAGACTTAGGCGTTTATCGTTTGCGGTAGAACCGGGAGTTAACAGAACTCTCCTTCTGAAAAAGGGTTTCCCAAGGGATTAAAGGTCCAAGAGGACAAAAAGATTTTGATCTTTGTTTTCTGTTTTTTAGAGAAGTGTCTTTTATGGATGTTTGCAACTGATATCGCACTAGAGACTATGACCTGAGAGCGAATGTGTCGCATGTCACCCAAAGGGTACCATACTAAACATCCAGATTGCTGGAAAGAAACTCTCCAATAATCCTTTCTCAAGTAGCTTAAGGCTCGTAACGTATGACGTCAATTAACCTTTATTATTGTATTTTGACTTTGTTTGAAGATGAGAAGAGAAAAGACGCACTAAAGGGGAACTGATCCAATCCTAAAGTTGTCATGCAAGATGGACCTATGGTTGGGGTTAGGAGGGAACTACCTAATGTTATCATGCATGGTTAGAACCCTAATGTCTGTCATAACTTCTCTTGAACAAGAGAAGTCAGGGTTCCTAGGGGAACATGGCAAAGGAAAACAACAGCAAATAAGTAACTGAAAAGAAAATACTATAAATAAAATGCATGTAATGCATCACACAAGCAGAAGGAGTCAAGCTCAACTTCTAAACAAACAAGGCACAAAGGCCACACACCACACAGGCAAGGGAGCTGAGCTCTACCAAATACCAGCAAGCAAAGCCACACAGTAAAAATACAAGCAGAGGGAGAAACTCAACCTCTAATGCAATACAAGCAAGGGGAGAAGCTCAACCCTTAAGATGCTCTTAGGCCTATGATCATCTACATGAAGCCTAGATCTAATGCAACACTCCAAGTAAATATCAATACAGTTGAACAAAAAGAAAACAAACAAACAAGGAAAACAAGCCAACAATCTCCACAGTAGAGCAATCTTCTGACAGCAATCCAATCCAAAGTCTGTAACTGCTCTTCAAGTTCACACCATCTTCAAGAGAAGGAAAGGGATGCTCCATATTCAAACTCTACCAAACCACTCCACCAAGAATGAAGAGAATCAACAAGATGAGTATTTGATGATGGGAAGCAGGAAGGAAACCAAAGGAATCCCACCTGACACTCAACCAGTCATCAGAGAAAGGCATCCTCAAAAGTTCTACTCATTGTAAAATGTCACACATCCCTCCAAAGGAGAGATGAGACTTTCACATGAGGACTTTGAATCATAGGATGAGAATGGAAGGCAAGTGAAACCAACCATGCTTATTTGAAGGAAAAAAACTACTTCTAAAGCTCTCTCCTAAAAACCCTAATCTTATAAGCTACAAAAAGCTAACAAAAAGAAAAGAAAAGCTCCAAGCCAAGCTCCACTAGCCACTCCACAAAAGCTTCATCATGCCCATGACATCATCCAAGAGGAACCAGAAGCCCAACATGCAAGAAAATCCCACTTTGAGTCCATTCCAAAACAATCACCAAGGTTGAAGCACCAAATGAACAAACAACTTGAATATTCTATCTAAAATAGCAAAACACACCCTAAAAATCTAATTATTTTTCTATGGGAACATGCATTTGTTAATGATCTATAGTCCAGAAATCAGGGCCTAATTCAACTCCCAAGTCCTCTAATAAAATCCTAAGTTGAAAGGTATCAAGGGAAACCATTAATGGGGAAAGACTCTAAACCTACCTCTAAATCAGAAGCTATGATTTTCTAAAAAATGTGATAAAATTCATATGGGAGCATACATCTCTAACCTAGCATCTATTAATAACTCACAACAAAATTCCACACCAATTGATAGAACAAAAATCAACAAACAGACAGCTCGATTATGCAAAAATAAAGAAATACTTAAAATGAGAAAAATAGGAATTAAATTGAAAAATCATCAAAAATTAAATCTAACATCATAGAAAAATCACAAATCAAGAGAGGAACATGAGCATATTTTTATTTTATTTTTATGACAATTAATGAAATTAAAATGAATTAAAATAAGAAAATGCAATTAAAATAAAAAAAAAGAAATGAATTAAAACAAATAAAATGCAAGAAAAAGTCACAGGCGTTGGATCCTAAGACTAAGTCTCCTGATCTGAAGGCAGAGCGCGTGTCCACGTGATGCGCTGAGGTGGCAGCCAGGTCAATAAATGAAACGCAGCGTTTCATGTCCAAAACTTCAAATCCTCAGATTAAAACACAGCCACACGATGAGCGTACTATGTCAAAGTTCCAGCCAGATCCAATGGTTCAGCCTTCGTCTTCTCCAATTCAAACTCAGATGGAGGGAAGCTCGCAGACGGCGGCCGGGGATGACCTCCGGTCATCTTCTCCGGTGAGCACACACTTGCAGGTCATGAAAACTCAACAGACTTAACATCATTCCACTTCAATTTTCCTCCTGATCTCAAATATCACCATCAAATCTCCTAAATCTTACTAGAATTTGAAACACGAAGCAAATCTCAAAATGCACTTCAATCTGAACTCTCACCAAACCTCAAACTAATGGTATGAAATTAATCATCATCTAACACTGATCATCACATGCTATTCCAATTGAATTAAAGCCTCAAGATCAGATCAACTCGCATCCAAACAGAAATCATGTCATCACCTAATTTGTCTCTAAACATCCAATTTCTGATCCAGAATTCATCTACATCCTAAATCCAAACCTATCCACATACTAATCATGCATAGATTATGCTATAACCAGTGCAAATTTGAAAACTACATACCTGACTTTGAGCTTCAAATTGAGGTATCTAGAACACGAGTCTGGCTTCAAAACGATGTAGATTGCTTCAATGCTTGATGAGGAACACTTTTGTAACTTCAATTTGCTTGGATCTAACTTGAAAATGAAAACACGATTTTCAATTTTTTTCCTTCAAACTCTAACTTCAATCCTTGGTTCTGGTGCGAAATGATCTCCAAAAAGTTCCAATTCATTCACAGAACTTAAATAGAAAGTGTTTGTGGGCTTTTTTGATCCAATGGAGGCCCAAAACAGAAAAACCAATTTTCAAATTTCCTTCACAAAACCAACCATGGTGAATGCGTGTTCTGACTTGAAACTTCTCTTGGAAGCTTTCAATTTTCTCCTTGTAGTCTGGTGAGAAAGTTTAGAGTGATTTGAGTACTTGAATCCATTCAATAACCAAGTTATAAGGTGTAACTTACTTGTGAAGTAACAAACCATATCACCATTAAATTGACCTCAAATGGAAATTCTAAAATTTCCAAAGTGTTTAGAATTGTTTTTCTGGTAAAAATGAGTATTCACATGGTCCATTTTGAGCACAAATGAATTGATCATGAATTTTTCAACCAAATGCCTTTAATTTCTTCCTTTTTGCAAAATTTTCCAAACCAAGTCTCACCTAATTCCAAATCAATTCATCATGACTATATGATTGACCTAAAAACATCATTTTTAGCAAGTTTTGTGTTGAACAAAATTGCATTTGAGGCTTGGAAGATGGAGAAAATGACCTATAATGCCAAATGACCTATAATCTACACAACTATCCATGATTTCAAAGACTCAAAAATGAGCTTTGATCCCCTTCACCTGCACAGTTAACTTAGGGTTACTCAGATGAAAACCCTACTCACAACACCCTCAACTGTGGCTCTTCACACTTGGCACAATGACTTGATTGGGCTCCACCATGACCTTAAAAGCACTTCAATGAGATCTACTCACACCCTCTCACCTTGGTCAATACCTCACCATCCCTTGATGATCTTCAATTGGTCCTCAAATTAGGAGACTAACCCCATGCAAGCAAATGGACCTCTTAAGAACCCAACCTTCTTCCTGATGATTATGGTGACTTCTTAAACTTGCATAAGACCTCTAGAAAGGCTCCACACTTGATCCCCTGTTAAATCAACAATGCTATGCTATGCAAATGTTAGACCAATGATATGCTAATGCAAATGTTAGATCCATGATATGCTAATGCAAATGAAACATAAACCAAGTAAGAAAAGGTTAGGCAAATTTTGGGGTGCAACACACAGGAGGAACTAGGCTCTCACAAGAAGGATCTAATATTATAGGACAAAGAGGGATTAGAAGGAGGAGATGTGGAAAAAGAATAAGCAAAATAATCATGTAAAGATGGAAGTTATTCAAGGGTATCCACCAGGAAAGGCTAAAGGAAAGTCCTAAAGGAAGCCTAAACTTAGACAAGCTAGGAACATGATTAAGACTTGAAATTCATCACACAAGTGACTTAATATGTCTACAACATGAATATGCAAGAGTTTGATGCACAAGCATTGCAAAGAGTTCACACAAAATGCAAATTAGGCAAGTGGTAAGGTTGAAACCACACAAATTTAGGCCAGAATGTAAAATCTACAAAAAATCTAAGAAAATTCCTAAGGGACCCCTCTTGTCTCAAGAACCAAGGGTCTAAATTTGAGAGGAAAATTCTAATCCTAGTTATGCCAACAGAAGGCAACATCCTAGGGTACTCTATGAACTAAGCAAGATGAGAGGGTCCTAAAGATTTAATCCAAAACCTAATCAAAAGGCCTCAAAAAATAGATATAAAAATACTCAAAAATCAATCAAAGTATCCACAATATGCACAAGAAATTTCATGAATTTATTTGATGTTTTGATTAAGAAATAAAATCAAGAAGTGGTGATATGCAATTTTCTTATTTACAAGAACATATTAAAAAGAAAATGCAAAATTAAATTGGAAAATGAATAGAAAATTAATCCAAAAATATGTAAAATAAAATTGCATCTAAAACTACATAAAAGTATTTTTCATATATTTTTTGGAGTCATCAAAGTATTTTTTATGCATTAAATTGCAACTGAAATTAAAATGAAAAAAAAGAAAGAACAAAAAAAAGAAAAGTGGAAAATCCATGGTGCAGTTAGTAATGATATTAGTTATGCGTGTTGGGCTTTTCTTGAGGGGAGGTGCGAATAAGCATTAAGGCCCATTATCCAAAACGTTTCAACCAGCCGCATGAAACGAAGCGTTTCATTTATGACGTGGCCAAGTCAAAAAGTCAATGCGCCCTCAAGATGAATCATGGTTGTTCATCAGCGCTGGTCAGCAAGTCAAAAGGGGTGAGGTGGACTACGCACGTGGGCTGGACGGAAAAATACCAGATGTTGGAGCACGGTGGCTCCGGTCATCTTCTCCGGTGGGAAGGAACAGTAACAGCTTCAAGAACTCACCAAAACTCAATATTTCGACACCAATCAACTCGTCTCGTTGTGTAGGTTAACATTTCAATGTTCATTTTAATTTTTGATCCATAAATAAAGGAAAACGCAAGCAATAAGATTTGAGCAAGATTCAAGATTCATCACAAACAACCCTAAAACTAATCCAGAAACGTTCTATACCACTAAGGGAGCATGAATACGTAAAAATGGAAGTCAATTACTACATGAACAGAGAGAATTTTTGAGAGATGACTTACTCAACGGAGCACCTCCGTTGGGTCTTGATTTGCCACTGAAGCTTGAGAAGAACCACCCAGAAACGTTCTTTGCACTTCAATGGAGGTGTTGGTGACCTTGATTTGGATTGAAATTGCCTAATTCTTGATTTCACTTCTTCACTTTCACCTTGCAAAGTTCTAACTGTTTCTGCTCCAAATTGGCTCAATTTTCCATTCTGAAGGTTTGTACATGCTTGAGAACTCTTATACTTTGGATCTGAATCACTTTGGAGGCCCAATCATGGCCTGATTTGATGAATTGAAAAAATCCACAATGTGATGCAAGCTTGAAAATTCACGTGGGAAAATGGCTACAAAAGCCTTGGTTTTCATTCAAATGACTTGCTTATGATCTCTGCTGATCCAATGGATAGAATTGCACCCTTAAGTTAATCTTATGGTGTGGATTACATACCTTGCTTAAACTTGAAGTAACTTGGAAAATGCCCATGGAAATGACCTCAAACTTCACCTCTGATTTTAGCATTGTGTTTAGAATGTTTTTGGCATTCAAAATATGCACAAGTATGATTAAAATTGGTTCAACATGAATTTGATCCAATTTAGGCCTTTTAAAGTGTTTTCCATGGGATTTTCTTCACCATTCTCCAAATCCAAGATTTATCCATGACATGTGATGATTTGGGAGTGTAATTGACCTCATTTGGAGCAACTATTATGTTGGAAAAAGTTTCATTTGAGATGTGCAAAGTGGTGAAATTGACCTATAACCAAAATGGCCTATAATCCCAGTTTCTCAAAATACCCCTGCCTTGCAAGCTTCATACCTTGAGCTTCACAAATCAGATGAAGGACTTCTAGTACTTTTTGGAAAGCTAAGATCATAAGGAATAAATTTTATATTTGGGTCAAAGTGAGGAGAAACATCCTTCTAGGTCAAAAATGTCTTGGAAGTTGGTTGACTTTTGTTGACCAAAATCACATTCATCTGATGACCTGTAACTTGCCAGCTTCATAACTTGAGTTCTAGAAATCAGATGAATGAATTCTTGTACTCAAAATAAATCTAAGAACATTCTCTACAAGTTTCATGTTGGTGTCAAGATGAGGTGAAACTTCTATCTTGAGATATGTGGTCTTGAAGTTGGGTATTAAATAAGGGATTTTACACTGACAAACTTAGCAACCCTAGCTTAGCAACTTCTCACACTCTTGAATCTTGATGAATTGATCTTGAAATGATATATGACATGTCTCAACACAACATTCCATGATCACAAAGACTTGGAATTGAGTCTTAATCTTCTCCAAATTCACTGTTGACTTAGGGTTGACCAGATGAAAACCCTAACTGCACCACCTTTGGTTGTGGCTTCTTGCACTTGGTAGAATGACATGAATAAGCTCCATAATGACCCTCAAGACATCCAATGAGCTTATATAATGTTCTTCTTTCATAACCATGGGCTCAATATCATCTGATGATCCTCATTTGGCTTCCAAGATAAGAGGTACACCAATTTTAACCATCCACTCCGGCAATGACCTTTGCCAATCTTTTGATGAGGAGATGCTCTTGATAACTTGAATAAGATCTCTTGACTAGGCTTAGGCCTTTGATAACCTCTTCTTGATAAGAACACCTTTCTCAATCCCCTGTACATGGACAATGGTATGCAGATGCTAATGCAATATGAATGCAATGAAACACAAGCTTGGGCAAATTTTGGGGTGCAACAGCTACCCCTATTCAAACGAATTGGACCTGACTGGGTGAGAAGCGAACGAATCTCAAACAATCGAGGTAAAAGATGGTTGAATACCAACGAACCCGGAAATTTGCCAACCGCAGAAATAAACTGCAAACATTCTGTTGGGGAGACGGAAACAAGAGGTAACAATCTGGCTTGTGTTCCAGATGCACATGTTTAAATATGGCTTAATGCTCCATACGAAATGGAAATGCTACGCGTCTAAGTAGATGCTATGAGCAATGCAAAATGCAAAGAAACGCTTCAACAAAATAAATGTTGGAGAAACAAAGTCAACTCCGCTGGAGACGACCTGGTGTGCCAAGTACGATTGGACTTATACCAGGGAAAACAAACCCTGGATCTAGATTAGATAGGTCAGGCGAGAACTCACAACCAGGCGAGAATTGGGTTCTACAAAATAAGTCGGACGAGAAAAGACTACCAGGCGAGAACTAGTTTCCTGTTTTTGTGTTGAGCATGAACTACTTTTGTGGTTCTCCAGGCAATAATTAGACTTCAAAACGCCTTTTCACCAGACAGGAACTGGTGTTAAAGACAACGGACCACCAGACGAGGACTGGAGTTTCAACTGTAAGCTAAAGAGAAAGTGACCGGACGGGTACTGGCTTTAATAGCTGACATTCACCGGGCGAGAACTGGACTCAAATGTCGTCTACCAGGCGAGGACTGGTATTCCACGAAGACTTATCATACGAGAGCTGAGCTTCAAACGAATGACAGGCCAGGCAAGAACTGGACTCTGAAACTGTTATCTGGACAAGGATTGGAATGTGCCAAGCACGGTTGGGCTTTTGGTTTAAGGATGTGACCAGGTCTATGGTTACTGGATTTATCTCTGGTTACCAACAAGAATGGATTTAAAAGGGGAAGTACTAGACAGGAACTAGTATTCGAGGATAGACTACCAGACGAGATCTGGTGTCAACAAGGTTAAGCTGTCATACAAGAACTGACTACCAGGCGAGAACTGGAATCTACAAAATGTGCCAGGCGAGAACTGACTACCAGGCGAGGACTGGTGGTATCATCAAACGGGGTCAGGTTAGAACTGGATTCCAAAAAGAAGTCAGACGAGGACTAACTACCAGGCAAGAACTGGATTTATTAGAACGTGTCAGGCGGGAACTGACTACCAGGCGAGGAATGGATTTTGAAGAAAGGGTCAGACGAGAACTGACTACCAGGCGAGAATTGGAATTCAAACATGTCAGGCGAGAACCGACTACCAGGCGAGAACTGGAACTCAAACAACAAGGTCAGACGAGAACTAACTACCAGGCGAGGACTGGTGGTAAGAGGTTATGTTGTCAGACGGGGACTGAGCTTCTACCTTTAGGTATCAGACGAGAATTGATTTCTAAAGAACGGTCAGACGAGAACTGACTACCAGGCGAGAACTGGTGACAAATATTAAGTTGTCAAACGAGAACTAACTTCATGATATCAGACGAGAACTGATTCTTGATTTGCCAGACAAGAACTGGACTCAAGCTGTGTTTTCCAGACTAGAACTGGTTTAAACAGTAGGCTACAGGAAGGGTGACCGGACGAGAACTGGTCGAAACTCTGATATATATACCAAACAGGAATTGGTGTTTACTGAAAGGTGAACCAGACAAGGACTGGTTTAAAGGTTCGCCAGACGAGAACTGGGCTTCAGAAATGATTTCGGTTACAAAGTTCTGACATGTAACAGGTTTCAGGTTATTTGACGAGGTAATGACACGATTCCACAACACTCAACTCTTGCTGACGAGAACAAACTTGCTTGAACAAACTGCCCCGGTGTAAGTCCACTTGCCCCGGTTTGATCTTTGAGGAAGAGTTCACCTTGAGAAAACAGTAGTTTGCCATGAGACGATCTCGAGATGGCTTGCCCCAGAATCCATATAGTGTAAGGATTCGTCTTTAATTGAATAATTCAGATGAGCCCGGAAGATATGAAGAGGAACATTCGACCTAATTGCCCCGGATTAACTGACTTTCGGATGGCTGACTCCATGCTGTGATCATTTGATATAGCTTGCCTCGGCTCAACAGAGTATTCGGGCATTCTGTATTTCATTTTGATCAAACTTTCCATTGTGGAAACTTTCCTGTTGTCAAGCGCTTACTCGCAAGTAAAACAAATTGTTCTACATAAAATATATATATTAAATGCAATGCATATGACAGTTTTACAATCCAAGTCTGTTGACTGGAAAACATTTGTGACATATAATGAACGAATCAATTATCAAAATGTCAACATTAATACCAACACGGTAAGAGGAATCCTTTTTTTAGGAGTCAGTTTCGATGCGATCTTTACCGAAATATGCTTTCGAACTAAACCTGCTTCAGTTAGGACTTTTAAGGGTTATAACGTGGTCCGATTCACGATTTAAAGGAAATTATAAAGGCTCAAAATTTATTTTAACCCACCCATTCTCCTTGATGTTCTCCAATCCTATGTTCAGCTAACTCGACATGAGCATTCACCTTTTAAAGGTTGAACGACAAGAGTGATGGTTTGGGAAACCACAAGTTTTTTGGAATGACAGTCACTCACTCTTCGTCTTTGGTGCCTGAAGTCACACAATTTGCTTTTCATCAAGGATTTTTCTTTTGTAATCCTTTTCGCTTTTTGCTTTTTCGTTTTCCCCTAATTTTTGCCTGGACTAACTCTTTTGAGTTTCTTCGATTTTGAAGTCCCACAGGGTGCCCTAATTTTTGCCTAAGTCGCTTGTTTTCAAGATTCGACTTAGCGGGCTTTTGATCCTGATTCCTTTTTTCCTCTTTTTTTTTAACAAATCGTGTGACACCTGCTTGCCTGAAGAGATTGTGACTGTTTCACTCCTGATCGACAAGGTTTAACCACTGTGGGTTTTTTTAGGCACGGCCTCTAGGGGTACGATTGATCCTCGAACGGGAACACTCCTGTTGCAATTTGAACGCTTGGTCAAATTAGCTGACACCTACCCTGCCCCAGGTTCAGATTGAGGGTTTTTCGTTTTCAGAAAGAAACTCCTACTACTAGGCTCAAAGGGGTTGACAAGGGATTATCTTCCTTATATCTCCGGTGTTTAGGAATTTGAAACAATGCATGTACATCGTCAGCAGGTTTTTTATTCAAAAGCATACAATCGGAAGCTTACGCTTCTTTCAATTTCTTCATCCTCCCCGGATTTCACTTAAACAAGCGTTTGACATTAATAATAATAATAATAAAGCATAGAGTGAACACGAATGGATTTAATAAAAAACATGCATATTCATTTCATTATTATTATCAATTGAAAACAATACAAGTTTTACAAATGAGATTTGCATTCTAATAGGAAAGAAGTTACAAATACAAAGAAATGTCATGATAAAACATAGATTGCCAGCTTCGGGGAACCAGGCTTCTTATCTAAACCACTGACTAGGGAGATGCGACCCTTGAAGTCTTCAAATTCAATCAGATGAGAGGGCGACGTGCACAACCAAGCTTCCTTCGGGAAAGGAAATGTACTCTTTGTCCATCAACTGCTGCACTTTAGCTTGAAAGGCTTTGCAGTCTTTAGTTGCGTGCCCCATGGATCCTGCATGGTATTCGCATCGAGCATTGGGATCATACCCGGGAGCGTATGGCTCTGGCAATGGTTTGAGAGCTTTAGGCTCCACCAAAGAGTTCTGAATCACCTGTGGAAGAATATCACTGTATGGCATAGGCACTGGATGAAGAGGGGCATTCCTTCTTTCCAAATTGTTGTGCGACCTATTCTGATTCTGGCGCTGACGGTTTTGCTTCCGAGGAGCATATGGTTGTTGGCGACGGGCTGACTGTTGAGCAGAAACTGGAGCAGATACGACATTAGCCTCTCTTTCTTTCCCGACATAAGGCTTCTTTACATCTTTCAAGGAATCAAGAGCAACTTAAATCTTTCCCATTTTGATACCGCTTTCGACTCTTTCTCCTGCACTTACCAGCTCTGAAAAACATGCAGACATGCAACCTATCAGCTTCTCATAGTACAATCCAGGAAGTGTAGCCATGAACATGTCAGTCATCTCTCTCTCCGCCATGGGAGGTTGCACTCTCGCTGCTAAGTCTCGCCACCTCTGGGCGTACTCCTTGAAGCTCTCAGTATTCTTCTGTGACAGGCTCTGCAATTGTAACCTGTTTGGTGCCATATCACTATTATACTGATAGTGACGCACAAAAGCTTCGGCCAATTCTCTCCAGCTACGGATGTGAGTTCTCTCAAGCCCCATATACCATTCCAAAGATGCCCCGGTCAGACTGTCTTGGAAGCAATGCATTAGCAACTTTTCATCCTCGGAGTAAGCAGACATCTTCCAGAAATATGATCGGATATGTACTCTAGGACAGGTCATCCCTTTGTACTTGACAAACTCCAGTACTTTGAATTTGGGGGGAATCCTGACCCCAGGAACTAAGCCAAGATCTGACATGTCGAGACCCAGAGAGTTCTGATTTTCAAGAGATTTCATCATTTCCTCGATCAGTTTGAACCTTCTGTCAGCTTTGGTCGGTAAACCATCCTCCATATTTCTCATGGAAAAGATAGCACTCTAGTGATCTTCCTGTCGCTACTCGAAAAATACGCGCAACGACGGGGAAGGCGAAAAGGAAAAGGACAGAAGAGTCGCCACCGAACTTTATTTATCCCATGAGGGGAAAGGAAAATATCGAGAAAACCTTAAGAAAAGAATGGACAAGATGGTCTCGCAACCAAGATTGGGTTCGGAAGCCGGTTATGCAAGGGGAAGGTATTAGCACCCCTCACATCCATCGTACTCGATGGGAACCATTTGTTTGTTGTGTGTGATTTATTTGCTTAAATATTATGTTATAAAAGTGTTCCACGGGACAGTGAAAAGGGTTTAGAAACGGGGAAAGGACGTAACAGGGAAGAAGAGAGAAAGGACGGACTCGGTAGGACTTCGCGGTTCTAGGCCTACGTATTCTCGATAGACATGAGAAAATCAGAGTCGACGTAGTTCGGGGAACTACAGATATAAGGGGGAATGTGCTCGACAAGGATTGTGGCCCTTGTGCCTACGTATCTTTACTTGAACGAAGTAAAGAATCAGAGCAGCCGTAGTTCGGCCTACGATTTGTTGATGTTTTTATGGATGATGCTATCGTACGCATTCTAGCAGTTAGGTGTATTACTGCTCGCTCATTGGAGACTTAGGCATTACCTGTTTGCGGTAGAACGGACGTATCATATCCTTTTCGAAAGATAAGTTTTCGCCATGCAAGGCAAGATGTCACATTTGATTTGTTGAATAATTTTTTTAGGGGCGAGATAGGTCCTCGGATAGTAACCCCTACGGGTAGTACCCAATTCTTTATCTCAAAGTTTTTATTATGAAAGGGTGTGGCGAACATAGCGTCTTCGTATTGAAAAAACGAGTATCAAAACCACACACACTACAGTGAGTGTCTCGACACTCGGAGAGGAAGAAGTCTACACTTAATCCTTTCTCTTTAGTTCAATACAAAGAGAACTTCATTCTCTTATTAAAGTGTTTTTGGTTTTGAATGGTAAGTGCTTTCGCGACAGAGAACCCTACGGTAAACGTCAGCACTCGGGATAGGAGAAGGCCTACGCCTAACCACTCCACGACCATTCAAATTTTTGTTATGAAAAGAGTTTGAAAATGCACTCGGTGCGGGACCGAGGTTTTAGGTGAAAAAAGGTGTGGATGAGAACGTCTTCGTATTGAAAGACAAGTATCAAAACCACCCACACTATAGTGAGCATCTCGACACTCGGAAAGGAAGAAGTCTACACTCAATCCCTTCTCTTTAGTTCAATACAAAGAGAATTTTACCCTTTTATTAGATATGGCGAATTGGCTTAACAATAGTTTGAGAAAATTCGCTTGACGTTGGGTCAAGGATTTAATTGTTTAAAAAGGTTTGAAGTGAAGCGAGCAAGGTCGATGGCGGACGCACAAGGCGGCCGACTTACAAGGGTTAAAAACGGCTCGATAAAATCGAGAGTTTGCTTTTGAAAATGGTTTTTGGAATCAAAAGTCACCAAGGACAATAGCAACATTCCTACTAAAATCATACAACATATGGGATTAGTTGGCTAAAAAAAAATCGGGACATGCCAATAAAAACGGCTTAAAAGAGTTCGCCGTGCGAACTCTTTGAGAAAATTTTTTTTTTGAGGTTTCTTTTTTTGGGAGATACTTGAAGTCATAACAAGCTGCACAAAGCCAGAAATTTCTCATTTTTTGCAAGTTTTGAAGCCATGAGTCGACCATAGGGTCAGCGCATGACTTTCAGCCTTTTCCCACGGCTCGGCGCATAAACACCATGCGTCGACCATACACTCGGCGCACACCATTTTGATAGACTGACGGGTAAGCGCCCGCCGACTCATGCGTCGACGCATATTGTAAGTTTTTTAATTTGTCTAAAAATGCAGGCTATGCGTCGACGCATAGACCTTCTATGGTCGACCATTAGCCTGTTAAAACAGCCAAAATCCTAACTTTTTCTACGTTTTCTTTCGTTTTTGTAGTTTCTTGACAATGGTTTCTTGGTCCCTTATGGGGCCTTACATGATATATACAGTTCAACAACACATAAAAGAGTAAACAAAATGAATATAAGAGCAAGGAAATAAAGAGAGAAAAGTTTGAGAAAATGGATACCCAAGAGTTTCTTCTTCTTGCAAGTCCTCCTTGGTTTTGGATGAATGTGCTCCACTCCTCACTCTATGTTGTGAAGGCTCTTACTCTTTAGTGGTTCTCTTGTATTTCTCTTTCACTCTCTAAATCTTTTGCTGGTTTTGCTCTCTCTATTTTTTCTCTCAATATCTCTATCTCCAAAATGTGTTGATGGATAGTGAATGATAGTGAATGATGGTTTTGTGTAGCCTCCAAGCTTCCTTATCTCCCTTTTTCTACTGCCTTTTCCTGCTGTACCAAAACCACAACTCTTGCACGCTTCTCCATTTTCAGAATTTCCATTCTTGGCAATATCTTTACCACCTTTTGGTGCAGCCCCACTTTCCTTCCATTTCTAGTATGTTTTTGCTGTATTTTCTTCTGCAGCACTCTAACTCTCTATTCACCCTTGTACCCATTGGTTGGTTGATTTGTTTGGACATACTCATGTAGTCAATGCACTACCTTTTGGACATCATTTTCAAATTCTGATTTTTTTGATGTGTAGATGTATCAAATAAGCTTATAGCCTTGGTTTTGTGACATAAAATGATTTTGTGATATGATACACATTGCCACTTCTTGCATGGGGCTGCTTTGGACCATATTCAAATTGCCCATGAATGTATGCATAGCCTTAATCTTGAGATATTCCAACATTGAATTAGCTTCTTAAATATTTTCCTTGCATGTTTGTAAGCACAAAGAGGACCATGTGGACTTGATGAGGCATAGGGGATACCATGGCATGAAGTTATTTTGAATCTTGAATTAAGACTAGAAATAGCTTAATTTCCTAAGCATTATCAAGAGTTTGAAATTTGGTAACCAATGTAACATTCTTGAAAATGTCAAGAGATTTCTCTTTGTAAAAACTCTTGAATCTAGCCTTGAATTCATGAACCTTGAATTTGGAATGATGGACCTTCCTCATGTCATTGAATTTGGAAGAAATGAAGAAATGAGTCAAGCCTTGAAAGAGGGCAAATTTTGGGGTGCAACAACTGCCAATGAGGGCCAGCAGCCCTATGCACCGCGCCTACACTTCCACCAGCAACATTACCATTCTCGTTCACACCACCTCCGTCTAGAGGTACGACAACAGTAGGAATAACCCGTGGACCAGATCCACCACCAGGAGGAATAACATCAACTCCTCCAGGAAATACACCCTCTTCGTCAGCTCATGCTATCAACGGTTGGACTATAGTCCTCAACTGTTCCTGCCCGTTGGCAACGTTCTGCATCAGCTCCATGAACTGGGACATGTGAGCTCTGACCTCATGCAGTTCAGCTTGAACCTGATCCATTGCTTTGGCTGATTACCTTAAGTTGGATATCTGTGGACACTGAACTGCTCAAACTTGTTACTAAAGAACACCAAGCGGAGATAAGAACACGAGGCCACTGAGAACAACCTGCGATGCAAATGAGAATGCAAGATGCAAAATGCAAACACGTTATGATGATGCAGATGCAGATACGGGGGATCAAGGTTGATGTGCTGTAGAGAAGAACCGGTGCTTCGCTTTGGTAAGAATAATAACATAACCCTGATAATAGGAACCCCTAATATCGGGAACAAAGATTCACGTTGTAGAGAAAACCGGGTAATCTGGAAGTCAAGGTTTCCTGTATAACCCAATCCTTCTCACAGGTATGGACCTATCCACTGATAAGGTTCAGCATCCTATGCGTTCATCAGCGTCACAGACTTTCAAGAAATGATGATGCGTTCACCATTTCTGGTTTGGCATCATCATCTCCTGAAGAGGCCTCACTTAGATGAATCACAAATGATCGGTCCCCAGAGTCAACAACCCTCAGATCTGAAATCCTCTCAACGGCCCACTGGGCTGGAAAGGAAGTCATCAAAGAGAATCTCGTTTGAGCGCGAATTTCATGGGAACTAGTGCATGCCTAACATATAGGTTCACCACTACTCTCCACTACTAATGCTATGTTTGCACTCAAGCCTAGGTCTGGCTTATCACTCAACAGAACAATCCCCCCCATAACAGCATAACAATAATAATATATAATGCTGAAAATAAATGCGGGAAAATAAAGTACAACACGTATGTACTCACCCAAAAGATAAACAAAAAAGCGCTAGGATTGACTCGCATAGGGAACCGTTGGAGTCCTCAGCAGAGTCGCCAGCTGTCGCTACTGCGAAAAAAGGTGCCGGCAATGACAGAAGAGTCGCCATTTATCGTTATTTACCCTAAACGAGGGAAAAGAAACGATCAGGGAAAACCTAGCGAAAAGGGATAGGATCGGTCATCACAACCAAATCTCTGGGTTCGGGAGTCGGTTATGAAAGGGGAAGGTATTAGCACCCCTCACGTCCGTTGTACTCAACAGGATCCACGCTTGTGTTGTCTATCTAAAAGGGTGATTGAATTTATCTACGCTAAAGGTCTGGGACAAAATAAAAGAAAAAGGAAAAAAAGGACTCGACAGAGCGTCGCTGCTCTGGGCCTACGTATTCCCTCGTGCAATGGGAAAGTCAGAGTCAACGTAGTTCGACTAACTATGGATAACAGATGGGGGAAGGTTGCTTGCCAAGATATCACATCTTGTGCCTACGTACTCTCAACAGGTATGAGAGATCAGAGCTTACGTAGTTCGGGATAAAGAGAACACATGTCTGTTCAACTGTTTTTCACCCGAGTAAGGTTAACAGGTAATTCTAGCAGTTTGGTGTATGCAGCTCGCTCGTTGGAGACTTAGGCGTTACCGTTTGCGGTAGAACTAAGAGTTAACAACACTCTTTTATCTAAAAAGATTTTCCTGATTAAGAACCCACAGGGCAAAAGGAAGTTTGATGTTTGTGTTGAACTCTTTTATTAGAGAAGTGTTTTGAATGAATGTTTGTAATTCATATTGCACTAGAGACTATGACCTAGGAGCGAATGCGTCGCATATCGTCTGAAGGACATATGCTAACACTCTAGATAATTGAGAGGAGACCTCTCAATTATCATTTCCCAAGTAGCTTAAGGCTCGTAACGTACAATACTCATTAGCCTTTATTATGTATTTTGAAGTTATTTTGAGATGAGAAGAGAGAGAGGACTCTAAGAGGAACTAACCAAAACCCTATTGTTATCATGCAAGATGGTCATAAGATTGAGTTTAGAAAGGGAATTCTATCCTACTTGTTATCATGCAAAGGATCAACCCTAATGTCTATCATCACCATCCTTGAACAAGAATGTGAGAATCCTAAGGGAACATGTCAATGGAAAGAAGAAACAGAATGCTAAAGTCATTAAGCATATAAAATATAAGTGTGAATGGATGCACATGCAATGCAACAGTACAAGCAAGGGAGGACACCTCAACCTTTAATGCAAACATGGACTTAAGAGAAAGGATGCCTACACATGCACTGCTATCCTGATGCACCAAATCAAACAACATGCAGGGGAGGGGATAAACAAGATGATGGGAAAGTAAAAGGAGAACTAAACTCATCAAGTTCAATGTGTAAAGACACAGGAGTCCACAAAGGTTCAACTTCTTTATGGAATGCCCTTAGTTCTTCCACAGGAAGAACTGGGCTCTCACAAGAAGGATCCTAAGATTGTAGGACAGAGAAGGATAATTTGTGTACAAACACAAAAGTCCATCAAAGGCTCAACTTCTTATGGAATGCACTTGGTTCCTCCACAAGAGGAATTAGGCTCTCACAAGAAGGATTCTAAGATTATAGGACAAAGAAGGAGAATGTGTGTACAAACACAAGAGTCCATCAAAGGCTCAACTTCTTATGGAATGCACTTGGTTCCTCCACAGGAGGAATTAGGCTCTCACAAGAAGGATCCTAAGATTATAGGACAAAGAGGAATGAATGAAGAGAATCACAGTGAGAACCAAAGGAACCCATTATGTTCAATGTGTATCAACACAAGAGTCCATCAAAGGCTCAACTTCTTATGGAATGCACTTGGTTCCTCCAAAGAAGGATAGGATCTCACAAGAAGGATCCTAAGATTATAGGACAAAAAGGAATGAATGAAAAGAATCACAATGAGAACCAAAGGAACCCACCATGTTCAATGTGTATCAACACAAGAGTCCATCAAAGGCTCAACTTCTTATGGAATGCACTTGGTTCCTCCACAGGAGGAACTAGGCTCTCACAAGAAGGATCCTAAGATTATAGGACAAAGAGGGATTGGAAGGAGGAGATGTGGAAAAAGAATAAGCAAAATAATCATGTAAAGATGGAAGTTATTCAAGGGTATCCACCAGGAAAGGCTAAAGGAAAGTCCTAAAGGAAGCCTAAACTTAGATAAGCTAGGAACATGATTAAGACTTTAAATTCATCACACAAGTGACTTAATATGTCTACAACATGAATATGCAAGAGTTGGATGCACAAGCATTGCAAAGAGTTCACACAAAATGTAAAGTAGGGAAGTGGTAAGGTTGAAACCACACAAATGTAGGCCAGAATGTAAAATCTACCAAAAATAGTAAAATGAACCTAAAAAATCTAATAAAATTCCTAAGGGACCCCTCTGGTCTCAGGAACCAGGGGTCTAAATTTGAGAGGAAAATTCTAATCCTAGTTATGCCAACAAAAGGCAACATCCTAAGGTACTCTATAAACTAAGCAAGATGAGAGGGTCCTAAAGATTTAATCCAAAACCTAATAAAAAGGCCTCAAAAAACAGAGAGAAAAATACTCAAAAATCAATCAAAGTATCCACAATATGCAAAAGAAATTTCATGAATTTATTTGATGTTTTGATCAAGAAATAAAATCAAGAAGTGGTGATATGCAATTTTCTTATTTACAAGAACATATTAAAAAGAAAATGCAAAATTAAATTGGAAAATGAATGGAAAATTAATCCAAAAATATGTAAAATCAAATTACATCTAAAACTACATAAAAGTATTTTTCATATATTTTTTGGAGTCATCAAAGTATTTTTTATGCATTAAATTGCAACTGAAATTAAAATGAAAAAAGAAAGAACAAAAAAAAAAAAGAAAAATGGAAAATCCATTGTGCAATTAGTAATGATATTAGTTATGCATGTTGAGCTTTTCTTGAGGGGAGGTGCGAATAAGCATTAAGGCCCATTATCCAAAACGTTTCAACCAGCCACATGAAACGAAGTGCTTCATTTATGACGTGGCCAAGTCAAAAAGTCAATGCGCCCTCAGGATGAATCATGGTCGTTCATCAGCGCTGGTCAGCAAGTCAAAAGGGGTGAGGTGGACTACACACGTGGGCTGGACGGAAAAAGACCAGATGCTGGAGCACGGTGGCTCCAATCATCTTCTCTGGTGGGAGGAACAGTAACAACTTCAAGAACTCACCAAAACTCAATATTTTTGACACCAATCAACTCGTCTCGTTGCGTAGGTTAACATTCCAATGTCCATTTTAAGTTTTGATCCATAAATAAAGAAAAACGCAAGCAACAAGATTTGAGCAAGATTCAAGATTCACCACAAACAACCCTAAAACTAATCCAGAAACATTCTATACCACTAGGGGAGCATGAATACGTAAAAATAGCAGTCAATTACTACATGAACAGAGAGGATTTTTGAGAGATGACTTACTCAACGGAGCACCTCCGTTGGGTCTTGATTTGCCACTGAAGCTTGAGAAGAACCACCCAGAAACGTTCCTTGCACTTCAATGGAGGTGTTGGTGACCTTGATTTGGACTGAAACTGCCTAATTCTTGATTTCACTTCTTCACTTTCAACTTGCAAAGTTCTAACTGTTTCTGCTCCAAACTGGCACAATTTTCCATTTTGAAGGTTTGTACATGCTTGAGAACTCTTATACTTTGGATCTGAATCACTTTGGAGGCCCAATCATGGACTGATTTGATGAATTGAAAAAATTCACAATGTGATGCAAGCTTGAAAATTCACGTGGTAAAATGGCTGCAAAAGCCTTGGTTTTCATTCAAATGACTTGCTTATGATCTCTGTTGATCCAATGGATAGAATTGCACCCTTAATTTGATCTTATGGTGTGGATTACATATGTTGCTTAAACTTGAAGTAACTCGGAAAATGCCCATGGAAATGACCTCAAACTTCACCTCTGATTTTAGCATTGTGTTTAGAATGTTTTTGGCACTCAAAATATGCACAAGTATGATTAAAATTGGTTCAACATGAATTTGATCCAATTTAGGCCTTTTAAAGTGTTTTCCATGGGGTTTTCTTCACCATTCTCCCAATCCAAGCTTTATACATGACATGTGATGATTTGGGAGTGTAATTGACCTCATTTGGAGCAACTTTGATGTTGGCAAAAGTTTCATTTGAGATGTGCAAAGTGGTGAAATTGACCTATAACCAAAATGACCTATAATCCAAGTTTCCCAAAATACCCCTGCCTTGCAAGCTTCATATCTTGAGCTTCACAAATCAGATGAAGGACTTCTAATACTTTTTGAAAAGCTAATATCATAAGGAATAACTTTTATGTTTAGGTAAAAGTGAGTAGAAACATCCTTCTAGGTCAAAAATGTCTTGGAAGTTGGTTGACTTTTGTTGACCAAAATCACATTCATCTGATGACCTGTAACTTGCCAGTTTCATAACTTGAGTTCTAGAAATCAGATGAATGACTTATTGTACTCAAAAGAAAGCTAATAACATGCTCTACAAGTTTCATGTTGGTTTCAAGATGAGGTTAAACTTCTATCTTGAGATATGTGGTCTTGAAGTTGGGCACTAAATAGGGGATTTTACACTGACAAACTTAGCAACCCTAGCTTAACAACTTCTCACACTCTTGAATCTTGATGAATTGATCTTGAAATGATATATGACATGTCTCAACACAACATTCCATGATCACAAAGACTTGGAATTGAGTCCTAATCTCCTCCAAATTCACTGTTGACTTAGGGTTGACCAGATGAAAACCCTAACTGCATCACCTTTGGCTGTGGCTTCTTGCACTTGGTAGAATAACATGAATAAGCTCCATAATGACCCTCAAGACATCCAATGAGCTTATATAATTTTCTTATTTCATAACCATGGGCTCAATATCATCTGATGATCCTCATTTGGCCTCCAAGATAGGAGGTACACCGATCTTAACCATCCACTCCTGCAATGAGCTTTGCCAATCTTCTGATGAGGAGATGCTCTTGATAACTTGAATAAGATCTCTTGACTAGGCTTATGCCTTTGATAACCTCTTCTTGATAAGCACATCTCTCTCAATCCCCTGTACATGAACAATGGTATGCAGATGCTAATGCAATATGAATGCAATGAAACACAAGCTAGGTAAAGGAAAGGTTGAGCAAATTTTGGGGTGCAACACCTATGTGATTGAGAAACGAGTGAAGAATGTACGTACGCTTTCCACTATGAATTCAATCTTTTTATGTCCAAGTCATTTTCTGCATTCAAGTTATCTTCAAACATTTTAATTTCAAGTTCTTTACATTTTGATTTCAGTTAATTTAAGTCTTTATTTCTCAAACATTGCATTTCGATTTCAATACTAATATATTGTCTAAAAAGTTATAATTCACACAAATATGTCTTGGAATCTTTTCGAGTTTAATCCCTTATGTATTAGTTGAAACATGTTTTGTTTACTAAATTTCACGGTAAACACCAAGCATAGAGTCATTCGTCGAGGTTCCCCCTGCTAAACATTGTTAACTACAAGAAAGACATCTAATGTGCATGTTCCCAACGTTACTATGTCCCATCAAAGAGGCTCTTCCATTTCTTTCAGCTGAAAACTAGACTAAAGACATAAACATAAAACTGTCATTCTACAAGTATGAACAAGGGTTTTGGGGCAACAATTTTGAATTGCTTGCTAGGCCCACAATAAAAGGCCCAAATAGCAAGCGTCACACAAACCAAGTTAGACCACACCCAAGTTGAGGGCATGGGATTTCGGCCTCTAACATAATTGTCACCTTTAGATCTGATCGCCACATGCGTAAGGTGGTGTGTCTCATGAAAACGATTTTAACCACCCGTTCAATATAAAGCATAACATTCATTTTAGGGATCCTCTAATTCACACACTCAAACTGTTTTTTCTCTTATACAGTGACTTGAACGTTGAAGTGTTAAACCTATACATCTACTTTCGCTTAGTCGTATTAGAAATTTAATCTATCACATTAAAGCTCAAGTCCGTGCAATCTACGCGTATCTCTAATTTTAAACTTTAATATGGAACAAATATATTAAAAAAACATAATTGAATATTTGAAAAACTAAAATGACTAATAGATTTATTTTGTTTGTGTTGTGGGTGAATATGTTTGCAACTTTTAAGCATTTGAAAATTATAATGGCATCGTGTCATATATTCAAAACTAAAACAAGTGTTTACTATAAATTGCTAAAATTAAAGAGCTTCTTTCTCCAATCATTATTTACATTGAAAGAAATTGTTGGTTATACTTATATATAAGTTGAGCTATGACAGATTGAATCAATCCATTTCTCCAATCATTTCATTTAACGTGGTTCACCTATTTGATTTTCTGTTATGTGTTTTAAACATTAGTTTATTATCTTAAATAATAACATCTGACCCAACTAATATCTTAATTAACTAATTACCACCTTCGACGTTAAACACTCGCTACTAGCTTTACCTCATATAGAATAAGACAACACCACCACATCCAAATAATCCCACTTCCTTAACCCCATTTTCCCTAATCCGGTACCATTTTATTACAACTATCTTTATGGATAAAGTTTTTTTTAAAATTATACAATTTCTTTTTAAGTTTATGTAAATCGAAATCTTAAACTCAATTGAGTTAGAGCAAATTTCAAATCTTGAAAAACACCTACAAAAATAATTTCGGTAGGTTATTTACTCAAATTGTTTTCAAATCGACAACGAAATTGAGTTCATAATATTCGTGAAAGTCATAAAGTAAAATTATCAAATAACAGTAAGATAAAATTAATCAAAATTTTAAATTTCAATACAATTCAATTAAGGATCTTTTTATTTTATTTATTTTAAATAATTTTTATAATATAACATAACTTTGTAGGAAAAAAAATTATAAATAAATTTTTTAATAAAAATTTAGTTTAAATAGTTATTCTTAAAATATTATTTTAAATATTTTATAAAATTATTTAATTTTAAAATTATTTCATATAATTTTTTATAAAATTTATTTTTGAGATATTTTAAAAGAAGTTGTAATTTCGACTATATTTTATTCTTTAATAAGATATATTTATATTATATGAGATCAAAATTAGTCTCTCAATTTAAAAAAAACAAATATAAAAATATGTAATATTTAAAAAAAAGTTTTTATAAAATTTATTTTTAAAAATAAAAGAAAAATTCATTTTTCTAAATGTAAAACAAACGGACATACAGTCCCCCAATTAAATTTGTTTACGATATTAAAGCAGTCAAATTAAATGATAAAGGATTTTATTTTGTTTAATTAGAAATTTTGAGTTCGATTAAATTTTTTTAAGAGATAACTTAATCTTGTATTGTTTTTTTTTTTCCGATGTGAATGATTAGTCTACTGTCTCTTATTACTTAAAAAAAAAATCATTAAACTAACTAAAATAATAAGTTTTTTTTTTATGATAATTAAAATATTAATTTAAAAAGTAGTTTCCTCTTTTCAAAAAAAAAAAAAAAGTTGTTTCCCACCTCCTATTGCAAGCAGCAGAAGCAAGCGTTATATATATTTATACAGCTGTCGGAAGAGAGAGTACCCACCAACATTCAATTTCATTTCACCATTACTTTTCTCTTCCTCTCTCAGCTCCTTCTCTTTTAGTACGGTTTTCCTTCCGTTTCTTCTCTTCTCTCCTCTCTTTTTTTGGATTCCCGTTTCCACTTCCGTTACCATTCTTCTCAATCCTTCACCGTCCATTTATTTTCCTTCCGTTCCCCATTTTTTCCTAAAAATAAAAAACCAAAAACAAATAATTTATTTGTTTCTTTTAAACTTCTCACACACAGACAGAAACAAACCCCTCCCCCGAGATTTCGCCCCTAGAAAAATCTTCATCCATTTTTCTATTAATATAAATATAAATTAACAACAAAGAAAAAGAAAGATCCTTCTCCTCTTTTTAATATATTTTCCCCCTGTTCTTCGTTTTTGGTCTGTGCTGAGAAAAATGGCGACAAGTATAGGGATAATGGATAGCGCTTATTTTGTCGGTAGAAATGAGATTCTGACTTGGATCAATAATCGTCTTCAACTCAATCTCTCTCGCATTGAGGAGGTAGCACATTGTTTTTTTCCCCTTGCTTTCGTGTTTGTTGCATTTTCTTACCCTATTTTCATGCACAGATAGGGTTCTTCAAACTAACTGGTTTGGTCTTGTATTGAAATTTATTTTCAATTGCTTGTTTGTTGGCAAAACCTAACGACGATTTTTTAAGAAAATGTGAATGTGTTTCAATTGAGGTTGAGTTTGGCGAAATCATGGCGACACTGTAGTTTTGTTGAAGCTTTAGTGTGTATCGTTTGTGATTCATCCAATTCTAGGGATTATGGTTTATTGTTGAAATATTGATTGAATGTGAATAAGTTGATATGTCTCCCCATAGGAATTGTTTGATCTGTATGTGAATTTAGCCTGTTCACATTATGGACTTTTGAAGAAATTATTATTCAATGATACTGTGATTTCAGAGGAGTCAAAAGCTGTCAATATTGGCGCTATTCCGCTATAGCCGGCGGGTATGGGAAGATCTTTAGCACTATAGCGGCTGTTATAGGGTAAATAGCTGGTAGTGGAGGTTGATATTAGCTTCAATCTTATCCTTTGCCTTATCTATGTGATGTTTTGATTAAGACTTGTTGATATTGATTAAGAGTTTTGATCAAGACTTGTTGGTTTTTGAGTGTTTTTTTATTTAGTCTTCTGCTCGATTTGTAAATATTTTTGAGGTTTTGAATTATTTTGTTTAATTTTACATTGAAGATATGTTTATAATTATTACTAATGTAATTTGTCCAAAAATTGATAAAATAGTGGTCATCCCGCTATACGGTATCCCGCAATTCCATTTTTAAAGTCAGCTGCTTCGCGCCGCTATCCGGGATTGACTACTCTGACCGACTCAGGGTTTTGTGAAACAAAATTGTATAATTTTGGCAATTACTGTTCTTTTTAAATTAGTCTTTTGAATTTTATTTAATCTAGTTTTTATATTTATCAAATCGTTATTAATTTTATCAAGATTACAGTTAAGCAAAAAAAGAAAAAAAATTCTCTGCTAGTTATTACAACTACAATTTCTTGTTGACTGCATTACTTAGCCTGCTTGTGACAGATTTCTGGCCTTTCTTTTGATTATTGTGGAAGTAACCCATCTCTTATTTTGTTAAAAATTGTATTGGAAATCATTAATTTTCTGTTAGTAGTCGAAAGTATGTTGAACAAACATATGGTTTGTGAGAAAATTTATAAAGTTAAGGATGCCAGATTATTATGTTTCCAATTGTTACTGTCAATGGTTGTGTGTTCATGTTTGAGCATGGACAGGAAGTGCAGATACCAAAATTTTTGCATGCATTTCTAGGATTATTTGTTATTTAAAAGGGGCACAATGATGATTTGAAAGCTGATCAGTTAATAAAAGTAAAATTTCTTGTTCTCACCATGCTTATGCACTGTGTTCATTCATTGCTAGGCTGCATCTGGTGCTGTGCAATGCCAGATGATGGACATGACGTATCCTGGGGTTGTGCCGATGCACAAGGTGGCAACATGACTTTGCTTTAAATTTCATTTCTTTCTCGTATGATATTTCATATCTATTACAATAAACTATTATTTTGGGGTTCATTTTAGGTGAACTTTGATGCCAAGACAGAGTATGATATGATTCAAAATTATAAAGTTCTACAGGAAGTCTTCAACAAGTTGAAAATTGAGAAGGTATTTGTTTCTTCCCTCACAATGTTAAGCAGCAGAACACTTGGAAGAGTGCTTTCCTTTGGTGTATAATATATATGTGTGTGTGACTGTGTGTGTGTGTGTGTAAGCAAGAAATAACAGTGGGACAGGATGGTTCATTATAAATTTATGTTGTAGTATGATATCAACCTTTATTCTTTTACTATCAATGGAATTATTTATAACCTATGAAATCTTAGCATATGTGAAATAGTATCTAGTATCTTTATCAAGATGTAGAAATGCTAATGAAGGATAATTTATCAACTTGATTCCGTACTTGCATTTGGGCTTATCTTTTGACATATGCACTTGTGTAAGTGTTTGCCAAAGCCTAAAAAATAGCCTTTAATATTCCTCTCAAGTTATTTTCAGCTCCCCAAGATAGTGAATGGAAACAGATAGTATATGCAAACAACTCGTACGAAGCGTATGCGGAGATTTCCCCCACAAACTATTTAATTGTTGAAGCATATGGAAACAAGCTTGTACAGAGCTTATGCAAAGTTTATCCCCATAAGCGATTTGATTGTAGAAACAAAATATACATAAGTTTTTTGTATGATGATTAACTACTTGCTCCATTAACTCTTGGATTATGGACAACTTATATATTAGCTCTTGCATGATAAGAGTTTATTGGATTAACATTTATTTTACCTGTTTATCCAAATCCCCTTTTGTTCACACGTATTTCCTTATTTAAGGAGATTATTTATGTCTCTTCTCCTTTTTACTCTTCCCCAGTTATATCATTATGCTTTCATTGCTGGTGGACTGCAATTCTGAGTGTTGTTTCTTTAGGCAAGGTGGTTAAGTTTGCGCAAGAGATTTGATGGTGTGCAAGGTTGGGGTGTGGTCTTGGTTTGATGCTCAATACTAGTTCATTTTTTATTTATGGGTCATGTTATCCTAGCTTCATTGATTGCATGTCTTTAATGCGGGTGTGAAAGTTATTCATGAATTAAAATTAATTTATCTCCGGGTTATAATTTTACTTGAGAATGATAACTGGTTACGAAAATACTTTGGCACAGCAATAGTTGATTCTTGCATTTGTTGAGCTAATGTGATTACCGTGTCACAGCATATTGAAGTTAGCAGGCTTATTAAAGGCCGACCTTTGGACAACTTGGAGTTCCTTCAATGGCTGAAACGTTACTGTGATTCTGTTAATGGTGGCATTATGAATGAGTATGTTACTTGCTATGTGCTCCCCATATTTTTTAAACAACTTGGATTACCATTACTCTTTTTTTTTTAATAAGTTATTACCATTGCTATGATAATATTTGAAGGAGTACTTTATTATCTCAGTGCAATTTTGATGTAATTGCTTTGAATGGTGTATATCCATTGCCATGCATATGTCTTCTCATGCTGTATATCTGTTTTATCAAAGCCTTTTTTATTTTTCCTATAGGAACTATAATCCTGTGGAGCGCAGGGTTAAGGGTGGAAAGGATCGAAATCATAAGGGTTTAAGGAGCTCAAAGTCACTTCAATCAAATGCTATGAATTATTCTGGTTCAGGCGATGCATTCAGTCTAACTAGAACCTCCTCAGGTTGGCTTATTGGGATCTTTGAGCCTAAACTGTTGCATTTTTTTTCCCTTTTTGGTTAATGTACTTTTGATTGCAGGACCTAAGCATTCAAGGTCAAGTGGCGGATCAAATGGGTCAAATTCGTCCGCAGAGATTCAGGCATTGTCCAAGCAGGTACGACTTTGAAAATTAGGCTCGCTGCAACTGCTAAGTACCATTATCGAAATGTCCAACTGTAAACATAGTACACACTCTACACAGGCAAAGAGGCTTATCGACATAGATATAATTTTGTAGTAAAGAAATTGGTAAATGTATGTATTATGTTGACACTATTTTACTGACGGTAGCTCTGTTACTAAACTCGGCCGTTCTGGCCGTTATCTCTGCACAAAACAGTAAAATCTAGAAAACCATGTTAGGCCGTGCTGTTCCGTCACATATGGGTGACTTGCCTAGAACGAGTGCAATAATGGGATTGGATTCAGAACAACGGCTCGTCGAAGCAGCTGCTCCGGCCGCATCAGTTTTAAATGATATTACCCTTAAATTATTAAGGATAGCAAAATTATTTTATTGAATTTTATTGGCATTTGCCAATATGTTTTGCTCAAGACTTCTGACTTTTATTTCTAAATATCAATACTTCATGAATTTTGATTAATTTATTTTAGTTTTTGATAATTATGTGCTTATTAATATTAACTATATTAGTATCCGCGTCACTTAAATATCGGCCGTTATGCTTCCTGCTCCCGTTCCATTCCATCCGAGATTGATAACATAGGGCGGTAGTGCCTAATAGCATATACATGAATGTATTTTCATTGTGTCAATTATCTACCAATCTATTAGTTCTTGTATTGATATCCACATTTATGTTTTTCACTTGGTAGTTTAATGAAAACATTACTTACCTCTGTTTTGTTCATTGCTCACTTTATTGTTTGTTTTTTGTTTTTTGTTTTACAGGTTACTGATCTCAAACTCTCAGTGGATATCTTGGAAAAAGAAAGAGACTTTTACTTTTCAAAACTACGGGATATAGAAATTCTTTGTCAGGCATCAGAACTGGAGAATGAACCTGTAAGAATTCTGGCATGAGTTTAGTTGATTTCACTGTTCAAAACGGAGAGGTCTTTTCCTTTCTAGTGTGCTTGTGATCATGTCTACTTCTAGATGCTTCAGAGTTCATCAAATATATCATATTCTATTTTCATATGCTTAAAGGAATTTTCTTTTACCTAAATTTCCTAAATACATTCAATCATCTGGAAATGAGAGAAATATAGATTGCATAAATGTTTGATAAAAAAAATTGGTTCTACCTGACATGTATATTTTTAGTTGCTTTATATCGTTCATGGGTTAGGTTTAGTGTATAGGATAAGGTGTAGTATGCCTTGAGTTGTAATTTTTATTTACTTACGAGTCAAAAGAGAAATGACTTTCAGAATGGTTTGGAGTATAACCTTTGTTTTCTACTTCTACGTCTACATCCATGACTATTTGGTGTTTCTCCCTCTTTAAATATGAGTGGATTGTAACCCCTGCCACATTTCTTATAATGTGGTTGATCATTATTATTTGAATTTGAATTTTGAACATATGAGACTATTATGCAATACTCTCTGCAGTAATTTAGAATAATTTGAGTAAATCAATGCTCATGTAACCTGTTATATTATGCAGATATCGATAGCAATTAAGAAGATTTTGTATGCTGCTGATGCAAAAGAGTCAGCATTAGATGAAGCTCAGACTTACATTAATGAAACATTGGATGCTGTTGAAGATGAACCAGAAAGTGAAACATGATCTTTCATTCCTGACTGGTATTCATAAGAGATTTTCAGGGGACTTTGTTAAACGAACTTAGTGCCACCTGCGATGTGAGACTGGGAATCCTTCCCATCCAATGGCCAGAAAGTGTCATTTAAACACATAGATTTAACTGTTTTTTCATTGTTGTAAACTTGGATGGGATAATCAGTGGATATTAGTTAATCTTTCAATAAACAGAAGTTCATTTCATGGTTGTTTCTTTCTGAAAAAAATTCTATTGAAAATAGCCAATTGTATTTTAGATGTACCAGGCTGGCTCTGTTGTTTCAAATTAACATCTGCTTGAGTAATTACGTTCTTTTTGGCTGATAGAGATGTAGAATCTCTAAGTTGCCAGTTAAAAATATTCAAGGCATATGTTTGAACTCGAATTTGACATTTTAAAAAATTTGATACGTTATATTAACTTCTGTAATGAAGTAAATTATTATGTTTTTAAATAGACTAACATTATCATATGTCAAATTTAGATAGTACAACTTTATTTATGGTATCTTATTTCAATAATACATTTAAATAAATTAAAAATAATGGAGAATAATAAGCTAAAATTAATGAAAATATTTTTAAGTACATATATAATATAATAAAAATAGTAATAATAATTAATATTTACTTAAATAGACGAGTGTGATAGATCCAAAAGGTTTTTGGATGTGCCTTAAAATTTGATAATTTTATCTAACTAAGTTTTTGAATTAGCTACGGTTGGAGGGAAATAGTAAAAGTATAGGTGGGTAATGTGGAGAGAGGAGGGTAATGTGGAAGCTAGATCACAATTCATTTCAAATATTTGGAAGAAGCGAATTTGGGAATATATAATAAGTTAATAACAACTCAAGAGATAAAAATGCTGTATAAACATTTTCCTGTATCTAGCGTGAGTTTCGTCCCTATAAAATCAAAAGAATAATTGAAGGAAAGAAAATATGAATTTTAAATACTTGATATACAATCTTAGCACTCTAGTATGTCAACATTATTGATACATATAAAAATTATTTTCTATGTTATGCATAAACTACTTAACATGCTTAAGTATTACATAGAGTAAAAAAAGTGTACATCCTCATTTAAAGATACATAGATCTATGAATTAATAAACAATTACTCATACAAATCTGTAATTCATTGAATAAATTATTAATACATGCACAAAAGAGAAAATAAATAAATGTTTGTTGTCTAAATTAAAGTAGGAAACAATATTATATAGGCTAAATACCCTTTCTAATCTCTTAACTTTATCTCGGGATCTATTTTGCTCCCTTAAGTTCTAAAAGTAGCAATGTAGTTCTTTATGTATTCAAACAGTGTCATCTGATGTGACTACTGTTCGCATGCGTAGCATTTATTCATCATCAAGATCATCAAAATTCTAAGAAAAATTCAAAAAATTTGGTTTCACCTAGGACTCAAACCAAGGTCATTCTAATTAATACACAATATAGTTTACCACTAGGTCACTTTACGGATTTTTTTTTAAAGTAGCAATGTTATAATTTTTATTTACCAAACAAATTATTGTTTCAAAAATATTACCAATGTAGCAAACTTTAAAAATGGTTCAACAGACATTCGCCAATTCGTTTGGCGAATTAGGCCAAGCAAGCAAACCATCATTTTCAAGGGATTCACCATTTGGTTTGGCGAAAGTGTGTAGTTGGGGACTGGTTCGCCCATGCAATTGGCGAATCAGGGTTCTTTCATTTTCATATTTTCCTTACTTTTATATTTTGCTTTTAATTATCATATAATATATTTTCGTTTTCATATTTAAAGTTTTAAAATTTAATTGTTTTTTGATTTTAATTATTATTATTATTAACCATAAAATATATTAATTTATAATATAATTAATATTAATATAATTAAAATATATTCGTAAGCATAAAGTGATAATAAAATGAAATTATATTAATTTATAATGTAATTAAAAATGTTCGTAACAAAAATATAAATATAATGAAAATTACAAAAAAAAAACCCTAATGATCGACTCTATCCAAGTGACCACCGGTGCCACATTGGGGGGGACGCGTGTTGCGACGAGGTCTTCGACGAGGTTGTTGTGGTGTGTCAGGATGTTGTGTGTTGAGTTGTGGTGGAGGGTTCTGTTGGGACGGCCCCGGCGTATCAGCTAGATCTTGCATCATTTGACCCCAATAGCCGGGAGGTCCCATGTCACATGCACTTCCGTAGTCAAGGCCAATGCCCATGTTTTGGTACGATTGTCGGGGAGGGTGGGTGGAGTATGGACGGTATGGTTGTCCGAAAGTGTACATGGAGTTGGGTTGGTCTAGGTGTGTTGGTTGTTGTGGGGTGTGGTAGTCAAATAGTGGGTGGTTGGAGGTGTAGTTGGAGGGGGTAGGGTCGAATGAGTTGTCTGGGATATAGGTGGCAGGGGTAGGATCAAAAGACATATCAGGGCTGTACTGGTAAGATGGTTGAGGCTGAGATTGGATTGGTGGCATGTAAGGTGGTTGTTGTTGATAGGGGGTATATGTTGGCATGGATTGGTCTTCGTATGGTGGTTGTTGTTGATGGGGGGTGTCTGTTGGTATTTGTGGGTATGATGAAGAACCGCGTTCCCTTGGATCGGCCAAATAGGTTGGCTGGGACAGGAAAGGCTGGGTTGTCGTGACAGACCTAAACCAAGTCATATATTGAAGACTTGGCCTAGCCCCGTGCACAATACTGTCGGTTAAGACGTATTGCCTTCTTCTTTTCCAAAGTACACGCAGCTCCTTTGCAAACTCCTTCCAATCACCAACCATCCACTGTGCGTTTACCCGTTTTTGATGCCACTTCCCCAAGTCTACGGGAGCATCTGGAATATCTTGATGCATCCCAAATTGGAGTTTCACCCGATCACTTTGGTGCATCTCCACCGTAGTGAACCTAATTATAGGTGTCTTTGCTGTCCACACAGCGGCATCGTCGGGGTTGGGCTGGTGGTCGAGACCCTCGTACGGAATCCAGACAAACTACAATATAGTTGTAAAATTAAGTTAGACAGGATGTGTGAATTTTATGCATATACATTAAAAAAAAATTAGGGTAAATAGCTTACATCGTTTGGCCCAAGGTGGTCGATTAGGTTGCGGTATTGAATTATAGAGTGCCTTGGACATTTCTCATAATTCATCCCGGGTACAGACCACCTAAAAAAATAAACACAAGTTAGAAATTATTAACTGAAATAGAATACGTAGCTGCTAAATAATGTTGAAAAGATACTTACTTTTTTGCGTAGGGGAACGTAAAAGAATTTCTGTTTATTGGAGCAAGCATTAGCATCCTCGACCAACGCCAAGCTTGCAAAAGATAGGCACAACCAAAAAAAGTACAAGAATTTTTTTTGGACGTCTTACAAAGTGCGCTATATAGATGGGCGAGGACTGCTGATCCCCAGCTATATTCACACACTTTGTTGATATTACGCAATAATGGTAAATACATAGTATGAATTGTATTTCCAGTGCCGTCTGGAAATAAAAAGTGCCCAAATAAAATCATAATATAGCATCGAGTTTTGAGTATTTTCTCATACTCGGTGCTATCATCTGTTAAAACAATACTGTTGTATTGTTCTCTCAGGTATTTTAAGTTAATACCCTGACCCCTCGGGCGGCCCTTGCTTGCCGCCTGAGGTCCGTCCTCACAAAGAGGGGTGCCCAATAAATCTTCACAAAGTCGGTCAGGGACACCAACTTTGCCGTTGACGGCCTTACCATCAATGTGTAGGCCGAGCAACATATAAACATCCTGGAGAGTCACAGTACACTCACCACAAGGAAGGTGAAATGTATGTGTCTCCGGTCTCCAGCGTTCTAACAACGCTAGAATAAATTTTGTGTCAAGGGAATAAGATTTGATTTCGATCAAATGCCCAAACCCACAATGTATAAGATAGTTTGTAATGAGGGGGTCGTGTGGTATGTAATCATGCACACGACACCGAAACCTTGATACATCCTGCAAAATAATGAAGTAAAATAACTATAGTTTTTTTAGACAAAATTACTATAGTTTTTTTGGACACAATGGTAAAACATAGACATGAACAAAAGGACTTACAAACTTGGCGATGTTTTCAGCCGTCCCTCTGTGAGAATCACCCATGGTTAGTACATACATTGTCGAGAGTTGGGAGTTTGAAAGTTTAAGAGTTTCAGACTTTGAGAGTTTGCGAGTTCGAGAGTAGGAGAGTAAGAGAGTAGGAGAGTAAGAGAGTAGGAGACTTTAAGTGTGAGTAGAATTTGATGGGTAAATACCCCATATTTATATTCCAAGAGTGGATATGGTTTAAGTGCATGCTTGACACTTGTGAAGAGATATGTGTTGTGTGAGTGCATGCTGAGCACTTGTGATGAGATATGTGTTGTGTGGGTGCATGCTGAGCACTTGGCGTGACATATGTGTTGTGTGAGTGCATGCTGAGCACTTGGCGTGACATATGTGTTGTGTGAGTGCATGCTGAGCACTTGGCGTGACATATGTGTTGTGTGAGTGCATGCTGAGAACTTGGCGTGACATATGTGTGGTGTGAGTGCATGGCTGACACTTGGCTTCAGCTATGCGTAAATGCAGTGTCTTTTTTGTAAAAGGATGCAGATCACATGCGAAAAAAGAAGATTCCTTCAGTGTAGCGTCTAATCAAACAAGCTACATGGCATTTATTGTAATGCAGTGTCCCGTCTAATGTATGAAAGCAAATGCTCGTAGGCCTGCATGGTCAATATAGGGATGCAGATCACATGTGAAAAAAGGAGATTCCTTCAGTGTAGCGTCTAATCATACAGTGGTTCATTCATTGCATAGTGTGATTTTTTATTCATCATATTATATAATATTTTTATTCATCGTATTGTGATTTATTTCATCATATTATATAATATATTTAATATATTTAAGTCAAAGTGTGATTTATTTCATATTATACTATTTTCCATATTATACTTTGTTCATATTATGGAGCATGCGTGATAAATGAACATCACAAGTAATTGCAGAACTTTGCATTGTCACTTCATATCAAGTCTGTTGTTCACGTTATTGATTATGGAGCATGCGTGATAAATGAAAGGCAAACAGAGATTCCTGACTTGAACATCACATGTAAATGCAGAACTTTGCATTGTCACTTCATATCAAGTCTGTTGTTCACGTTATTGATTATGGAGCATGCGTGATAAATGAAAGACAGAACTTTAATGATACACGCAAAAACACTAAGCCCATTTTATAAAGCCTTTATCAAACACTCAAACATTCAGAAACACTAAGCCCATTTTTTAAAGCCTTTATCTAACACGCAAAAACACTAAGCCGATTTTTATAAAGCCTTTACCAATCACGCAAAAACACTAAAACATTGAAACACTCCATTATTCAAACACCATAATTTCCACAATGTCTCAAACACCACAACACATGATTGCCGCTCATATGAATGGTGAAGCTTTCGAATGTGAAGTCTCGGGATACACTTTCAGAAACACGGAGGTTACAAGATTTTTAATTGACAGAAGGTCTAAATTTTTACACCTGAAGTCAAGAATAGAAAAAAACTGCAGTGCCGTCCAGTTGGCCAAATAATATACAAAAACCCAGTATTATTTGGCGGACTTGATTCGTGCAAATTTTTTCCTTTAAAGGTGCGAGATGATGAAGACGTGCGTAACATATTCCGCACTCACGAGTATTCAGGGTTCTCAGAAATCATGGTATACGTTACGTTACAACAACAACAACAATCTCAGCAACTTGATTCGTCACAAGTTTTTTGCGATTCTGAAGATGAACACCCCGAAGTCAATGTCGTTGACGAAGAAGAAGAAGCAACTTAAGTCATTGTTGACGAGATGGTGAACAATCCGGAGGATGAAGTTCAACCTGACAATGTCTATTGTCCACCAAAACACATGACTGATATCACCTTAGTTGATGATGAACCCCAACGGATGTTTTCTACAACCCCAACTACACAACACAGGGCCAACTTAAAGAGGGTGACGAGTTTCGTACGAAACAAGATTGTGTCCAGGCTATCAAACAGTTTCACATGGAATTGTCAGTCGATTACAGAGTTGATCACTCAAATCCAACGCAGTATATGATCTATTGTCGTAACGAGGAGTGCCCGTTCAAATTAACAACATCTTTCAGGAAGAAAAGCGATTCCTGGAAGATAGGGTCAATGGGTCCGTCCCACAGCTATATAATCTCAAATCTGATGCAAGACCATCGCAAACTCAACTCTAAGTTGATTTGTGATGAGATTCTATCAGTCGTCAGCGACAACCCATCTTTGAAGGTGAGTACCATAACTGCACATATGGTACAAAGGTACAACTACACTCCTTCGTACCGAAAAGCCTGGATAGCCAGGAATAAAGCTGTTGAAATGGTGTTTGGAAATTGGGAGGAGTCATACAAGGAACTTCCTAAATTCTTAGTAGCCCTTAAACACTACTCTCCAGGAACTGTTGCGATATTGGAGACGATGCCTGCTTGTACACCAGACGGGAGTTATGTTGCTGGAAATGGAATTTTCCACAGAGTCTTTTGGGCGTTCGAGCCATGCATCAAAGGGTTTGCATTTTGTAAACCTATAATTCAAATTGACGGAACCTGGCTTTACGGGAAATATAAGGGCACACTTCTGATGGCTGTGGCACAAGACGGGAACAACAACATTTTCCCGATAGCCTTTGCCATAGTTGAAGGGGAGACTGCTGAGGGTTGGAGTTTTTTTCTTAAAAACCTACGCTCTTACGTGTCTCCCCAACCTAACTTATGTTTGATCTCCGATCGACACCCATCCATCGAGAGTGCTTACAACAACCATGACAACAGTTGGCAGGATCCTCCATCGACCCACGTCTATTGCATAAGGCATATTGCCCAAAATTTCATGAGGGAGATCAAAGACAGGACGCTGCGGAAGAAGGTTGTGAACGCGAGGTATGCACTAACTGAACCAACATTCAGATACTACCGTGACGAGATCAGACTGAACAACGCGGATGCATTAAGATGAATTGATGGCATTGATAGGGAGAAATGGACGCGGGCATACGACAATGGGGTGCGATGGGGCCACATGACAACCAACCTCGTCGAGTCAATGAATTCTGTTTTCAAGGGAATTCGAAACCTCCCAATAACTGCTTTGGTAAAGGCAACCTATTTTAGGATGGGATCACTTTTTGATAGCAGACGTGCGAAGTGGGGTTCGATATTACAATCGGGTCAGCTGTACAGCGATACTGCAATGAAATTCATGAAAGACGAAGCTGGCAAAGCCAACACCCACGTGGTCACAATATTTGACCGTACAGCTGGTTGGTTCAGTGTTGTCGAGGCTATAGATCACAATGAAGGAAGGCCCAGGGGATGTTATCGTGTTGAATTAGATAAGAGCTGGTGTGATTGTGGAAAGTTTCAAGCATTCCGTATGCCTTGCTCTCATGTCATAGCAGCTTGTTCGAAGGCGCGCCAGGACCCAACCAACCTTTTTTCTGCAGTTCACCAAGTCATAAGTCTATGCAATGTCTACTCATGCAGTTTTCAGGTGTTGGCAAAGGAAGACTATTGGCCGGAATACGAAGGCCAAATTGTTTGGCATAATGACTTGATGCGCAGAAAAAAGAAGGGTCGGCCTAACAGCACGCGCATACGAACAGAGATGGATACCTCGGATAAGCTAGTGAGATTGTGTAGTTCGTGTCGGCAACCAGGACACAATCGTACGACATGTCCAAACGTAGGACCAAGCAGCAGATCATAGTTTCATTTATAAACGTATCCATTTAATTCAATAGTAACTTTCATTTGATTAAAATCAAATTTCATTCTATTACAAGCAGAGGTAACTGCAAATTTCCTTCTATTACAAGCACAGTTAACTTTCATAAATTAAACAAACATAACAACAAAGTAGAGACATAAAACAAAACACTGGAACAGAGTGTCTACGATATCACGACCATCAACTTTATCTCCTTTGGTGTCAACATCATCACAAGGACGCCGACATCATTTTCCACTTTTCTCCATTCACGAGTAACTCCGTTTCTATCGGTCTTCTCCATCAACCTCTCAATTTTCCTAATCTTTTCTCCTGGAGCAATATCCCCTTCTAGCCAGCGGTTCAGTTCCCTGTGCAAGTGCTCCAACGTCTGCGTATTCCACAGGATTCATCGGAGGCTTTGTTGCTGAAAACACCACAAGGGCATTTCTTTTCATTATATCAAACGTTGGAAAAGGTTCCTCCGATGCTGATGGCGAAGAAGAAGAACGTTGATTTAGAAATGCAGACATTATGGACTCTACTCAACTCAAACCGCACTACCACTTTAGTCTTTTAGGAAATAATATTGTGAAAACAAACATGTGTTTGAGCTCGTATTTATAGCCAAAAAAATGATAATTAAAAAGTGATAAGTTAGTGCGCAAATAAATCACAACAAGTGAAAATAAAATGCAAAAAAAAGCAAAAACATAATATACAAAAAGGATTGATCCTCCTCAGGGATCGAACCGAGGCTAGCAAGGTGAAATGCGCATTTGATGACAAAGTGATTACCACTAGGGTGGCTATACATCCATTGATGAATGCCACCCCAAAAATATATAAGGGAAGTTTAAAACCCAAGCTGGGCAATTTAGCAAGCAAACCAATTTATTTTAAATTTATAATTTCATAAATTAATTTAAACTTTTAAACTTAATTTTTTAAAGTTTATTAATAATATAAAAATAATTAAAATCAAAATCAAAATATAAATACATTAAAATTTTTTCAAACTTAAATTAAAATTATAAAATGTATCAAATTATAAAATGTATAAAATGTATCAAATTGAAAAACGAAACAAACCCTAAAAAACAAAGCTGATTCGCCAATTGAATGGGCGAATGCCCACAAGGAAAATTCTGCAAAGCCCATTCGCCACTCCATTTGGCGAATTGGTTCAAAGCCCAAAATGCCCAATTTTGCCTGTTTTGCCAATTCATCTGGCGAATGACTGTTGAACCAAATCCAAACCTTGCCATTTTGGTAATATTTTTGAAACAATAATTTGTTTGGTAAATAAAAATTATAACATTGCTACTTTAAAAAAATTCTCACTTTACCATTAACGATTGAATTTACAAATTAGATATATATTTACATTTCTTTTAGTTTTTAAACACACTCTTCTTTTTGACATTCTCAAACTACTTTATTATTATTATTATTATTATTATTATTATTATTATTATTATTATTATTATTATTATTATTATTATTATTATTATTATTATTATTATTATTATTATTATTATTATTATTATTATTATTATTATTATTATTATTATTATTATTATTATTATTATTATTATTATTATTATTATTATTATTATTATTATTATTATTATTATTATTATTATTATTATTATTATTATTATTATTATTATTATTATTATTATTATTATTATTATTATTATTATTATTATTATTATTATTATTATTATTATTATTATTATTATTATTATTATTATTATTATTATTATTATTATTATTATTATTATTATTATTATTATTATTATTATTATTATTATTATTATTATTATTATTATTATTATTATTATTATTATTATTATTATTATTATTATTATTATTATTATTATTATTATTATTATTATTATTGTTGTTGTTGTTGTTGTTGTTATTATTGTTATTATTATTATTATTATTATTATTATTATTATTATTATCATTATTATTATTATTATTATTATTATTATTATTATTATTATGCACGACGACAAGTTGATGGTTCACTGCTTTCAGGACAGTCTGATTGGGGCATCTCTGAGTTGGTATATGCAGTTGGAGAGTAATCAGATCCAATCATGGGTGGATTTAGCCAAGGATTTTCTGAAACAGTACGAGTATAATCTTGATATGGCTCCCAGTCGCATACAATTGCAAGAATTGTCATAAGAGAACAATGAACCTTTCATAAGGTATGCTCAGAGATGGAGAGAATTTGCTTCCAGAGTGCAACCACCGCTTCTAGACCAAGAGTTAGCAGACATGTTCATAAACTCCTTGCAGAGCCCGTACTTTGAAAGAATGCTTGGGTCGCACCAAACTTCTCTGAACTGGTAATAGCAGGAGAACACATTGAGAATGGTGTAAAGACTGGAAACATTCAGAATATCTCAAGTAGTCAGGCTAGTGAAACTGAATCTCTCTGTAGCTCTCAAACTGAAAGAGAGGGTGTAATCAATGCAGTCATGACAGATGTTGGTTATTCTCGAGATGAATCAATGAAATCTTTTGGTTTTTCAGCTTCTCAGCGGTCAGTACCTTCTGTGTCTCGTTATTCTGGACAGACAACTGTGGCTAGGGCACCACATCAGAAAGTTTGGGTTGCTCCTCAAGCAAATCAACGAGCCCGTGGCCGAGGTTATCCGAATCAACGCCAGAATCAGAGTAGGCCTCGTAATAACTTGGAACGAAGGACTGCTCCTTTTCATCTAGTTCCTATGTCGTACAACCAGCTTTTGCCACATCTGATTCAGAACTCTTTGGTGGAGCCTAAGACTCTTAAGCCTGTGCCAGAACCTTACCCTCCTGGGTATAATCCCCATGCTCAGTGTGGATATCATGGCGGATCCATGGGGCATTCAACCGAAGATTACGAAGCTTTTTAAGCAAAAGTGCAGCAGTTGATCGACAAAGGATGCATTTCCTTTCCAGAAGGAGTTTTGGTCGTTCGTGCCAACCTCTCAGATGTCTAAGCTCGCAGATTCAGAGGGTCATTTCCAAAAGCCAGTGGTCCAGACAGGTAGACGTCCTCAACATTGGCAGTCCTTGGACTTTTTATCATTTGCATTTGTAGTTTCTTTTCTGTTAGTTGCTACTTGCTGTTAAACATTGTTGTTTTGAATGGTAATATTAATGAAGTGACTATGCATTTTATGAATTAATCATGTCGCTTTCACTCATTTGTATTATTTTGCACAACACAGACACATGCATTTTATCCACTCCACTTTATCACTATGTTTAGCAAAGATTGGAGGGAGGATGACGAAAACTGAATACTCATGACTGATGATCATATGCTTTCGGATAAAACCCTGTTGGTAACATACAAGCATTGTTTCAAATCCCCTAAACACCAGAGAGATAAGGAGTTAGTCCCTAGTTAACCACTTCGAGCCTAGAAGTAGGAGCCTCTTTCGGACTTTTCAACCCTCACATCTTAACCTGGGGCAGGGTAGTTGTCAGTTAATTTGACCGAGCATTCAAATGTTATAGAGGAGTGTCCCCATTCGAGGACCAATCACAATCCCTCTCAAGAGGTCGTACCTCATCAACCACAATGGTTAAACCTCACCAATCAGGAGTGAGACTGTTACAACCCTTTCGGAAAAATCTAGACAGCCAGTGTCACACGACTTGTTTCAAAAAAAGAAAAGAAAAGAAGAAAAAGGAAAGAGCCCACTAAGTAAAAAGAAGAAGAAAAGCTGGAAAGCAAATACTTAGACAAAAATGGGGCATCCCGCTGGACTTCAAAATATCAAAAGAACTCAAAAGAGTCAGTCCAGGCAAAAATTAGGGAACAAAAGAACAGAAAGAAAGGATCTCAAAATAAAAATCCTCAAACAAGGACGGAGTCGTGTGGATACAGACACCGAAATAAGAAGGGGTAACTGTCACTCCAAAAACCTTGTGGGTTCCTTAACCATCACTTCTACCATTCAATAAATGTTCTGAAGGTGAGCGCTTGTGCCAGGTTAACTGAACAGTAGGATTGGAGATCATCACGGAGAAGGGGTGGGCATAAATCATACTTTGAGCCTAATATCCTTTATTTCAATAACCGTGAACCCGGCCACGATACAACCCTTAAAAGACCTAATTGAGGCAGGGTTTATTCTGAAGGCATACCACAATAAGGTTGAGTAACCTGACTCATACATGATTTGCTAATCATATCCTTGTTGTATTTTTCACTGATCAAATCAGCATTGCGTTGGAACTTTTGGCTCATTCGTCACGCACTATCACGACACTTAATAAGTGACATCTATTTCAAAATCTGCATGAACGCCGCATTAAAATTACCACTCGTGAACAAACAATTTTAATTGCAGGTCAGTAGTTGACATGGAGGAAATTCCAACAGGGAATAATCAAACATGATTGATTCATTCAACAGTCTAGACCAGAGTTGAGTATACTTTGAAACCCTGTGAATCTGGGGCATTGACATCCAGTGAATATGGAATCAGTCAGTCTGAGGACAAGTCCCGAAGCATCGGTTGATTATGGGGCAGAATGTTCAAGAAGTAGTTGATCATAAGTGAATCATCTCGAGACTCTATCAGGGGCAGGCCACCCAGAGTTTCTTTGAGTTGAGGGCAGATCCCTCCAATATTCAGTCAGGACAAGTTAAGTCGCTTCAACGCTCATTCAGGGGCAAGCTACTTCAAGAGTGCATTGAAGCCAACCATGCTGAGAGTTGGTTAATCAAGGATGAATCCTTTTGTTGTACAGATTCTGGGGTAACCCATCTCGAGATCGTCTCATGGCAAGCTATTTTCTTTTCAAGGTGAACTTTCCCAAAGATTAGACTGGGGCAAGTTGAACTACACTGGGGCAGTTACTCAAGCGAGTTTATTCTCCTCAGTAAGAATTAGGTGTCGAGGAATCGTGCCACTACCTCATCAAATAACCTTAACCTTCCCAAAAAGCTTTGTTGTCACTGGATTGTCATCCCACAACTTAAACTTATTACTTGTCAAAACCTTGTAACCCGAAATCATTTCCAAAGCCCAGTTCTCGCCTGGAAAACCACAAAAAGCCCAGTTCTCGTCTGGCAAACCTCCAAAGCCCAGTTCTCGTCTGGAAAACCTTCAAACCAGTTCTCGTCTGGTCAAACTTTCACTAAACACCAGTTCCCGTCTAGTGCATGTCAACTTTTAAACCAGTCCCCGTCTGGTCACCCTTTCTTTAGCCTACTGTTTAACCAGGTCTCATCTGGCTAACACAGTTCCAAAGTCCAGTTCTCGTCTGGCAAACCAGAAATCAGTTCCCGTCTGATACCAAAACCTAGAAGTCAGTTCTCGTTTGACAACTTAACCCCTTTTTAACACGAGTTCTCATTTGGTAGTCCATCCTCGAATGCTAGTTCTCGTCTAGTATTTCCCTCTAAAATCCATTTTTTGTCGGTAACCAGAAATAAATCCATATCATCATAAACCTGTTCCTATCCTTGAACTAGAAATGTCCAACTGTACCTAGCACGATAATTCCCAATGACTCGTGCTATCACATTCCCCAACACGAGGCTCGAATGATCTCAGTTTCTCCATGGTTGGTGTTCTGTATTCCCTGTGTTGATGTTGTTAAATCGAGAATATCTCGCCAGCAGAGATGTGCAGTTTGAGGTTGTTTCTCCCCAGCAAGTTGAGATGGCATTTATCCTTTATCAGAGCAGTATCAAGATTATCCTCAGCGGGTCAAGATTGATATCCTCGGCATAGTGTAGCCATTCCCAGCAGATTTTTTGTGTATCTCCAGTGGTTTGAGATTAAAGTTTTCCCTGACAAGCAGATTTGGGTTTATTTCCCCAGCAGTGGGACGAGTGCAATGTTGCTACCCCCACAGAGTCCAAGTTTTTGGCTTCTTTCCCCTCAAGGTCTAAATCATTGACTCATTCTCTAATCAGAGGCTGATATTGATGATTTTCATTCTCACTTACCCCAAGCAGAGGTCGGTACCGATCCCTCATGGAGCAATCTATAGCAGAGGTCGATTATCCCTAGTTAAGTATCCCCAGCGGGTTGGATTTTGATTCTTCCCCAATGAAGTTGCCACTTGCAGATGAGTATTTTGTACCCTAGATGGACTTTGGTGTCCTAGGAGGCCGTTCAGGGCTGTTTTCCTCGGTGAAGCGAGATTCAATTTCAGTGGTTGATTATATTTCTCCTGCAGAGTCGTTGATTCCCCAGTAGAGTGGGCATGTTTCCCCCAGCCGAGGCATTTGTTTCCCAGAAGGGTTGTATTCTGGTGGGCCATCCAGGGCGTTTTCCTCAGCAGGGTTTGGCTTGATCCCCTGCAGAGTTGGCTTTCTTCTCTCCAACATTTATTTTGCTGGAGGGGTTCCCTTGCATTTTACATCATGCATAACATCCTCCTAAGCGCGTAGCATTTCCATTTCGTATGGAGCATTACGCCATATTCAAACATATGTATTTGAAACATGAGCTAGGTGGTTACCGCTTTGTTCCCAGGTGTGTTTCTAACAAATGGTTGATTTATGTTGCCCGCGTGGTATTCTGACCCGACAAGTTGTGATTAATTTTCCGTTTCCCGAATGGTATCCAGACCATGGCCGTTTCTGTTAGTATGCGTGGTATTCAGACCCTGACTTACATTTTCCCCAGCGGCGTCGCTTGACTTCAGTTGGTGGTATTATTCTTAGCCCTATATGGTGTTCGGGCCATGGCAGCTTCGAATTTGTGTTGTCCGTTGAGTATCCAGACTCCGGTCAATCTCGTGGAGTATCCAGACTCCGACAATTTGAAAGGTTATCTTTTTGCTTGTGGTATTCAGACCACGACACTTTCAGATTTGTGTTGTCCGTTGAGTATCCAGACTCCGGTCAATCTCGAGGAGTATCCAGACTCCAATGATGTGTGTCGCTACTGCGAAAATCGGCGCCGACTGAACAGAAGAGTCGCCACCGTGTGTTATTTATCCTACAGGAGGGAAAGGAAACGCTCAGAGTAAACCTACCGCAAAGACGGGAAAGGTATGGTCATCGCAACCAAAACCTGGATTCGAGAGTCGGTTACGCAAGGGGAAGGTATTAGCACCCCTCACGTCCGTCGTACTCGACGGGATCCACGCTTGTTTTCGGGTATGGATTGTTATTTCTATCTACTCTACAGGTCAGGGGTTGAAAGAAAAGAAAATGACTCGGCAAAGTATCGCACTTTATGCCTACGTATTCCCGTCTGGAACGAGAAATCAGAGTCAACGTAGTTCGCCTACCTACGGGAAAGGAGGGGAAGGTTGCTCGCTAGGATATCGCATCCTATGCCTACGTACTTTCATACAGCATGAAAGATCAGAGCAAACGTAGTTCGAGCCACGTACGACACAAGTCTGTCTTGATTGTTTTTATTCCTTCTGAAAAAGGGTTTTTCTGATTAGCAGTCCAAGTGGACAAAAATGACGTTTTGATGAGTTCACATTCTTTTACGGAAGAAGTGTCTTTTATTGTGTTTGAAATATTTATTGTGTTTTTCTGTTTGTTTTGAGAAAGAAGAGACAGAACTCTAACCTACGGTTGCGAAGGGGACCAAACTATCCTAATGTTATCATGCATGGGTTAAGACCTAATGTCTATCATGCTCCTCTCTTGCACAGAGAGAAACAGAGATCCTAAGGGATAAACGGAAACAGAAACAATAGCATATATACAATAAAACAGTAAAATGCATGAATGCAGTAATACAAGCGAGGCAAGGGAGTCCCACTCAACCTCGAACCTAGAAAACAACAGGCAAAAGTGAACAGAATTCACTTTCAACCTACAGGTTAAACAGCAAACAATACAGTCAGGGAAAACCAATCAATACATCAAGAATCAAAAACAGCAAAAATAAACAGCAACAGCAGCTCTGCATCAACATCTGTCTTCAAGTCATCTCCAAACAGCTGCAAGCTTCAAGCAAGCCTCAGTCTTTATCCTCACAGCCTTCAAGCAAGGTCTTTGTCTTCATCTCCAATGGCTTTTCTTCAAGTCTCAATCTCCAAGATGAATATCAGTCAACAAGAATGAACTGGGATGGTTAAGCAATTAGTTGACCACCAAAGGTGGCAAACAGACTGCTAACAACACATAGAATATTTCTCTCAAGAGTTCTATCTCTTAGACACTATCACCAAGCCTTCCAAAGGAAGGGGGTGAGTGTCTTAGAGAGACTCTGCATCATAGAGAAGGATGGAGGTAAACAAGACCTTCCATGTTTATGAACCAAGTTTGCTACTCTAGAGCTCTGCCTAACTCCTAGATCCTATAGCCTTCAACATCTGCCAGCAAGATGCTCTTCATCAACTCCAGAGGTTGGTCTTCATTCTTTTGATCTCCAATGGCCTTCATCAACAAGGTCTTCAGCTCTCCCAATCCCCAAGCAAACCCAATACCCCACACAGACAAATGAAATAACCCTAGAGAGGGCACACCACACAGTCAATCAAATACAAGCTGTATACTGATAGTACTAGTAGAATAGGGGAAACTTAGTAATTTCTAAGGGATCTATTATCTACCCATAACCCCTATATTCACATACCCCAAAGATTCAAACTATAACTCCTAAAAGAATTGATTCATCACACCTATGTTATCTCCTAAACCCTAGTTTTGGTTCTTCTAATCATATCTAAACAAATCATCTAAAATTTTAATCTAAAATCATGAATTAAATTTTATATACAAGCTAATGGTCTAAGCTAATCAACCTAAAAAGAATGGGTCAAAAATATTAAAGCATCTAATCAAACTAAAATCAACAAATTCATGCATTAAACTAAACATTTAAAAAGTTATTTAAAAGAAAAATGCACGAAAAAATATTAAAACAAAATGAAATGCCATTTTTAATATTTGATATTTTTCTTAACAGAATTATGAACAATATACAAAAACAACCAATTAAAAATAAGCATTTTTCTATTTGTTATGAATTTTTGAAGAATTAAAAGAAATTGAAAGAAATTAAAATGAGTTAATTGGAAAAGGGGTGCAGTGAGTAATCAATTCAGTTGAAATAATCGGATGGGCCCAGACTGGGGGGCGCGCCTAGCAATGCGCGTCTGGGCCCAATGCATTCAGAAAACACAACAAAAAACAAAAAGGGAACCGGTGCATAAAGTAAAAGTTTCAGTTGTAATCTCATTGGGCCTGGCAACTAGGGGTACGAATAGCAACATTTGCAAAGCCCAGTCAGAAATAATAAATGAAACGGTGCGTTCTGTGCACCCTGAGTTCCCTCCAAACTTCAACTTTAAACCATGGCCATACAATTAAGATCTGAGTCCAAGTCAACATGGTCATCCAACAGCCTTGGGTTCGTGTTCAACCTTGGAACCCTAGGGTTTCAGAAAAACCTCACCATGCACGAATTTTCAACAGCTCTGTTCTCCTTCAACTCTCAATGAAATCACACGATGCAAAGAGCAAAATTGATCCATTCTCCTCCCTCTACACAACCATGGCAATAACTTTCCCTAAAACTCACTCAAAGTCCAAACCCGATAGCTAGAACATTCTGATTCCACCATTATTCACTGATATCAAACCTTCCAATTTCTTCTAAATCTTACCCTAACATAATCTACACTTCATGCTGATCAAATTAAGCTACATATCCAAGATTATAGTGCAATATTCTAGATGTTATAAACCCTAACAGATTTGGTACACCTATGGCAACTTCCATGAAACCTTCTCAAACTCACCAGGATTAATCATCTAACCTAACCTAACAATTCTAACCTAATAAATCTCTAACATGCTAACTAAATCAAGCAATTCGAATGGATTACCAACCTAGTGTAAGTGATGAAAACAGGTGCTGAATTCTTCAAATCCAATGCTTGCAATGATCTGGATTTGATCAATGAACTTGATTCTGAGTTCTGTATGCAAAAGTTCTTGTTCAAGCCTCTTGAATCTTGCAATCCCAACTTTCTTGCACCTTGGATGATGAAATTGGTAGCACGAATTCTTGCTCAATTCAAACAAATTCTTATGTGAATTCTGATCCTTGAATGATCTAGATGACGATGAGATCAAGAAATTTGGAAATTGATGGAGATTTGATGAAGTTTGAGATGCTTTTGCAAAAATGGAAGAATGAAGTGTAACTTGGTATTGTGAACAAATTAATCACCAACCCATGCATGAAGCCTCTCAATGCAATATATAGATGACAATGGACCTTTCTAGATCTTTGTAGAAACTTCTCATGCACACTTTCCTTTGGATTTTGATTATGTAACTTCTTTTGTAAGTAACCAAGCATAACTTTCAAATCTTGAACCAAACTCAAAAATACACTTTTGCCAATGTTCTTAAAACATTTTTTCCAATCAAAATGACCTATAATTTCATCCCATTTGGCCAAATTATGAAAAATCTCAATTTTAGGTCATTTTTTATTCATTAAATTCACCAAATTTGAAACCTTGAGCTATGAGCCTTTCCAATCTTTCATGATCACTTTTCTAGACTCAAAATGTCATTTGGAGCAAGTTTGATGTTGTGAAGTTTTTCATTTGAAGCTTCCTTGTATGAGTTTTGGGCATAGGCTTGAAATGACCTGTAATTCTCAGATGACCAAAATACCCTTTGCTTGCCAAGACCATAAGTAGAGTTCCACAAATCAGATGAAGGCATACCATACCTTTCTAGAAATCTAAGACAATGAGGAACAACTCTTATGTTGACCAGAAATTCATTTGAAATTTCCTTGAGGGGTAAAAGTTTCTTGGAAGACAAGTAACTTTCACAGACAAAATTTCAGATACCTCAGATGACCTGTAACTTGCAAGGACCATAACTTGAGTTCTATAAATCTCCTTGATGTCTTCAACCACTAAAATTAAAGGTCTAGAGATCCTCTACAAGTTTCATGTTGACCAAGGATCCATTTGAAGCTTACATTTTGACTTATCTTGCTTGGAAGTTTGACCTAAACTAGGGGATTTTACACAGAAACCCTAATTTAGAAACTCCTCTTCTTCTTGATTTCTCTTGATTTCTTCTTGGCACATCACCATATCCTTGTCTACATGTCAAATGATGAACCCCACATCTCTCAAATAGACCTTGATGCCTTTCAATCAATCACTTGACCTAGGGTTGACCCAGGGTTGACCCAGATGAAACCCTAGTTGACTGTCTTCAACTGCAACTCTTGTGATCACACAAATGACTTGTCTCACTTTCAAAATGGCTCTCCATGTCTTCCATGATGTCTATATACCCTCCATGCTCAGCTCACAGCTCACAATTTCTTTGATGATCTTCAAATACCCTCAGATAGGAGATAGATGCACTGCTTGATCCAATGACCTCTCTAGGTTTCAATTTCTTTCTGATGACTTGGATATGCTTGAATTTGAATAATAACCTCTTGATAGGCTCATAGAGATGAGAATAGTAATTGGTCCCCTGTTGGATGACTTGCTATGCTATGCTATGCAGATGATTAGGCTATGTACATGACTCCATATGCAAATGCTAATGCAATAAACCAAGTGAAATAGGTTGAGCAAATTTTAGGGTGCAACAGCTGCCCCTATTCAAGCGACTTGGACCCGATTGGGTGAAGAGCGAACGGCCTTCAAACATTCGAGGTACGAGACGGTTGAATACTAAGAACCCGGAAATTTGCCAGTCGCAGAAATAAACTGCACCACTGCTTGGGGAACGATATCCATCAATTGAATCTGGTTATTACGGCAACCAACTGATCCATTAGCGACGTGCTGGGGATTACTTTCGTCGGCCTGAAAAAGATTCTATCATCGAAGAAAATCTCAACTACACTTGTCCACGTTAGGACTCCGCTTGCCGTCAACACGAAGAAATCTCGGCGACCTCGCTGGGGATAACTCGTCTGCATTTCATCAGGAATAAATCGTCCACGTTAGGAATAAACTCTTCCACATTAGGAATAAACTCTTGTCCACGTTAGGCATAACATCATCCACGTCAGGAATAAACTCGTCCACGTTAGGAATAACCTTTCCAGGTTAGGAATAACCTTCCCACGTTAGGAATAACCTTTCCACGTTAGGAATAACCTTTCCACGTTAGGAATAAGACTTCGTCTGGATCTGTCCACGTCAGGACTAAACTCTTCCACGTTAGGAATAACCTTTCCACGTTAGGCATACGTCTTCTTTCCACGTAAGGAATCACATCTTATCCACGTAAGGAATCACCTCTTTCCACGTTAGGAATCAACTCTTATCCACGTAAGGAATCAACTCTTTCCACGTAAGGAATCCGTCTTCTTTCCACGTAAGGAATCATCTCTTTCCACATAAGGAATACCATCTTTCCACGTAAGGAAACCATCTTTTTTCCATGTAAGGAATACATCTTTCCACGTAAGGAATACATCTTTCCACGTAAGGAATACATCTTTCCACGTAAGGAATACATCTTTCCACGTAAGGAAACCATCTTTCCACGTAAGGAATACATATTTCCACGTAAGGAATACATCTTTCCACGTAAGGAATACATCTTTCCACGTAAGGAATACATCTTCTTTCCACGTAAGGAATCCATCTTATCTTGATTTGTCCACGTAAGGACTCCAATCTTTCCACGTAAGGAATACAATCTCTCCACGTAAGGAATCCAACTTCTTTCCACGTAAGGAATCACAATCTTTCCACGTAAGGAATACAACTTCTTTCCACGTAAGGAATCACAATCTTTCCACGTAAGGAATCACCATCTTTTCCACGTAAGGAATACAATCTTTCCACGTTAGGAATCTCATCTTTCCACGTAAGGAATCACCATCTTTCCACGTAAGGAATCATCTTTCCACGTAAGGAATCCAACTTTCCACGTAAGGAATCATCTATCTTCTTGATTTGTCCACGTCAGGACTCCCATCTCGTCTTGATTTGTCCACGTAAGGACTCCATCTCGTCTTGATTTGTCCACGTAAGGACTCCCATCTTCGACCCGCTGAGGAAATAAAACTTGTCCACGTCAGGACTCACACTTCTTCGACCCGCTGAAGAAAAACTTGTCCACGTCAGGACTCACATCTCGACCCGCTGAGGAAATAAAACTTGTCCACGTCAGGACTTCTATCTCAACCTGCTACTGAAATAAAACTTGTCCACGTCAGGACTCACGCTTCACCAACACGAAGAGAGATAAACTTGTCCACGTCAGGACTCGCGCATCTTCGATCTGCTGAGGAAATAAAAATTGTCCACGTCAGGACTCACACTTCACCATTACGAAGGAAAATGGTCCACGTCAGGACACCGACACGAAGAGTAATCAATTTTGTCAACGTCATGACTTCACATTCCACCAATACGGAGGAATCGAATCTGTCCACGTTAGGACTAGCACCTCTTATTAACCTGGGGAAATAAATCTGTCCACGTCAGGACACCCCTTTCTCTAACACGAAGAAATCCTGTCAATATAGGAATAGATTGTCCACGTCAGGACTCACTTCTCCATTGGTCCCAACCCACAAACTTCTTAGCACTGACGTGACAACGACTTTGAGGCGGACTCTACTGGGGATATTTGGAAACCAAACTACCGGACGCCTGTTCTAATAACTGGCAGCAACCTCTGAAATTCTGATTCATGAAACCCTTTGATGCTGACGTAACAACACATTTGAAGAAAATAAATCCGCTTGCCGGACTAGAGAAACTTCTGCAAGCAAACTCTGGCGGGGAAAACAAAGGGAATTTACACAAATACTCTGCTCGGGGACAAAGAGAAACTCAACCTAATAACTCTGTGGGGAATACTGCCGAAACTGACATTATCATTGAATGTCTCATGCCGAGATCTTGAATGTCGGACAATTAATTTGAGCAAGAGCCCTCTCCACCTGAACTGCTAGAATACAGAAACTGCTTCAGCAAAATAAATGCTGAAGATAATGCCAACTCCGCTGGGGAATAACCGGGCGTCACAGAATTATTCCAGCAAAATAAATGCTGGAAGAGTGAAGTCGACCCTGCTGGGGAATAGCAGACGTGCCCAGTATGATTGGACTTCTGTCGGGGAGTGAAAAGATATCACACGGTATTCCGACAAAATAAATGCCAAGACACACAACCAACTCTGCCGGGGAGAGTCTTAATCTTCGAGTTCCACTGGGAGGAAAGAAAACACTTGCTGGAAAGAGAACTCCGCTGGGGATGGAATGATTCTCTTGGGGACAATCAACTGACTCCGCTGGGAGAGAGTAAATGACCATACTGGAAAGGGAATCTCTACTGGGAAGAGTAGACTGCCTGAATACAACTCACAAGTTGGAAATGTTAATCTTCTGAGGCTAAACCACTCTGCTTGGGATACACCGTCTGAATACAGTCTACACTCTTAGAATCGCCAACTCTACTGAGGATGAATGACTTTTCTGGAGAATGTCCTTTTGGATAAGCTACGACTAGCTGGGGAATTCGATCCTTCTTCAGTGAGGAACAATGTTATCTCAGAAGCGCGACCTGCGCGGGGATCGAATCTTTCGTTACGAACTCGTGGTCCATACTGCCATCTTTTGATAGCCCACCTTCTCGGAACTCTGCTTCGGGGATACTAACATGCCCCAGTTGTCGCTTGCGCGAAAATAAGGTGCCGGCAAAACAGAAGAGTCGCCACCTTTCGTTATTTATCCCTCAGAGCGGGAAAGGAAACGATCGGAAAAACCTGACGAAAAAGGGTAAGACAAGGTCGTCGCAACCATTGTCTGGGTTCGGGAGTCGGTTACGCAAGGGGAAGGTATTAGCACCCCTCACGTCCGTCGTACTCGACGGGATCCTCGCTTGTTTGTTTACTTGGACGGGTTGGTTATAATCTATCTACCTATCAAGGCTGGCTGAAAAAGAAAAGAAAAATGACTCGGCAAAGCGTCGCACTTTATGCCTACGTATTCTCATCAGAGAATGAGAAATCAGAGTCAACGTAGTTCGGCCTACGAAGGGTTACGGGGGAAGGTAGCTCGCTAGGACGTCGCATCCTATGCCTACGTACTTTCATCTGGTATGAAAGATCAGAGCTCACGTAGTTCGGGAAACTACGGGTTATCTCCTGAAAGAAGTGTTTTTTTTTATTGTGTTTGCGATTTCCACCGCACTGGAGACTATGACCTGAGAATGAATGCGTCGCATGTCACCCAAAGGGTACCATACTAAACATCCAGACCATGGAAAAGAAACTCTCCCACAATCCTTTCTCAGATAGCTTAAGGCTCGTAACGTACGAAAGAAATCATTCATGATTACTGTATCTTAAACTGTTTTGAGATGAGAAGAGAACAGGCCCAACTAGGAGGGAGACTATCAAGTCCTACTGTTGTCATGCCATGGATTCATCCTATGGTTGAGGTTTGAACAGGGAACTCCTAGATGTTGTCATGCATAGGTTTCAACCTAAAAGTCTATCATCAAATCCTTATCAAAGGAAGTGAGAGTCCTAAGGGATCATGTCAATGATACACCAAAACAGACAAAGCATCAGCTTAACAGTAAAATGCATGCAATGCAAGTGAGGGAGGAAATGTGTGTGGGGCTTCAGCCTCCACAAGCTCATCTCAACCTCAAGCCAGAATGAAATAACAGTAATCATACTGAAAAAATAAACAACATGCTATCAAGCAATAAACGGTAAACTGCAATCATATAGAAGAAAATGAAAACATGCTATCAAGCAAAATAAACACATGGGCAAGGGAGCTAGGCTCTACCGAATACCCGCAAGCAAAGCCATGCAATAACAATACAAGCAGAGGGAGCAACTCAACCTCTAATGCAATCATGCTCCTAGACTGAACTTACTCTAGATGAACTTAGTCTAATGCAACAGACAAATCAAGCAAAACAAACAATACAGAAAAGAAAACAGAAGAAAGCTTCAGCTCCTCCAGCAGCTACTCAGTCCTCAGACTTCAGAGATCACTTGCTTTCCAGGTATCAACCCTACAACATGAGTATCAACTCATCTTCTCCCTTGAGCTTCAGCTTCTTTGATCAGCTCCACCTTCAGGCTTCACTATCTTCAGGGATCTTCAGGTATCAACTTGATCTTCACAAAGTCTTCAGACTTCAACAATCTTCAAGGAATCATCCTCTTCAAAGCTTCAACTTCTATCTCCAATGGCTCAAATGCTCCAGCAAACAAGATTCAGTCAACAAGATGAGGTGAGGATGTTACAGTGCTCACTGACTTCCAAAGGATGCCATTGAGGACTTAACATTAAAGGGAAAGGCTCTCTCAAAGTTTTACCTCAGAGGGCAAGGTCACTAATCCCTCCAAAGGAGAGAGGTGAATACCCTTAAGGGACTTCATGTCATAGAGAAGGAAGGAGGTGAACAAGACACTCCTTGTTTATTGAATGGAATTATTCTATCTAAAGCTCTACCTATGCACTTATGATCCTATAAACAGAACAAAGTCTAAAAATAAGCTCCTCTGCAAGGTCTTCAAGGCTTCCATGATGATCCACAAGGTCTTCAACTCAATCTTCAAGGCTCACACACTCAAAGAAGAAGAAAAACAAGCACAACAATACAAACTATGCCTTTAAGCAACACACATACTAACCATACATTCAAAAATCAATTAAAAATGCTAAAATACCATACAACATTCTAGTAAAATTCTAGGGGACTCTATACATACTTACCCTTAACCCATATATTCCCCATACACTAATATGGCCTATAAACCCCAAAACAAAATTGTTAAATCTACTTATACAACCTAAAACCCTAATTTGAGCACCTAAATGTCAAACAAGCAAACTATATCAAATTTTAACGTACAAATTGTGAATTAAATCCTACATGACCTATGATTTAATATCTAACTATGCCAAAAAGAATGGCTCAAAAATCCTAAGGGAAAGTCCTAAAACAAATTCTACAAAATTAAGGATCAACTAAAATCAATTAAAAATACTATTTACAAGAATAATATGCTAAAAATATTAAAAGAAAATAAAATGAGAATTTTATTTATTTACATTTTTCTAGACATGATTATGAATATGTGAAAAAAAGAAGAAGTGAAAAATATTAATTTTTGGATTTTATATGAATTTTTCTATATGCAAGAAATATAAAAGAAATTGAAATAAGAGAAAATGAAATAAAGGGATGGGGGGTGGCATGAGTAATGCGCCTCAGTTATTTTGACCATTGGGCCAGGAAAGGGTGGTGCATATATTAAAATATTAAGGCCCACCTGCGCTCAGAAAATGAAAATAAAAAACAAAAGAAAAAGATGAGGAATGCGGTGCAGTTAGCAACAAATCTTAGTTCAAAAGTGGATTGGGCTCCGTGAGGGGGTGTGAGTAGCGAAGCTGATCCAGGCCCAGGATTCACAACTAATCCAAACGATGCGTTTTGGCTCTATTCTTTCCCTCCGCTTCTGAAATTCAATTGGAACCGTTGGATCAGATTAATGAGTCAAATAACCAGGGGTGATCCAACGACTAATGGATCGTCTTCCCCAAACACATGCTAGGGTTTCACCAACACAGAATCCATGCGTGATTCTTCTTCAAGCTCGTGCTCCCTCCTTACTCAATGAAATCACAAATTTCCAAAGGCAAAAATGTTCTATTAATCACCAAGAACATGATGATACCCATGATCTTCCCTGAAACCTCTTGTATCGTTCTAACAGAATGCCCCATCATTAGGGTTCCACCATTTCCCTCTGATATCAATCTTAATGGAACTTCAAACTAACGATCCAGAATTGTTCTACATGCTACCCTAGCCATTCTACACTATATCATATCCATTAAACAGCTTGCTATTGAATCTTGAAAAAATCGTGTCCTGCCATGAAACCTTATGAAACTTCCTCAAATTCTCAGAAAACAGTCCTCTACCTTATCTTAACAAGTCTAACCCTAGAACTATGATGGAATGCATATAAATAAGGTGATACGAGTAAAATCACCAACCTGTCAAGTTGTAATGGTGGATGTGGTTTCACTCCAATTCAATGCCTACAACCTTCCCTGGAAGATAAGAATTCTGTATGCAAAAAGATTGATGAACAATGCTTGAATCTTGTGTTTGATCTCAATATGCTTTTCTTGCAAATTCTTCAACAAAGCTTCAAATCTCCATGGATCTTCCTCTAACTCAGTATGCAAGTAATCATAAGGATCAAAAGAATGTGTTTGTGGAGAAGAAAAGAATGGAAATGGCAGAGAATGGAAGTTTGTTATGGAATTGCAAATGGAAGAATTTCACTCTTTTGCACTCTAACCTCACCAATCACCAACAACCAGCACCAACCTTTTTTCTCATGGTGATCTACCCTTCTTATAGCAATCCAAAGAAGAGTCTAGATTCATCTAGAAACTTATGGAATCATCTAGAAAGTTTTAGAACTTCTCTTGAAGTGGTACATTGGATATCCCTTATCTCATGCCTTAAGCTTGTCAAATTGGCTTTAAAATCTCCTTACAAGAGATATTGAGAAAGAATGAGTGAAAAACATGCACTTCCTTGCCTTTGGTGAAGTTTTGTCAAGTTGCCTTAATATGCAAGTAACAACATTACAAAGTAACCCCCATTTCTAGGCTTCAAATCAAAATTCTACTTGAACCATTGTTTTTAAAATAATGTTTGGAGTCAAAATGACATATTGGATGACCCATTTTGGATTTGTACATCTCCTAAACCAAAATTCCATTTCAACTTTTCAACTTATAAGTCATTTTTTAGGTCATTTTTACCCAATCATGAAAATCCTTTCTACAAGCTTTTTCAATAACTCATGACCTCTTTTCTAGGCTTAAAATCCCATTTTGAACAACTTTGATGTTTTGAGTTTTCCCATTTGAGGCTTGGAAATAGGAGATATGGCCTTTGCTTAAAATGACCTATAACTGCCAAATGACCAAAATACCCCTGTCTTGTTCAAACCATAAGTTGAGTTCTACAAATCCTATCAAGGACTTCTAGTACTCTCTAGAAAGATAAGAAGATGCTATTCAACATTAATGTTGACCAAGAAATCATAGGAATCATCCTACTAGGGCAAAAGTTGTCTGCAAGTTGGGTGACTTTCAAGGACCCAAATTCACACACCTCAGTTGACCTGTAATTTGTCAAAACCATAACTTGAGCTCTGCAACTCCTATCAAGGACTTCCACCACTCAAATTAAAGGTAAGAACAAGCTCTACAACATTCATGTTGTGGGGAAGATTAGATATCAATCACATCTTGAGCTAAAACTGCCTGGAAGATAGGGATCAAATTAGGGTTTTTTCACTGACAATCCTCAGAAACCCTAACTTGAAACTTCTCAAACTCCTCAATCATGATGAGTTGGTCTAGGAATCATCTTTATAACATCTCCATACATCATTCCATGATCTCATGGCCCTTGGATTAAGTCTCAACCTTCTCCAAATCTTCAGCTGACTTAGGGTTGACCCAGTCAAAACCCTAATTTCACCACTCATGGCTGAATCTTCTGAATTCTTGCACAATGACCTCTCTGGGCTTCATGATGGCTTTCAAGACATCTCATAGGCTTTCTCAAAGCCAAGTTCATTCTCAAAGTCTCTGAATCATCTGATGAGTTCCCACAACTCTCAAGCTATGAAGCACACAACCCTGGTTTCAACCAATTCCTCTGAGGATCTTTTGAACTTTCTGATGAAGGTATCAACTTTCAAACACTTAATGAGTAAATAATTGTTGGTCAAATTTTGGGGTGCAACAGCTGCCCCTATTCAAACGGCTTGAACCTGACTGGGTGAGGAGCGAACGACTCTCAGCCCATCAAGGTGCGAGACGATTGAATACCGGTAAACCCGAAAATTTGCCAACTGCACGAGCACACGATACTCTGAGGGGGACAAATCTTCGAACACTGCAACATTAGCTGCTCAACAACTAGCTGGAGAAATACTGATCTGACATCGCCCGTCAATGATCCATGTTAAATTCTTCTGACATTGCTTTCAGACAACCACAACACCCAACCTCGCCGCTGGAAGACTAAACCATCTGACATATCCCAACATCGCTGCTGGAAGACTGAATCTGACATTGCCGTCGGAAACAAACATCGCTCTGAGAGACACTCGACATCGCCGTCGTACGAACATCATCTCTGCTGGGGATTTAAAGAGTCTGACCTCGCCGTCAAACAAACATCCAACCTCGCCGTCGGAAACAAATATTCGACCTCGCCGTCGAACACACATCCAACCTCGCCGTCGGAAACAAACATTCGACCTCGCCGTCGAACAAACATCCAACCTCACCGTCGGAAACAGACATTCGACCTCGCCGTCGAACAAACATCCAACCTCGCCGTCGGAAACAAACATTCGACCTCGCCGTCGAACAAACATCCAACCTCGCCGTCGGAAACAGACATTCGACCTCGCCGTCGAACAAACATCCAACCTCGCCGTCGGAAACAAACATTCGACCTCGCCGTCGAACAAACATCCAACCTCGCCGTCGGAAACAAACATAATCTGGCCTCGCCGTCAAATCCAAAATACCCCGCGTCGCCGCTGGAGAAAATACAACACTGAACGACTCTGACCTGGGGTTCACCCCTGATAAATGGAACAAAAGGTACACTTACGTATTTGAAACTACTCCGCTGGGAATGAGAGACTTAACCGAGCATGCTCTGATCTGGGGTTCACCCTCAGAACCATAACGAACATCGGAATACTGCCGCACAACTGACCCCACCGTAGAACTTCAACATCAGAACTATATGAAACCCTGGCCCCTGGCCACTTCCAGCTTCAGCTAGAAAAGATCTTCAAGTACTTCTGAATATGAATGAAACACTGGCCCCTGGCCACTCCAGATCCGCTGGAGAATCTTCAAGTTCTTCTGAAGATAGATGAAACCCTGCCCGTCGGCGATTCCAGCTTCAGCTAGAAAAGATCTTCAAGTACTTCTGAAGATAAACATCCTTGACCTTCAGGGATGTAAACTTTGCCCGTCGGCAACTCTGCAGGAGGTATCTTCGACTTCAGTCTGAAGAAATGGTCCTTGGCCTTCAAGGATACATGGATCTGCCTTCAGGCAACTCCACCTCTGCTATAGAGCATCCGTGACTTCAGTCAGGGATATATTTCGGCCTTCAGTCCGAAAAAATGAATCCTAGGTCATTCATGACCTTGGGGATAACCTTGCCTTCAGGCACCTTCGCTTCAGCTTAGGAAATCTGTGACTTCAGTCAGAGAAATGGTATCCTGAGCCATTCATGACTCTACAGGTGTTGCACCCTAAAATTTGCCCAACCTTATTCACTTGGTTTATGTTTCAATGTCATTAGCATTTGCATATAGAGTCATGTACATAGGTTACTCATCGGCATAACATAAGCATAGCAAGTCATACAACAGGGGGACCAATCATTATTCTCATCTCTAGAAGCCTATCAAGAGGTTATTATCCCAATTCAATCTCATTCAAGTCATCAAGAAATAATTTGAAAGCAAAGAGTTCAGCAGATCAAGCCTTGAGTCCATCTCCTAGCTGAGGGTATCTGAGGGTCAACAAGAGGGTTGTGAGCTGTGAGTTGAAGGCATGGAGAGTATCTAGACATTATGAGAGACTTAGAAAGTCATTTAAAGAAGGAGACAAGTCATTGATGAGAGCACAAGAGCTATAGCTGAAGGCAGTCAACTAGGGTTTCATCTGGGTCAACCCTAGGTCAACCCTAGGTCAATTGACTGATTTAAGGGGCATTCAAGTCTAGTGGAGAGATGTGGGGTTCATCATTGGACATATAAAGAAGGATATGGAGATATGCCAAGAAGAATTCAAGAGAAATCAAGGAGAAGAGGAGCTTCTAAATTAGGGTTTCTGTGTAAAATCCCCTAGTTTAGGTCAAATTTCCAAGCAAGATAAGTCAAAATGCTAGCTTCAAATGGATCCTTGGCCAACATGAAACTTGTAGAGGATCTCAAGACCTTTAATTTGAGTGGTGGAAGACATCAAGGAGATTTATAGAACTCAAGTTATGGTCCTTGCAAGTTACAGGTCATCTGAGGTATCTGAAATTTTGTCTGTGAAAGTGACTTGACTTCCAAGCTAGTTTTACCCCTCAAGGAGATTTCAAATGAATTTCTGGTCAACATAGGAATTGTTCCTCATTGCCTTAGCTTTATAGAATGGTGTGGCATGCCTTCATATGATGTGTGGAACTCAACTTATGGTCTTGGCAAGCAAAGGGTATTTTGGTCATTTGTCAGTTATAGGCCATTTTTAAGCAAAGGCCATATCTCCTATTCCCAAGCCTCAAATGGAAAAACTCAAAACATGAAAGTTGTTCAAAATGTGATTTTAAGTCTAGAAAGAAGGTCACAAATTGTTGGAAAAGCTCATAACATGAAGTTGCATGATTGGTCAAATTTGAACTAAAATGGCTTATAACTTAAATAAAGTCAAAGTGAAAAATGGTTTGAGAGATTTATAAGTCCAAATGGAGACTTCCCATATATGATTTTGGGTCCAAAACACATTCTAAGAACAATGGTTCAAGTACATTTTTGAGCTTAGTGGAAAAAATCAAAATTATGTAGGGTTACTTGTAGTTGAAGAAACATAGCCAAAATGGATCAAGCTTGGAATGCAAGGGAAAGTGCAAGAATGTTCTGGAAACTTCCATAGAGATCTATATAAACATGAAATGGAGATTGATCAAGGGTTGGATTCATTTTTCACCAAAAATTTCCCAAAGTTCTCTCATTCTCCAAGTTGCAAGTTCACTTCAATCTCACAAATTCAGCATCAATTCTCATCAACATTGATCCTCCTACATTTCACCATCATCATGGATCAGAATTGAATCAAAGATTTGGTGGATATTGATCATTTTCGTGCACTTCCATCAAGAACACACAAAGTGCAATTTCAAGTGGAGATCAAGATTCAAGGCAAGATTCATCAAGGTTTTGCAAACAGAATCAAGCACAGCACTGGTGGATCAAGAACCAAGCATCAAAAGCCTCAAATCCACGAGTTCCATCAACATCTCCAAGCTTTTGCATCAGGTGCATTTTCTCTGCCATTGCTTGATTTAGTTAGTTTAGCATTAGTTTGTTAGTATAATAATGATGTAGGATGTTAGTAGAGCATTTCTGGTTAATTAGGAGTAGTTTAGTGATAATTCATAGCAGGTTGTTAGAACTGGTTTGACTTAGAACTCTTAGGATAGGCCATAATAATCTTAGGTTGTTAGTGCAGAATGATCTACGTGAAGTGTAGTTTAGATTAGTATAGGTTTGATTGAGGATTATGCTGATAAGTTGCAGAGCATTTTCATGGTGGCCAGAGCTTATTGCTATCGGGTTGAGAGTTATGTTGAGTTTCAAAACAAACTACCACCATAGTCTTGTAGAGGAAGAAAATTGGAGCGTTTTTCATGTTTATATCGTGTTGATCCATGGACTGTGGAGAGAGAACATAGAGCTTGAAGTGTATACGTGCATGTGTATCCATGGTGGAAACCCTAGCTTCATGAACACAAGGAGGAAGAAGAAGCAATCGTGGCTGTCCATTGCGTGTTAGACCATTGACCCAAGACCAAGATCGTGTGGCTCTCATTCGTACTGAAATTTGGAGGGAGAGATGTAGAAGCCAAAACGCATCGTTTCATTTAATGAAACGGGCGGGCTTAGTGCTTTGATCGCTACCCACACCCCCGTGACCTGAGCCCACTGTGAATTGCACGTGAATCCATTTCTATTCTCACCCCCTCCCTCCTTCTCTTGTATTTTTTATTTTTTAATTTTCTTCATATTTCATTAATCTTCTAAAAATCATAACTAAATGAAAAAATATTATTTTTAATTCATTCTTTTTGCATCATTTTCTTTAAAGAGTCTAGAAAATTATAAAAAATAAAAATTGCATTTTATTTTTTATTTGATATTTTTTCCATATTTTCTAAATAAATAGCATTTTAAAAAGTTTCATTTCATGCATGATTTTGTTAATTTTTGTTCTATTAGATGCTTTAATATTTTTCATCCATTCTTTTTAGGTTGTTTAGTTTAGACATTAAACTTGTAGATTCAATTTAGTTCCCATTTTTAGAAATTAATTTTAGGTGTTTAGTGTATGTGTGAACAACATGGATAAAACTAGGGTTTTAGGTGATGACTTAGGAGATTTGATTCTTTTCCCTTAGGACTTAGGGTTTGACTAGTTTAGTTATGGGACTATAGGGGCTATGGGTAGTTATTAGATCCCTTAGAAAGAGTCAGGATTCCCCTACTGCTATTAATATACTGTATATTTGATTGACTGGTGTGGTGTGCCCTCTGGGGATTATTGCTTGCTTGCTTGGGTATTGGGATTGTCTGGGGACTTGAGGTGATGAAGACCATTGGAGATCCCGAGATTGAAGATCAACTGCCAGAGTTGGAGAGGAGGTTCTTGCTAGCAGCTGCTGAGGAGACTAGGGTTTAGGAGCTAGGCAGAGCTCTAGATTAGAAAGCTTGCTTCTCAAACATAGATGGCTTTGTTTGCCTCTATCCTTTCTCTATGATTCAAAGTCTCTTTCAAATATCCACCTTCTTCCTTTGGAAGGATCAGTGAATGTATTTGAAAGATAGAACTTTTGAGAGAAAACTTTCTGTTTAATGTTAACAGTTGATGAACCACCCTTGGTAGGTAATTAACTGTCTAACATTCATTCACTTCATCTGGTTGGCTGATGTTCATCCTGGAGCCTGAGACTTGAAGAAAAGCCATTGCAGATAGAAGACTGATGATCAAAACCCTTACCTGAAGATCATGAAGATGGAGATTGATGCTTGTTGAAGCTCATGAATGATTGGAAATTACTTGAAGCCAGATGTTGATTCAGAGCTGCTGATGCTGTTTCTTTTGCTGATGTATTTCATTGTTGATGTATTGATTGGTTTTCCGGACTGTATTGTTTGTTGTTTACCCTGTTGGGTTGAAAGTGAAGTCTGTTCACTTTTGCCTATTGTTTTCTAGGTTCGAGGTTGAGTGGGACTCCCTTGCCTCGCTTGTACTGTTGCATCCATGCATTTTACTGTTTTACTATATATATCTGATATTGTTTCTGTTTCTGCCTATCCCGTAGGATCTCTGTTTCTCTCTGTGCAAGAGAGGAGCATGATAGACACTAGGTCTTAACCCATGCATGATAACATTAGGTTAGTTCGTTTCCCTTCGCAACCATAGGTTAGAGTTCTATCTCTTCTTCCTCAAAAACAAACAGAAAATACAATAAAATTTCAAACACAATAAAAGACACTTCTTCCGTAAAAGAATGTAAACTCATCAAAACGTCATTTTTGTCCGCTGGGACTGTTAATCAGAAAACCCTTTTTCAGAAGGAATAAAATCAATCAAGGCAGACTTGTGTCGTCCGTAGCCCGAACTACGTTTGCTCTGATCTTCCATGCTGTGTGGAAGTACGTAGGCATAGGATGCGATATCCTAGCGAGCAACCTTCCCCTCCTTTCCCGTAGGTAGGCGAACTACGTTGACTCTGATTTCTCGTTCCAGACGGGAATACGTAGGCATAAAGTGCGATACTTTGCCGAGTCATTTTTTGTTTTCATTTTATTTTCTTTTTAACCCTTGACCTATAGTTTAGATAGAATAACAATCCATACCCGAAAACAAGCGTGGATCCCGTCGAGTACGACGGACGTGAGGGGTGCTAATACCTTCCCCTTGCGTAACCGACTCCCGAATCCAGGTTTTGGTTGCGACGACCATACCTTTCCCGTGTTGTGCGAGGTTTACTCTGAGCGTTTCCTTTCCCTCCCGTGGGATAAATAACGCACGGTGGCGACTCTTCTGTTCAGCCGGCGCCGATTTTCGCAGTAGCGACAGCTGGCGACTCTGCTGGGGATCCAACGTCCCCTGGCTGCTAAGAACTGCGATGGTTCTTATGCATTTGGGATCCAACGTCCCTTTGAGCGAGTCAATCCTAGCGTTTGTTTTCCCGTCGAGGATTTTGTATGGAGTTATTGTATATTTCTAACCTTGTATTTTCAGCTTTGTATATTGATTATTATTGCTGTATTTGGGGTGTGACGGGTGTTCTGATATTGAGAGATAAGCCGGACCTGGGCTTGAGTGCACCTAGAATTAGCGTAGAAAGTAGTGGGCGCGTGCCGGATTTGCTTGCATTAGTGTCTCATGAAATCTACACTCGGACGAGGTTCTTCTGGTTGGCTTCTTTTTCTACCCTTTGGGTCGAAGGGGTTGTTGGTCAGCTGAATTGTCGACTCCGGGAACCGATCATTTGGAAGTTGGCTGAGTGAGGCCTCTTCAGGATTTGATGATGCCACTCCTTCTGGGAATCGTATCATCAACCCTGAAAGTCTGTGACGCCGACGACCGCATAGGATGCCGTACCATTGTCAGTTACTAGGACATCCACCTGTGAGAGGGTTTGGGGTTATGCAGGCAACTAGACCTTCAGACTACCGGTTATTTCTTGATCAGAGATCCTGGGTATTTATGGAGAGTTAGGAGGCCTGTCAGAGACCGTTTGGAGATGTGTTCTGAGGTCTGTCAGAGACCAGTAGGAGAGTCTTGAGGTCTGTCAGAGACCAATTGGAGATATGATTTGAGGTCTACCAGAGACCAGTTGGAGTTATGGTTTGAGGTCTGTCAGAGACCAGTGTTGGAGCTTTGTTTTAGGTCTATCTGAGACCAGGGCTTGATGACTTCTGGATGGTCTATCTGAGACCTTTCTTGATTGGGTTCAGGCCATTCAGCTACAGCTTTGGTCCCTGTTGCATGTTACTTGCATTGCATTGCCTGCATATCCATTACCTCTTGCATCCCATTAACGTGTGTCTGTGCTGCAGGTGCATTTGCATATCCTCCGATTCTAGTGCCCAAACTTCTGAGTATTGAGTATGGCTGGTTTGAGGAAAACAGTTGCGTATAAGCTGCCTTCACCTGATATTACTTCTTTGCGTGGTCTGATATCTCTTGCCGATGAGGAGGTTAGGAGAAGCTTCAGAATGAGTCACGGGAGATTACTGAGATTAGTCTGCAAGCCCACTACTGATGAGATGAACGGGCTGTACACCTTGATGCAGTTCTATGACCCCGCATTGAGATGTTTTACGTTTGCTGACTTCACTCTAGGACCTACCATTGAGGAGTATGTGCAGTTTACTGAGTTACCGGTGCAGAACAAGGTTCCCTTTATTCACTCTGCTGCTGAGCCCAAGTTGGAGGACTTAGCCAAAGCCTTACATATGGACGCTGCAGAACTGTTATTGACTTCTTGGCTTGGGGTATCAGGTTTCTCTCTTGATTTCTTGGTTGGCAAAGCGCAGGAGTATGCCAAGAGCGGATGTTGGGTGGTTTTCAATGCTATTTTGGCTCTCTGTATTTATGGGATTGTGCTGTTCCCTAACTTACCCAACTTCGTAGACCTGGATGCTTTCCATCTATTCGCTGCCGGCAATCCAGTGCCAACGTTGATCGGAGACTTCTACCACTCATTGCACTACAAGAACGAAAACCGAAGGGGAAAAGTTGTTTACTGCTGTACTCCTCTATTGAATATGTGGTTCAAAAGTCATCTCCCCATGAAGGGACCATTTGTAGACAGTGCAACCTCAGCCAGTTGGTCAGAGCGCCTGATGAGGCTATATTCCGAAGACATTGTGTGGTTTGATCGAGACCTGTTGGGATCTGAGCTCATCTTCAGTTGTTCTGGGTACCCTAATGTACCGCTGATAGGAAGAAAAGGGTGTATCAATTACAACCCTTCTCTATTCATTCGTCAGTTCGGATATGCGCTGAAGAATCCACCTCAGGAGGAAGAAGTATAGGAATCTCTGTACTTCACAGGTGATGTGAAGGGGGAGTTATTGGCCAAGCTGCAGCATGCCTGGACGCGTATTAACCAAAGAGGGAAGCCGTTGTTAGGGAAGAATGACTGTCAAGCCTATGCACCTTACAGGGTTTGGATCCAGGAGAGAGCAAGTCGGTTGCGGATGCCATTTCCAGATGCACCAGTTCTTGATCCTATTCCGGTAGCGGAGCCAACTACTGTTTCTAGGGAAGTCTATGAGCAAATTGTGAGAGAAAAAGAAGCCTTGATGAAGATCAACGAAGGGTTAGAGCAAGAGTTAGCCCAGGTACGCAGTGAGAAAAACAAGGCCGTGTATGCTTTCCAACAACAGATTGAGCTAATGAACAGATTAGGGGATGAGTTGACTGAGGAAAAGAAAAAGCGCGAACGTCTGGGGCAAGAGTTCAGAAGCTCCCATGACATGCTTGAATCCAAGAAGAAAGCGCTTGACATCGCTCACCGAGAGATCTCTTCTTGCAATAAGACTTGGAATGCTACGCTCACCAACAATAAGAAGAGGGAAGATAAGTTGAAGCAGCAAATTTCCGACCTCGAAGAGCAGTTGAAGTCCAGCATCAAGAAGTGTGAAGAAGAAGTGATGACCCGGTACAGTCTCCAGAACGCACTGAACAAGGCCATCAAAGGCAGAGATGAAGCCGTGTCTCAGAAGCGTAAACTAGAGGATCGCTTCGGAGACGGGGCATGGGAAGAAACTGCTGAAGACGTGCGCCATGTTCTTAAGAAGAGAAACCAACTTGTTGAAGAGCTGCTTGATCGACCAAGTCATCCGAAAACCAAGAAATTGCTAGAAGAGTACCAGACTTCTGGGAGGATTTGATCACTTCATGTAGTAGCTTGTATGCTTTATTTGCATATTGCTGACCATCACCAGGATTGTTGGTTGAGGTCATGCCTTCTTATTGTACTCAGTGATATTGTATTCTTGGCCTATTAGTTTTCTCAGCAATATATGAGGCTTTCTATGATTCAACTCTGATCTTTGTAATGCCTGCACCGGCACCTCCACACTAGAATCGGGGAATGAATTTCCCTAATGCACAGACACACACATTGCATTGCATTCATATTCATATTGCATTACAGGTAATTATTAAACTGTAGCTCATCTCCTGTATCTCTCAGGTCCCCCAGGATTATCGGCTGAAGAATTCCCTAGCATTCAACCAGAAGCAGCAGCAAGGAAGTCATGAGTCAGGATCCGACTGAGATGCAAGAGGTGCACGACAACATAATGCGGCTCATACAGGTAATGGAAGCCATGGCCGAGAGTCAGAAACAGTTGCAGAACATGGTGCAGCCTCTGATTGCGCGGGCTGATGATAGGGCTGCCGACTTTGCTCAGCTAGAGAATCAAGGTTTTCTCCCAGGCCGCATACGCCAACTTGTGGGGGTAGCCATCAAACAGGTTCAAGCAGAATTAACGGATGTTCGAGGCCAGCTGGGGCAGTTCACGAAAGATATGCAAGAGTTGCGCTCGAATCAAGAGACGCTAGAAGAAGAGAACTGCCGACTGAAGGCACAGATAGGGTTGATGGCTGAAGTATTAAGGAACGTACTCAGGAGAGAAGGAGGGCAAATGTTGGAAGACGCGGCTGGCTTATCTGTTCCTCAGGGGTCTGAAGAACCATTACCCACGCAGGATAGGCTTAAGAGACCCTCTCCACGGTTCGAAGCTCAGGAGTCTCCTCGTCAGCAGTCGCAATTGATTTTGCAGGATAACTCAAGGAGGTGGGGTAAGAGAATGAGGTTTTCTAACAGAGTATTTGATGAGATCCCTGTGGATTATGATCAGCTGGTGCAACTCTTGTTCCAACTTCAACTGGTTGAGCCCCGCATTTTGCTTCCACTGACAGGGCAGCCGCCACCAGACTATGACCTGAACGCCCATTGTGCCTTCCACTCCGGAGCACCGGGGCATAACATTGCAAACTGCAAAGCTTTTAAGCATAAGATTCAAGATTTGCTGGATGAGAAAATAATTGAGTTTGTACCGGGGGGCATAAAAGTTGCAGGGACTGATATTCCCATTTCTCCGCCAGAGGTTGCAGATGAATCGAGGTATATCCCAGAGCCACTGGAAGCTAAGTCTCCATGTCCACAACAGCTGCCGATGCCAGGGTTGAACTTAAGGATGATAACGCGTGAGCCCAAGGAATCGCTCGAGCAAAGCCAGCAGCATACAAGATGCCAGTATACGACTCAGCAAAGAATTCGGGGAAAGAAGCCGAGGAGGGTGTTTGAGAAGCCTCCCTCAACGTACGCAGATTTGTTACAGACACTACTAAGATTGAACTTGGTGGAGAAAAGAACTCTGGCGCCAATAACCGGCACTCTGCCGGATGGCTATGATGCGAGCAGGCACTGTGAATTCCACTCCGGGGCTCCCGGACATGATATTGAAGGTTGCCACGCGTTCAAGCATAACGTCCAAGATTTAATCGACAGCAGGGTCATTAACTTCTCCGATAGGGTCCCCAAGGTGGTGCAAAGCCATAGACAAGCAAAAGTCGGGGTGATGAAAAGGTTTCCCAGATTTGATCGGGCCGGTGAAAGAAGATCGAGACAGCAGTAGGCTACCCCTGATGATAGCTTCTGAGAATGGTTGACTCGCCAATAAGTCAAAGTGTAGGAAGTCCAGTTCTGAGACACCGACATTTTTCATGTTATCTTGTTCATGTCCGCGCATTCGTAGTTTCTTTTCTGTGTAATTGCAAATTTCGCTCTTAAAACTTGTTGTTTTTCAATTGATATTAATAAACGAAATGAATATGCATGTTTTGAATTAATCCAGTCGTGTTCACTCTTTGTTTTACTTGAATGCTTAATGCTGGTTTTAGCAGGAATCTGGGGAGGATGACGAAAACAGATGACGAATAATATTCCGATCGTATGCTTTTGGATAAAAAACTTGTTGATGAAATACAGGCATTGTTTCAATCCATAAACACTGGAGATATAAGGAAGGTAATCCCTTGATAACCCCTTTCGAGCCAGTAGTAGGAGGTTCTTTTCGAAAATGAAAAAACCCCAAATCTTAACCCGGGGCAGGGTAGGTGTCAGTTAGTTTGACCAAGCGTTCGAATCGTGGAAAGAGTGTCCGGTTGAGGATAAATCACACTTGTATAAGTCGTGCCTAAAGAACCGCAATGGTTAAACCTTGCCGACAAAGAGTGAAACAGTCACATTACTCCACAAGAAGTCAGGCAAACCAGTGTCACACGACTTGTTCAAAAAAAAAAAGAGAACGAAAAGTGAAAAGAATCAAGAGCCCGCTAAGTCAAAACTTGAAAACAAATGACTTAGGCAAAAACAGGGGCATCCCGCTGGACTGGAAAATCAAAAGAATCTCAAAAGATACTCAGTCCAGGCAAAAGTTAGGGAATGAAAAAGAAAAAAAAAACAAAACAAAAGACGGAAAGGATTGTCAAAGAAAAAGAAAAATCCTCGAAAGGGACAAAAGTCGTGTGATTCTGGGTACCCAAAGACGAAAAGCAAATGACCGTCACTCTAAAACAAAAAATGTGTGGTATCCTGAACTATCACTCCTATCATGCCACCTCTAATAGGTGAACGCTGAGGTCGGATTAGCTGAACATAGGATTGGAGAACATCACGAAGAATGGGTGAGTCGAAATAAATTTTGAGCCTATATCTTTCCTTGTTAACCGTGAACCTGACCACGTTACAACCCGAAAAAGTCCTAATTGAAACAGGTTTTGGTCAAGAGCATACGTCAGTAAAGATCTCGTCAATTCTGACTCCTAAAAGGGTTCCTCTTACCAGCTTTCATATTGACATCTTGATAATTGATTCATTACATGTCACAAATTTTTTTCAGTGAACAGACTTGGACTTTGAAACTGTCATATGCATTGCGTTTAGTATATCTTTTATGCAGAACAACTTGTGTTACTTGCGAGTAAGCGCATGCCGACAGGAAAGATTCCTACAGTGGAAGGTATGACCGGGATAAAATGCAGAAATGCCCAAATGTTTCGTGAACTGGGGCAAGCTATACTGATTAATTCAGGTAGAGTCAGTCATCCTAGAATCAGTAAATCTGGGGCAGTCAGGTCAAGATGTGGTAAATCTCTCATAGCTATGGGCAGTACTCCACGACTCAGTCGATCAGAGACAAAAGGTTGCTGCAAGACCGGGGCAGGTCACCCTAGAAGCACGAAAGTTATGTTCTTGAAACACCCCTTCGAGGTCCGAAATGTAGAAGCCGTCCATGTCTGGTTGTCAAGATACAAGGACTGTAGGGTCCATTCCAAAATGGTTGCAGATTCAGGGGCAAGCTATACAAAATACAGACTGGGGGCACGTTAGTATCCCCGAAGCGGAGTTCTCTCTTTTCAGCAAGTGTTCTTTCCTCCCAGTGGAACTCGAAGATCAAGACTCTCCCCAGCAGAGTTGGTGGTGGGTCCTGTCATTTATTTTGTCAGGGATACTATGTAATATCAGTTCACTCTCCAGCAGAAATCCAATCGTACTGTGCACATCTGCTATTCCCCAGCAGAGTTATATTCCCCAGCAGGATGCTACTTCAACAAGGTGTTTGGTTTAAGTTCCTAATTTCCCAGCTGAGTCGACTTCACTCTTACAGCATTTATTTTGCTGGAATAATTCTGTAGCACCTGGCTATCCCCAGCGGAGTTGGCATTATCTTCAGCATTTATTTTGCTGAAGCGGTTCCTGTATCCCAGAAGGTGGGGAGAGCACTTGCTCAAATGAACTACCAAACACTCAAGATCTCGGCATGAGATATTCAATGATAATGTCAGTTTCGGCAGTATTCCCCACAGAGTTACCAGGATAAGTCTCTCTTTATTCCCAAGCAGAGTTATTTGTCATCAAAAGGTTTCATGAACCAGAATTTCAGAAGTGGCCTCCGGGCATCAGAACAGGCATCCGGTAGTTTGGTTTCCAGATATCCCTAGTAGAGTCCGCCTCAAAGTCGCTGTCACGTCAGTGCTAAGAAGTTTGTGGGTCGGGACCAATGAAGAAGTGAGTCCTGACGTGGACAAGTTGTATTTCCCCAGCGGGTCGAAGACGCCTGAGTCCTGACGTGGACAAATCAAGACGAAACATGGGTCCTGACGTGGAACGAAGTTGTTTCCTTACGTGGAAAGATTGAGTCCTTACGTGGACATATCAAGCCAGAGTCCTTACATGGACAGATTGATAACGTATTCATTACGTGGAAAAAGATCATTCCTTACGTGGAAAGATTGGAGTCCTTACGTGGACAGATTAAGATTGTGTTCCTAACGTGGAAAGATGGAGATTCCTTACGTGGAAAGATTAGAGTCCTCACGCGGACATATCAAGATGGAGATTCCTTACGTGGAAAGATTAGAGTCCTCACGCGGACATATCAAGATGGAGATTCCCTACGTGGAAAGATTAGAGTCCTTACGCGGACATATCAAGAGGAGATTCCTAACGTGGAAAGATGGAGATTCCTTACGTGGAAAGATTTGAGTCCTTACGCGGACATATCAAGAGGAGATTCCTAACATGGAAAGATGGAGATTCCTTACGTGGAAAGATTTGAGTCCTCACGCGGACATATCAAGATGGAGATTCCTTACGTGGAAAGATTAGAGTCCTTACGCGGACATATCAAGAGGAGATTCCTTACGTGGAAAGATTTGAGTCCTCACGCGGACATATCAAGATGGAGATTCCTTACGCGGAAAGATTAGAGTCCTTACGCGGACATATCAAGAGGAGATTCCTAACGTGGAAAGAAGGTAGATTCCTTACGTGGAAAGTTTAGTCCTGACGTGGACAGATTCAGATCAAGATCATTCCTTACGTGGAAAGATTGGAGTCCTTACGTGGACAGATTAAGATGGTGTTCCTGACGTGGAAAGGTGGGTCCTAACGTGGACGATGTTCTCCTTACGTGGAAAGACAATGTTTCCTTACGTGGAAAGAAGATGGTTTCCTTACGTGGAAAGACGAATTTATTCCTTACGTGGAAAGAAGTTGGTATTCCTTACGTGGAAAGATTGAGTCCTTACGCGGACATATTGAGATAGATTCCTTACGGGGAGATAAGTGCATTCCTAACGTGGAAAAGTTTAGTCCTGACGCGGACAGATGGAAAAGAAGTTGATTCCTGACGTGGAAAGAGAAGGTTATTCCTTACGTGGAAAGATTAAGTCCTCACGCGGACATATCAAGATTGATTCCTGACGTGGAAAGAAAGAGATTATTCCTGACGTGGAAGAGTTTAGTCCTGACGCGGACAGATCAAAGAAGTTATTCCTAACGTGGAAGAAGAAGATAGATTCCTTACGTGGAAAGTTTAGTCCTGACGTGGACGGAAAGAAGAAACGGTATTCCTAACGTGGAAAGAAGAAGCATTCCTAACGTGGAAAGAAAGATCGATATAGTATTCCTCACGTGGAAAGATTGGGGTTCCTTACGTGGAAAATTTGTGATTCCTAACGTGGAAAAAGAAAGAGTCCTTACGTGGACAAAGCAAAAGAAGACGTATTCCTTACGTGGAAGAGTTTGACAAAGCAGAGAAAAGTCACCCCTGACGGGGAAAAGCGATGTATTCCTTACGTGGAAAGGTGAGTCCTAACGTGGACAGTATTATTCCTAACGTGGAACGGTTATTCCTTACGTGAAAAGGTGAGTCCTAACGTGGACGGTGGTATTCCTAATGTGGAAGAGTTTATTCCTAACGTGGACGATTTATCTCTGACGAGAAGGCAGACGAGCCGTCCCCAGCAAAGTTGTTGAAGTTTTTTCCGAGTTGACAGCAGATAGAGTCCTGACGTGGACAAGCAAAGGACGAAGTTTCCGATGATTCAATCTTTTTCAGGATGATGAGAAGAATCCCCAGCACGGTCGCACGAGATCAGTGGGTTGCCGTAACAGTTAAATTCAGCTGATGAATGTCGTTCCCCAAGCAGTGGCGCAGTTTATTTCTGCGGTTGGCAAATTTCTGGGTTCCTAGTATTCAACCGTCTCGTACCGCGAATGTCTGAAGGCTCCGGGCTCTTCACCTAATCGGGTCCAAGCCGCTTGAATAGGGGCAACTGTTGCACCCTAAAATTTGCCCAACCTTATTCACTTGGTTTATGTTTCAATGTCATTAGCATTTGCATATAGAGTCATGTACATAGGTTACTCATCGGCATAGCATAAGCATAGCAAGTCATACAACAGGGGGACCAATCATTATTCTCATCTCTAGAAGCCTATCAAGAGGTTATTATCCCAATTCAATCTCATTCAAGTCATCAAGAAAGAATTTGAAAGCAAAGAGTTCAGCAGATCAAGCCTTGAGTCCATCTCCTAGCTGAGGGTATCTGAGGGTCAACAAGAGGGTTGTGAGCTGTGAGTTGAAGGCATGGAGAGTATCTAGACATTATGAGAGACTTAGAAAGTCATTTAAAGAAGGAGACAAGTCATTGATGAGAGCACAAGAGCTATAGCTGAAGGCAGTCAACTAGGGTTTCATCTGGGTCAACCCTAGGTCAACCCTAGGTCAATTGACTGATTTAAGGGGCATTCAAGTCTAGTGGAGAGATGTGGGGTTCATAATTGGACATATAAAGAAGTATATGGAGATATGCCAAGAAGAATTCAAGAGAAATCAAGGAGAAGAGGAGCTTCTAAATTAGGGTTTCTGTGTAAAATCCCCTAGTTTAGGTCAAATTTCCAAGCAAGATAAGTCAAAATGCTAGCTTCAAATGGATCCTTGGCCAACATGAAACTTGTAGAGGATCTCAAGACCTTTAATTTGAGTGGTGGAAGACATCAAGGAGATTTATAGAACTCAAGTTATGGTCCTTGCAAGTTACAGGTCATCTGAGGTATCTGAAATTTTGTCTGTGAAAGTGACTTGACTTCCAAGCTAGTTTTACCCCTCAAGGAGATTTCAAATGAATTTCTGGTCAACATAGGAATTGTTCCTCATTGCCTTAGCTTTCTAGAATGGTGTGGCATGCCTTCATATGATGTGTGGAACTCAACTTATGGTCTTGGCAAGCAAAGGGTATTTTGGTCATTTGTCAGTTATAGGCCATTTTTAAGCAAAGGCCATATCTCCTATTCCCAAGCCTCAAATGGAAAAACTCAAAACATGAAAGTTGTTCAAAATGTGATTTTAAGTCTAGAAAGAAGGTCACAAATTGTTGGAAAAGCTCATAACATGAAGTTGCATGATTGGTCAAATTTGAACTAAAATGGCTTATAACTTAAATAAAGTCAAAGTGAAAAATGGTTTGAGAGATTTATAAGTCCAAATGGAGACTTCCCATATATGATTTTGGGTCCAAAACACATTCTAAGAACAATGGTTCAAGTACATTTTTGAGCTTAATGGAAAAAATCAAAATTATGTAGGGTTACTTGTAGTTGAAGAAACATAGCCAAAATGGATCAAGCTTGGAATGCAAGGGAAAGTGCAAGAATGTTCTGGAAACTTCCATAGAGATCTATATAAACATGAAATGGAGATTGATCAAGGGTTGGATTCATTTTTCACCAAAAATTTCCCAAAGTTCTCTCATTCTCCAAGTTGCAAGTTCACTTCAATCTCACAAATTCAGCATCAATTCTCATCAACATTGATCCTCCTACATTTCACCATCATCATGGATCAGAATTGAATCAAAGATTTGGTGGATATTGATCATTTTCGTGCACTTCCATCAAGAACACACAAAGTGCAATTTCAAGTGGAGATCAAGATTCAAGGCAAGATTCATCAAGGTTTTGCAAACAGAATCAAGCACAACACTGGTGGATCAAGATCCAAGCATCAAAAGCCTCAGATCCACGAGTTCCATCAACATCTCCAAGCTTTTGCATCAGGTGCATTTTCTCTGCCATTGCTTGATTTAGTTAGTTTAGCATTAGTTTGTTAGTATAATAATGATGTAGGATGTTAGTAGAGCATTTCTGGTTAATTAGGAGTAGTTTAGTGATAATTCATAGCAGGTTGTTAGAACTGGTTTGACTTAGAACTCTTAGGATAGGCCATAATAATCTTAGGTTGTTAGTGCAGAATGATCTACGTGAAGTGTAGTTTAGATTAGTATAGGTTTGATTGAGGATTATGCTGATAAGTTGCAGAGCATTTTCATGGTGGCCAGAGCTTATTGCTATCGGGTTGAGAGTTATGTTGAGTTTCAAAACAAACTACCACCATAGTCTTGTAGAGGAAGAAAATTGGAGCGTTTTTCATGTTTATATCGTGTTGATCCATGGACTGTGGAGAGAGAACATAGAGCTTGAAGTGTATACGTGCATGTGTATCCATGGTGGAAACCCTAGCTTCATGAACACAAGGAGGAAGAAGAAGCAATCGTGGCTGTCCATTGCGTGTTAGACCATTGACCCAAGACCAAGATCGTGTGGCTCTCATTCGTACTGAAATTTGGAGGGAGAGATGTAGAAGCCAAAACGCACCGTTTCATTTAATGAAACGGGCGGGCTTAGTGCTTTGATCGCTACCCACACCCCCGTGACCTGAGCCCACTGTGAATTGCACGTGAATCCATTTCTATTCTCACCCCCTCCCTCCTTCTCTTGTATTTTTTATTTTTTAATTTTCTTCATATTTCATTAATCTTCTAAAAATCATAACTAAATGAAAAAATATTATTTTTAATTCATTCTTTTTGCATCATTTTCTTTAAAGAGTCTAGAAAATTATAAAAAATAAAAATTGCATTTTATTTTTTATTTGATATTTTTTCCATATTTTCTAAATAAATAGCATTTTAAAAAGTTTCATTTCATGCATGATTTTGTTAATTTTTGTTCTATTAGATGCTTTAATATTTTTCATCCATTCTTTTTAGGTTGTTTAGTTTAGACATTAAACTTGTAGATTCAATTTAGTTCCCATTTTTAGAAATTAATTTTAGGTGTTTAGTGTATGTGTGAACAACATGGATAAAACTAGGGTTTTAGGTGATGACTTAGGAGATTTGATTCTTTTCCCTTAGGACTTAGGGTTTGACTAGTTTAGTTATGGGACTATAGGGGCTATGGGTAGTTATTAGATCCCTTAGAAAGAGTCAGGATTCCCCTACTGCTATTAATATACTGTATATTTGATTGACTGGTGTGGTGTGCCCTCTGGGGATTATTGCTTGCTTGCTTGGGTATTGGGATTGTCTGGGGACTTGAGGTGATGAAGACCATTGGAGATCCCGAGATTGAAGATCAACTGCCAGAGTTGGAGAGGAGGTTCTTGCTAGCAGCTGCTGAGGAGACTAGGGTTTAGGAGCTAGGCAGAGCTCTAGATTAGAAAGCTTGCTTCTCAAACATAGATGGCTTTGTTTGCCTCTATCCTTTCTCTATGATTCAAAGTCTCTTTCAAATATCCACCTTCTTCCTTTGGAAGGATCAGTGAATGTATTTGAAAGATAGAACTTTTGAGAGAAAACTTTCTGTTTAATGTTAACAGTTGATGAACCACCCTTGGTAGGTAATTAACTGTCTAACATTCATTCACTTCATCTGGTTGGCTGATGTTCATCCTGGAGCCTGAGACTTGAAGAAAAGCCATTGCAGATAGAAGACTGATGATCAAAACCCTTACCTGAAGATCATGAAGATGGAGATTGATGCTTGTTGAAGCTCATGAATGATTGGAAATTACTTGAAGCCAGATGTTGATTCAGAGCTGCTGATGCTGTTTCTTTTGCTGATGTATTTCATTGTTGATGTATTGATTGGTTTTCCGGACTGTATTGTTTGTTGTTTACCCTGTTGGGTTGAAAGTGAAGTCTGTTCACTTTTGCCTATTGTTTTCTAGGTTCGAGGTTGAGTGGGACTCCCTTGCCTCGCTTGTACTGTTGCATCCATGCATTTTACTGTTTTACTATATATATCTGATATTGTTTCTGTTTCTGCCTATCCCGTAGGATCTCTGTTTCTCTCTGTGCAAGAGAGGAGCATGATAGACACTAGGTCTTAACCCATGCATGATAACATTAGGTTAGTTCGTTTCCCTTCGCAACCATAGGTTAGAGTTCTATCTCTTCTTCCTCAAAAACAAACAGAAAATACAATAAAATTTCAAACACAATAAAAGACACTTCTTCCGTAAAAGAATGTAAACTCATCAAAACGTCATTTTTGTCCGCTGGGACTGTTAATCAGAAAACCCTTTTTCAGAAGGAATAAAATCAATCAAGGCAGACTTGTGTCGTCCGTAGCCCGAACTACGTTTGCTCTGATCTTCCATGCTGTGTGGAAGTACGTAGGCATAGGATGCGATATCCTAGCGAGCAACCTTCCCCTCCTTTCCCGTAGGTAGGCGAACTACGTTGACTCTGATTTCTCGTTCCAGACGGGAATACGTAGGCATAAAGTGCGATACTTTGCCGAGTCATTTTTTGTTTTCATTTTATTTTCTTTTTAACTCTTGACCTATAGTTTAGATAGAATAACAATCCATACCCGAAAACAAGCGTGGATCCCGTCGAGTACGACGGACGTGAGGGGTGCTAATACCTTCCCCTTGCGTAACCGACTCCCGAATCCAGGTTTTGGTTGCGACGACCATACCTTTCCCGTGTTGTGCGAGGTTTACTCTGAGCGTTTCCTTTCCCTCCCGTGGGATAAATAACGCACGGTGGCGACTCTTCTGTTCAGCCGGCGCCGATTTTCGCAGTAGCGACAACAGGGATTCAAACATTTTTTTTGCCTTCAGGCAAAACTCCGCTTCAGCTGGAGAAACATCTTCGACTTCAGTCGGAAGAAATGCTATTCACTTGATCGCAATCAATCATCACCTCGGGACAACTGACGTGGTCTTCAGGCCAACACGGATCACTATGCATACAAAAGCTGCATCTACAACCTTTTGAACTCTGTCTTCAGACAAACGTTGATTCATCAACAAGGAAATCTGAACTCACAGGAACCTTCTAATATCGCCTTCAGGCGTTCACGAAGTCAATCTTCAGATTAGACATCACTGTTGGAGCAGACATATCACGTTGCTAAGGACTTCAAGAATCATCTTGAACAAACAACTCCGTCGGGCACCTTCAAGAATCATCCTGAACTGATAACCATTCTGGAGACTTCATTCTGCTGGGTATTCCAGGAATCTTCCTGGGCACTCTTGCTGGGGACGCTATTGGGGAGCTCAAGAATCATCCTGAGCAAACAACTCGGGAAGCTGTACTGAGGTCTTAAGAATCATCTTAAGCAAACGGCTCTGCTGAGGAATTCCAGAATCGTTTTGAACTGCAGACTTCGCTGGGGATCTCAAAAACCATCTTGAGCGAGCGACTGTGGGGATTACACCGGGGCCTTAAGAATCATCTTAAGAAAGCGACCTCGTTGGAGAGAATACCAGGAATCGTCCTGAGCAACTGGTCTCTTGGTGGATCACCTGTAAGACAAGAATGATAGTAGCCTGGATCATGCTTATGATGCGTATGCTTCTGCGCCATGCTCCGCATGGTGGAAATGCTATGCGTTTATGCTAAATGCTATGCAATCATGCATAATGCTATGCAATCCCGTCAGCAAAATAAACGCCGAGGGGGGAATCTTCTTGTCAAGGAGACAGAACTGCTCAGATAGAGGAATCATCCTGCTGAGGAGAACGTGGACATGCCAACATCAATCGGACTTTGTCTGAGGAATTGATCTTCTGTTGACTGCTGCAGGGAAAATAACTTCAGTTGATTGCTGCAGGGGAATGCGGCTCTGCGAGAACCTGGAAAGTGATGTCAATCGCGAGAATAAACTGCGTGGCCGACACGGCCACCCTTCTGGGGATAATCACTCTGTGGGGAAACAACTTCAGCTGCTCAACACTCCACTGGGGAAAATGAATCATGGTCTGATCAACTCTCAAGGATTCGGCTCTCTTGGACATCTGCGAACTCGGCGGAGGAAGGAGAAATCATTCTGCTTCGCTGGAGAAAGTGCGACTCTGGGGAAATACAGCATCAGCTGTTCAATGCTCTGCTAGGAAAAATCCATTCCTGGTCCCAACTGCTTCCAAGGATTAGGCTCTCTTGGGGGTCAGCGGACTCAGCCGGGGAGAGAGAAATCATTCTACTTCAACGGGAGAGTACGACTCTGATGAGGAATTTCGATTTCGCTAGGGAAGAAGGAATCATCCGACTTCGGGGGAGAGTACAACTCTGCAGAGGAATACAACATCAGCTGTTCCAACACTCTACTGGGGAAGAGGGAATCATCCAACTTCAGGAGAGAGCATGACTCTGGTGGGGAATCTCAATTCCGCTGGAGACTTCAGTCTGGCACCATCAGTTACTGCATACTTCGGCGTACGAACAATTTCCTACGAAACCTGCACTTGTGACCCGGTGCTGGGGGATGAATCCTTCTTCGGTGACTTTACTGGGGAAAACACGAGCTTCGGCACCCGAACATTCCTCTGAAATCTGCACTTGTGACCCGGTGCTGGGGAGGAATACGAGCTGCTGCGCGCGACTCAGCTGATGAGGTGACGTTCCTTCAGGATGCGTCTGCTTGGGGAAAAGAATCATCTCTGCCCGGGGAGACATATCAATGCTCACTTTCTTGCGTTCAGATGCTGCGGAGGAGAGACTTCTGAACACTGCTGGAGAAGGAGGGCTCGCTCTGCTTCGGGGATGCGCACGACACATCTTCTGGAAGGTGCTACACCTACAACTACACAAACAAACAGACAAGATACCCTCCTCAAAGGGGCCTATCAAGGTTATTAACTCGTGACAATATTCAGGTAATTAATTGTTTCAACAATCAATGGGCCTAGGCCCGTAAGTTTATGTATGCGCATTTTATCAAAAAACATCGGCGTTTTCATTCGCAAACAAAACAGGTAAATGCTAAATGGGCAAGCAGAATTGCTGAACAATATGCATTTTATTGATGGTGGACCCCTGAACGGGTAAATAAATGTTTTACAACAGAGGAAAACTCCTGGAATGAGGAAGCCGCGCAAAAATAAAACATAACTATACATCAGTATGTACAAATGTCGGCAACGAGGCGTAGACGAACACCATGAGTTGATCCCTCTAAGACCCACTCGACTTCGATACTTCTCCGACGCTTCAGCTTCGGAAGAGATTGATTCAGATAAACGGCCCTCAGGTCCTCCAAACCACTAAACAATGAAAGTCCACACGCGGAACGCAGTCATTTGCTTATTCAAATCCCTAACTTTTGCGTGAACCGCCCTTTACGGGTTTTCAGTTCACCGGGATACCCTTTTTTGCCGAAGCCGCCCAGTGTAGGTTTTCGACTTCGCGGGTGTACATTTTTCAATATATCCCTAATTTTTGCCCGAACCTTTTATTCTGTTTTTGGTTCGCCGGGATGCCCCTTTTTTGCCTGGACTCTTTCTTTTTTTGTCCAGCGGGTCTCTTTCAAGCAAAGTATTTTTTAACTGCGTCCGCGTTCACCGGGGATGCAAAATCTTCACCATCCATCGTGGATAACAACAAAGCTCCTCCTGAGAAGACCTTGCTGACGACATACGGCCCTTCGTAATTCGGAGTCCACTTGCCCCGGTGATCGGAGTGTGGCGGAAGAATCTTCTTCAGGACGAGATCACCCGTCTGAAAGCTTCTTGGACGCACCTTCTTATCATAAGCTTTCTTCATTCGGCTTTGGTACAGGCGACCAAATGCAATCGATGCTAACCTCTTCTCGTCCATCAGGCTGAGTTGGTTCAAACGATTCGTAATCCATTCTGCCTCGTCGAGTTTCACATCAACCAAAACTCGCAAAGAAGGAATCTCCACTTCTAACGGCAGGACAGCTTCCATACCGTACACCAAGGAGAAAGGAGTTGCCCCGGTCGACGTACGTACCGTAGTACGATAACCGTGCAAGGCGAACGACAACATCTCGTGCCAATCTTTATACGTCACAACCATCTTCTGAACAATCTTCTTTATGTTTTTGTTGGCGGCTTCAACAGCGCCGTTCATCTTCGGCCGGTAAGGAGATGAGTTGTGGTGTTCAATCTTGAAGCTCTGGCACAGCTCCTTCATCATCTTGTTATTCAAATTCGAACCATTATCAGTAATGATCCGCTCGGGAATTCCATAGCGACAGATGATGTCCCTCTTTATGAATTTAGCTACCACCTGCTTGGTCACATTAGCGTACGAGGCTGCCTCCACCCACTTGGTGAAGTAGTCGATAGCTACCAGAATGAAACGATGACCATTGGATGCAGTGGGCTCGATCTTGCCGATCATGTCGATGCCCCACATGGAGAACGGCCAAGGGGAGGACATGACATTCAATGGGCACGGCGACACATGAACTTTATCCGCATAAATCTGGCATTTATGACATTTCTTCGCGAATCTGAAGCAATCCGACTCCATCGTCAGCCAGTAATACCCTGCTCTCAGGATCTTTCTCGTCATGGCATGCCCGCCGGCGTGCGTACCAAATGTGCCCTCATGGACTTCTTCCATGAGCATACTCGCCTCTTTCTCATCTACACATCTGAGTAGCACGAGATCGTGATTTCTCTTATACAAAACTCCATCAGGATTGAGATAAAAATTTCCAGATAGCCTCCTCAGAGTCTTCTTATCCTGGGTTGACGCACCCGCAGGATACTCCTTAGTCATAAGGAAGGTCTGGATGTCATGGAACCATGGCTTGCCGTCGGCGGCATCCTCGATTGCAAAGACAAATGCCGGTCTGTCAAGACGCGAAAGCACAATTCTTGGAGCCTCATTCCAAAAATTGACCTTATACATTGAAGCCAACGTGGCTAAGGCATCAGCCATCTGATTTTCAGCCCTGGGTACATGATGAAGTTCCACTCGATCGAAGAAAGGAAGCAGCCTCCTGGCATAATTCATGTACGACACTAAATTCGCTTGACGAGTTTCCCACTCCCCTTTAATCTGATTGATTACAAGCGCTGAGTCACCATATACGTCTAGATTCTTGATTCTCAAATCAATTGCCTCTTCTAGACCCATAATACATGCTTCATACTCTGCTTCATTGTTGGTAACTGGAAACGTCAGTCTCGCAGTAAACGGGATGTGGGATCCGTGAGGAGTCGTGATGATAGCCCCGATACCACTTCCATAGGAATTAACCGCTCCGTCGAATATCAACTTCCACTGAGACTTCCTATCTGGCCCCTCATCGGGCAATGGCTCATCGCAATCCTTCGCTTTGAGAAACATAATATCCTCGTCAGGGAATTCGAACTTCATCGGCTGGTAGTCTTCGATTGGCTGTTCGGCAAGGTAATCAGACAATACGCTTCCCTTAATGGCTTTCTGAGAGACGTACTGAATATCATATTCTGTTAACACCATTTGCCATCTGGCAATCCTGCCCAAAAGAGCCTGCTTCTCGAAGACGTACTTGATCGGATCCATCTTCGAAATTACATAGTGGTGTGGTTGAGCATATACTGTCGTAGACGTTTGGCGGCCCAAGCTAATGCACAACACGTCTTCTCCAGCATCGAGTATCGAGATTCACACTCAGTGAACTTTTTACTCAAATAATAAATGGCATGCTCCTTTCTGCCCGTCTCGTCGTGCTGACCGAGAACATACCCCATACTATTCTCCAGAACCGTCAGGTACATGATTAATGGCCGTCCAGCCACTGGGGGTATCAAGATTGGAGGTTCTTGAAGATACTGCTTTATTTTGTCGAATGCCTTCTGGCAATCCTCATTCCAAGTAATCGCCTGATCTTTCTTTAAAAGCTTGAACATCGGTTCACAAGTGGCCGTGAGCTGAGAGATAAACCTTGCAATGTAGTTTATTCGGCCCAAGAAACCACAAACTTCTTTTTCTGTTTTCGGCGCTGGCATTTCTTGGATAGCTTTTATTTTCGCAGGATCAACTTCAATCCCTCGTTCACTAACGATAAACCCCAATAACTTTCCGGACCGCACTCCGAAAGTGCACTTGTTAGGATTCAGCCTCAGCATGAACTTCCTAAGCCTCTCAAAAAGCTTCAATAAGTTGACCAGATGCTCTTCCTCCGTTTGGGACTTTGCAATCATGTCATCAACATAGACCTCGATCTCATGATGAATCATATCATGAAACAAAGTTACCATTGCTCGCTGGTAAGTGGCCCCTGCGTTCTTCAGACCGAAGGGCATTACCTTATAGCAAAATGTTCCCCAGGGGGTGATGAACGTCGTTTTCTCCATGTCCTCCGGTGCCATCTTGATCTGATTGTAACCGGAGAAGCCATCCATGAATGAAAACACGGAAAACTGGGCTGTGTTGTCGACCAACACATCGATATGAGGCAACGGGAAATCATCCTTAGGGCTCGCCCTGTTCAAATCCTGATAATCGACGCACATGCGTACCTTACCGTCCTTCTTCGGTATAGGCACTATGTTGGCGACCCACGGAGGGTAAGTGGTAACGGCTAGAAATCCTGCGTCCAACTGCTTCTGGACTTCTTCTTTGATTTTTACAGCCATGTCTGGTCTCGTCCTCCTAAGCTTCTGCTTGACTGGAGGGCAATCTTCTCGCAACGGCAAGCGATGAACCACGATATCTGTGTCAAGTCCGGGCATATCTTCGTATGACCAAGCAAAGACGTCACTATACTCTCGAAGCATCTCGACCAGTCTATGCTTGACATCAACCTGCAGCGCAGCCCCTACTCTGACATTTCTGACGAGCTCTTCAGAACCCAGATTTACAATCTCAATATCTTCCTCATGAGGCAGAATAACCTTTTCCTCTTGTCTCAACAAGCGGGCCAACTCTTCCGGAAGGTCTTCGTCTTCATCAATCTCATCCTCAGCTTGATAAATCGGGCAATCGAAGTCGTAGTGAGCCGTAGAGGGTCCAGAGTCGATGTCATCTGTTATGTGGATCCTGCAATAACAAGGGTTAAGTTTAAAGCAAGAATATGCAGGTTAGCACAAACCTCATTGCCATTTTGCTGTTTTTCGAAATAAACATAAAACAGGAATAACAGAGAACACAATATTTGAGTACGAAGAAAACGCCTTTTATTTATTAACAAAATGCATGTACATAATCCAACAAGGCCCTGACAATGAAACCACTATGCCCCGGGCAGGACATAGGGTTGTACAAAGATTGTAAAAAGCAAATCATTACTCTTCACTTGTCAGCTGGATAATCTCCTTGATGGTCCAATTGTTGAGGCGCTCGCCCGACTTGCTCGGCTGAATCCAGGCTTCAAGATCACAATCCCTATCCCCGCTGTCCTCAGACGCTGCGTTGATGCTTTCGAAAATTACTCCGCCCTTGGTGAATAGGATCGGCCCCTTCCCACGAGACGACTTGCTAGACGAAGAAGATGAAGCCTCAGCTTCAGGAGAGTACCCCAATCCAAACTTATCCTGCTTGATTGGTATATCCAAAACATGCCCCCAGCCTGGGGTGGAACCGGCTTCAACGACGGCCCGAGCTTCTTTAAACGAGGAGAGATTCATCTCTTGCTTCTCTGCGACGACGGGAGCTACCTCTTTCACCTTGACGGTTTCAAATGCTTGGCAGAGAGTTACATGGACTTCGCCATCCATTTCAACATATTTAAAGGATGACAAGTGGCTCACCATAATGTCCTCCTCACCACAGACGGTTACTATGCTGCCCCCGACAGCATATTTGAGCTTCTGATGCAGCGTGGACGTCACGGCACCAGCAGCATGGATCCATGGCCGACCTAAGAGGCAACTGTAGGCAGGCATGATATCCATGATATAGAAAACCGTATTGAACGTCTCTGGACCAACTTGAATTGGTAGGGTCAACTCTCCGAAAACGTGGCGCTTAGTTCCATCAAATGCTTTCACCACCAGATCACTGGGCGTGCAAAGCAACCCACGGGTATCCAACTTCATCAGTGCTTTCTTCGGAAGCACATTAAGCGACGAACCCGTATCCACCAGGACATGCGACATGATAGTGCCTCTGCACTCTATCGAGACGTGCAAGGCGCTGTTGTGATCTCTTCCTTTAGGAGTCAGCTCTAAATCTGTAAATCCCAGCCCATTACCAGCATTAACATGGGCTACCACCTCCTCTAGCTGATTTACTGATATCTCCTGCGGCACCTATGCAGCGTTCAATACCTTCAGCAATGCGTTGCGGTGCGCCTCAGAACACAACAACAAGTTAAGAATAAAGATCTTTGACGGAGTCTGATGAAGATGATCTACAATCTTGTAGTCGCTCTTCTTGATTAATCGCATGAACTCTTCAGCATCTTTAACTCGCAAATCTTTTTCTGCCCCAGAAGGGACCTCTTCAACAGCTTTACCTTTACCCTTATCCACAGCGTCAGCTCTGACTACCTTCTCTGCCGCAACCTCCGCTGGCGCGAACACTCTACCGCTTTGAGTAATGCCACTGACTCCGGCAAGATTCTACACAGTCGATCCGTATGGCTCCAGCTCTAACTTCTGACCATTGCAATAGACCTCGGCGCCGTAATGCCATGGGACAGTGTTAGTGCTTTCGAATGGGATTGGCCCGGCCCTGGTAATGGTGATTGTAGGCGGTCGGGGCGCAGAAATAGTAATAGGGTGACGAGGAATAGTAATGGTAGCGACTTCATCTGCCTGTCTCAGCACAACCTCCCCTGATACACTTTCAATGCTCCGGCTGAACTGCAAAATACCCTCAGACATCAGACTTTGGATACCTTCGACCAGCTGCTCACACCCATCAGGAAGTGTAGCACAAGCCATACATAACTCTCCACATCCAGGAAAGAAGCCCTTCTTCAGCAACTTAGCCTTGACAAAACTAAGCGGCGTCTTCAAATCTTTGACATCAGTCAGCAAGTCCGCACTCTCCTCAGTGATAACGGCGTTCACTCTGCCTCCCTTATGATGAGGCATAGGGTTTTTGGTAACGTTGGGCACACTGTCAGAAAAGTTAATAACTTTGGCGTCCACCAAGTCCTGCACTTTGTGCTTAAAAGCTTTACAATTCTCAATCGTATGGCCTGGTGCCCCAGTATGGAAATCACAAGTAGCATTGGCGTCATACCCCGGTGGTGGTGCCCCTGTTAAGGGAGCCAACGTCCTCTTTTGCACTAACTGAAATTGGAGCAAAGTTTGCAGAAGCTGTGCATACGACATAGGTGGAGTTTCAAAATGACGATTTGTCAGAGGAGCCCGATTCTGATATTTCCTATACCCCTGCTGATTCTGCTGCTGAGGCTGTTGCTGCTGCTGCTGCTGCGGTGGAGCAGCTGGGATATTTATGCTAGCAATCTGTTGCTGAGGGCCCTTGCCCTTTCTCCGAGCATTAGTGACAGCACTTGCATCCCCCTCTCAACGCTTGCCAGCGTAGGGTTTCTTACTACCTCCTCCAGCTGAGGATGATTCGCCCTGAATTTTTCCGATCTTTATACCGTTCTCAACATGCTCGCCCATAGTGATGAGAGCCGAGAATGTTCCAGACATGCCACTGACCAGCTTTTCATAGTAGATTCCAGGAAGGGTAGCCACGAACATTTGCACTAGCTCACGCTCAACCATCGGCGGTTGAACCCGAGCAGCCAATTCACGCCACCGCTGGGCGTACTCTTTGAAGCTTTCATTGTTCCGCTGCGATAGATTCTGAAGCTGAACTCGGTTGGGGGCCAAGTCGCTATTGTATTGATAGTCGAGGACGAACGCTTTAGCGAGGTCTTTCCAGGTGCGCACAGTAGCGGGCTCCAAACCCATATACCATTCGAGCGATGGACCAGAAAGACTGTCCTGGAAGAAGTGCATCAGCAACTTCTCATCGTCAGAGTAGGCGGACATCTTTCTATAATAAGATCGGAGGTGGACGCGAGGGTAAGTAGTACCCTTATACTTCTCAAAGACAGGCACCTTGAACTTGTGAGGTACCTTAAAATCAGCAATCAACCCGAGCTTGGACATATCGACGCCCAATGTGTTCTGATTTTCAATGTCTCTCATCTTGTCTTCCAGCGCTTTGAACTTGAGTCGAGCTTCAGCATTCAACTCTGCTTCCACACCTCTCTGAGAGAATACGTCATCCTGATGGTCCTCCAGCCACGGTTGAGGCACCAACAGATTTCCTACACCAGCATTGCCGTTGACCGGCCCTATGTTAACATTGGCTCCCAGACTACCATTGCCGACGCCTGCCGCGTTGAGCCCGATATTAGTCATCAGATTTCCGTTAGCACTGCCGTTGCCCCCGGCAACCGGAACAACATTCTGTGGAGCATCCACTGGAGGAGTAGTAGGCACAACCCCTCCATGAAGTATGCCATTACTGTCAACCCTGGAGATCAGAGGTTGAACCAAAGTGCGAAGCTGGTCCTGACCATTAGCGACTACCTGCATCAGTTCCATGAAACGGTCCATCCGTTCACGGAGCTCTTAAACATCTGACTGCACCTGGTCCATGATCCTTGTCTGATTAGCGCGAGTTGAGTAGCAGTGGATGAGTCTTTGATCAATCCTGGAGACCGGAGACAACTCGGAACCTGTAAAACCTGTCAACAATAAAGGTCAGGAAAAGCAATAAGATATACACCATGCAAATATGCTTCATGCAGATGCATGCGTGTGTCTGTGTGCGTGGGAGATTTTCCCCCGATCCTAGTGCCTTAGTGCCAGTGCTGATAATAATAAGAGGAAGAGGAAATCCGAGCCCAATCATGGAAACATAAATCTCATATATATATGGAAGGGCCTGTCAAGGCAGTACACAGCATCAGCGAGTACAAACAAATCAACAGCATGACCTCAACCAACAAGTCTGGTGATGGTCAGCATACATCAAAGATCAAAACAACAGGAATACAACTAGTCAAGTACGGCTGCGGGCGCGATACTCTGCTAATAACTCCTTTGTCTCTGGATGATCTGGCAAAGCGAGCAACCCCTCGACGAGTAGTTCCCTCTGCCTGATGGTATGCTGAAGCCCCTGAACTGAACTCTCCCAAGCTCCTTCGCCAAAGAAATCCTCCAGTTTCCGCTTCTTAGACTCAAACATCAGCTTATGCTCCTTCAGGTTAGCAAGAGCTTTGTTGAGACGGGCTTCAGCGGCGTATCTGCGGGCGGTCTCTTCATCAAACCTCCGCTCACTGTCCTTTACTTCGGCTTCTAGCTTAGAAATCTGCAGCATCAGCTTGTCCTCTCGCTCCTTCCTGGTAGCCATGGAAGTCTTCCAATGCTGGTCGAACTTAGATATCCTCCGATATGCCTCCTCCAGATGCTGCTTCTTCGTAGCTAGTACATAATAGCAGCCCTGAAGTCTTGACCCAAGCGTTCCCGATCAGCAATCTGCTTTGCCAAGTCTGCACCCAGTTGGTTTACCGACTCTGTTTGCTTTTTGAAGGCATGCACGGCTTCGTTTCGTTCACTTCGAAGCTGAGCTAACTCCTTCTCTAGTTCTGCATTTGCCCTCTTCAGTTCATCCTGCTCAGCTAATACCTGGTTGTGTTGATGAATGGACACAGTGGTAGGCTCTTCGACTGGCGGAGGACTCTCTGGTCTGACATGAGGGAATGGCATCCCTATAGCGCTGGCTCTGGCTCTGATCCAAGCTGAATAAGGAGGGTAGGCTTGGCTGTTGCTCTTTCCCAACAAAGGCTTTCCCCTCTTGCTGATACTGTTCCACGCATGCTGAAGCTTGGACAACAAATCCCCCTCTAGAATACCCGTGAGGTACAGAGATTCCTGTACCTCTTCCTCCTTCGGTGGAGTCCTCAAAGCATATGCGAACTGACGAACTAGCAATGATGGATTGTAGTTGATGCAACCCTTCCTACCTATCAGAGGTACATTAGGAAACCCACTACAACTGAAGATCACCTCGGTGTCTAACCTGTCTCTGTCAACGAACCAATCAATATCTTCTGCAGACAAACTCATCAGACGCTCGGGCCACTCAGCTGTGGCTGCAGACAAGACGGAAGAACCCCTCTTGGGCAAATGACTATCAAACCATCTGTACAACAACGGTACGCAACACGAGACATTCTTCCCTCTCCGGTTCTCATTCTTGTAATGCACTGAATGGTATACGTCTCCGATCAGAGTAGGGACTGGATTCCCTGAGGCGAAGATGTGGAATGCATCAAAGTCCACGAAATCAGGCATGTTGGGGAACAGGATAATGCCATATATGCATAAAGCAAGGATGGCATTGAATGCGTCCCAACATTTGTCCTTAGCACACTGCTGGGCCTTAGCTATCAGAAACTGCAGAGAGAACCCTGGGACCTTGTTCCAACTCGTCACCACTAACTCAGAGGCGCTCAAATGGAGTGAAGAAACTAAGCCAGCCAGATCAGGCTCAGCATCCATGTGGACAAAAGGCATATGCCCTTTGATGGGTACACCCAGCATATCAGCATATTCTTCCAATGTTGGCGCGAGAATGAAGTCGTGAAAAGTGAAACACCTCAAGGGAGGGTCATAAAACTGCAGAAGAGCATGTAACCCATTCAACTCGGACGTAGAAGGTTTGTAAACCAGACTAAGCAACCTGCCATAAGACTTCCTGAACCTATCCTTCACAGAATCCCCTGCCAGGGCTATCAAACCAGTCAGCTTCGACACATCAGGGGTCGGGAATTTGTATGCAACAGTCTTCCTGAGAGAGCCAATGACAACAGTAGGAGGCGGGAAATCCTGGATCGGGGAAACGGTACCTGCAACACAGACACACGTTAATGGAATGCAGATGAAAATGCAATCTAATGCAAAATGCAGGCATGCAATAACATATCCAGGTAGCTGCTGTGGAGATTCTGTATCAACAATCACTTGATGAGAAGAAAACCCCAGTGTAAGACCACTAATCTGATCTGCTGAGAACAACCATCTGATAAGACCGAGATCAAAGTTCTGCTCTGAGAAGAATAAGTGCCTGATAATAAGGACCCCAGGTGCAAGATCAAGGAACATCTGTTGATAAAGTCTTTAGGCCCCAAATCAAAAATTTTCCCCATCAAGAACAAACACACAGCTGCTGATGAGATCTTCAGACCCCACTCAAAATCTGCCCTATCAAGAACAAATAACATCTGCTGATGAGATCTTCAGACCCCACTCAAAATCTGCCCTATCAAGAACAAACCACTGATGATAATACACTGATCAAAGCCTGCTCTATCAAGAACAGACAAACACCCGATGATAAGATCCTCTGATCAAAAACTTGCTCTGTCAAGAACAGACGAGTCTGCAACTGGGAACCCTGGTACCAACATAACTGATTTACTGTCAAGAAAACCAGGTAGTATAAAGGTCTAAGTTTCCTGCAATAAACCCAGTCCCGCTCACAGGTATGGACCTAGACTGACTCAAGGTACGGCATCCTATGCGTTCATCAGCATCACAGACTTTCAAAACTGATGACACGATTCCCAGAAGGAGTGGCATCATCAAGTCTTGAAGAGACCTCACTTAGCTGAATCACAAATGATCGGTCCCCAGAGTCGACAATCCACCAAACCAGCAACCGTCTCAACCCAAAGGGTTGAAAGTGAAGCCAACCGGATGAACCTCGTCTGAGCGTGGATTTCATGAGACACTAGTGCCTGCAAAGCAAGCACGCGCCCACTAATTTCCACTCTAAGTCTATGGTGCACTCAAGCCTGGGTCTGGCTTCTCACTCATCAGAACTCCCATCCCACAACAGCACAAATAATCATATTATACTGAATAAAAATGCGGGAAATAAAGTGCGAGAAGTAAAAATGCGATAAATAAACGCAACCCAACAAGCAAACACACAAGCGGTAGGATTGACTCGCACAGGGAACTGTTGGAGTCCCCAGCAGAGTCGCCAGCTGTCGCTTGCGCGAAAATAAGGTGCCGACAAAACAGAAGAGTCGCCACCTTTCGTTATTTATCCCTCAGAGCGGGAAAGGAAACAATCGGAAAAACCTGACGAAAAAGGGTAAGACAAGGTCGTCGCAACCATTGTCTGGGTTCGGGAGTCGGTTACGCAAGGGGAAGGTATTATCACCCCTCACGTCCGTCGTACTCGACGGGATCCTCGCTTTCTTGTTTACTTGGACGGGTTGGTTATAATCTATCTACCTATCAAGGCTGGCTGAAAAAGAAAAGAAAAATGACTCGGCAAAGCGTCGCACTTTATGCCTACGTATTCTCATCAGAGAATGAGAAATCAGAGTCAACGTAGTTCGGCCTACGAAGGGTTACGGGGGAAGGTAGCTCGCTAGGACGTCGCATCCTATGCCTACGTACTTTCATCTGGTATGAAAGATCAGAGCTCACGTAGTTCGGGAAACTACGGGTTATCTCCTGAAAGAAGTGTTTTTTTATTTTTATTGTGTTTGCGATTTCCACCGCACTGGAGACTATGACCTGAGAGTGAATGCGTCGCATGTCACCCAAAGGGTACCATACTAAACATCCAGACCATGGAAAAGAAACTCTCCCACAATCCTTTCTCAGATAGCTTAAGGCTCGTAACGTACGAAAGAAATCATTCATGATTACTGTATCTTAAACTGTTTTGAGATGAGAAGAGAACAGGCCCAACTAGGAGGGAGACTATCAAGTCCTACTGTTGTCATGCCATGGATTCATCCTATGGTTGAGGTTTGAACAGGGAACTCCTAGATGTTGTCATGCATAGGTTTCAACCTAAAAGTCTATCATCAAATCCTTATCAAAGGAAGTGAGAGTCCTAAGGGATCATGTCAATGATACACCAAAACAGACAAAGCATCAGCTTAACAGTAAAATGCATGCAATGCAAGTGAGGGAGGAAATGTGTGTGGGGGCTTCAGCCTCCACAAGCTCATCTCAACCTCAAGCCAGAATGAAATAACAGTAATCATACTGAAAAAATAAACAACATGCTATCAAGCAATAAACGGTAAACTGCAATCATACAGAAGAAAATGAAAACATGCTATCAAGCAAAATAAACACATGGGCAAGGGAGCTAGGCTCTACCGAATACCCGCAAGCAAAGCCATGCAATAACAATACAAGCAGAGGGAGCAACTCAACCTCTAATGCAATCATGCTCCTAGACTGAACTTACTCTAGATGAACTTAGTCTAATGCAACAGACAAATCAAGCAAAACAAACAATACAGAAAAGAAAACAGAAGAAAGCTTCAACTCCTCCAGCAGCTACTCAGTCCTCAGACTTCAGAGATCACTTGCTTTCCAGGTATCAACCCTACAACATGAGTATCAACTCATCTTCTCCCTTGAGCTTCAGCTTCTTTGATCAGCTCCACCTTCAGGCTTCACTATCTTCAGGGATCTTCAGGTATCAACTTGATCTTCACAAAGTCTTCAGACTTCAACAATCTTCAAGGAATCATCCTCTTCAAAGCTTCAACTTCTATCTCCAATGGCTCAAATGCTCCAGCAAACAAGATTCAGTCAACAAGATGAGGTGAGGATGTTACAGTGCTCACTGACTTCCAAAGGATGCCATTGAGGACTTAACATCAAAGGGAAAGGCTCTCTCAAAGTTCTACCTCAGAGGGCAAGGTCACTAATCCCTCCAAAGGAGAGAGGTGAATACCCTTAAGGGACTTCATGTCATAGAGAAGGAAGGAGGTGAACAAGACACTCCTTGTTTATTGAATGGAATTATTCTATCTAAAGCTCTACCTATGCACTTATGATCCTATAAACAGAACAAAGTCTAAAACTAAGCTCCTCTGCAAGGTCTTCAAGGCTTCCATGATGATCCACAAGGTCTTCAACTCAATCTTCAAGGCTCACACACTCAAAGAAGAAGAAAAACAAGCACAACAATACAAACTATGCCTTTAAGCAACACACATACTAACCATACATTCAAAAATCAATTAAAAATGCTAAAATACCATACAACATTCTAGTAAAATTTTAAGGGACTCTATACATACTTACCCTTAACCCATATATTCCCCATACACTAATATGGCCTATAAACCCCAAAACAAAATTGTTAAATCTACTTATACAACCTAAAACCCTAATTTGAGCACCTAAATGTCAAACAAGCAAACTATATCAAATTTTAACCTCCAAATTGTGAATTGAATCCTATGTGACCTATGATTCAATATCTAACTATGCCAAAAAGAATGGCTCAAAAATCCTAAGGGAAAGTCCTAAAACAAATTCTACAAAATTAAGGATCAACTAAAATCAATTAAAAATACTATTTACAAGAATAATATGCTAAAAATATTAAAAGAAAATAAAATGAGAATTTTATTTATTTACATTTTTCTAGACATGATTATGAATATGTGAAAAAAAGAAGAAGTGAAAAATATTAATTTTTGGATTTTATATGAATTTTTCTATATGCAAGAAATATAAAAGAAATTGAAATAAGAGAAAATGAAATAAAGGGATGGGGGGTGGCATGAGTAATGCGCCTCAGTTATTTTGACCATTGGGCCAGGAAAGGGTGGTGCAGATATTAAAATATTAAGGCCCACCTGCGCTCAGAAAATGAAAATAAAAAACAAAAGAAAAAGATGAGGAATGCGGTGCAGTTAGCAACGAATCTTAGTTCAAAAGTGGATTGGGCTCCGTGAGGGGGTGTGAGTAGCGAAGCTGATCCAGGCCCAGGATTCACAACTAATCCAAACGATGCGTTTTGGCTCTATTCTTTCCCTCCGCTTCTGAAATTCAATTGGAACCGTTGGATCAGATTAATGAGTCAAATAACCAGGGGTGATCCAACGGCTAATGGATCGTCTTCCCCAAACACATGCTAGGGTTTCACCAACACAGAATCCATGCGTGATTCTTCTTCAAGCTCGTGCTCCCTCCTTACTCAATGAAATTACAAATTTCCAAAGGCAAAAATGTTCTATTAATCACCAAGAACATGATGATACCCATGATCTTCCCTGAAACCTCTTGTATCGTTCTAACAGAATGCCCCATCATTAGGATTCCACCATTTCCCTCTGATATCAATCTTAATGGAACTTCAAACTAACGATCTAGAATTGTTCTACATGCTACCCTAGCCATTCTACACTATATCATATCCATTAAACAGCTTGCTATTGAATCTTGAAAAAATCGTGTCCTGCCATGAAACCTTATGAAACTTCCTCAAATTCTCAGAAAACAGTCCTCTACCTTATCTTAACAAGTCTAACCCTAGAACTATGATGGAATGCATATAAATAAGGTGATACGAGTAAAATCACCAACCTGTCAAGTTGTAATGGTGGATGTGGTTTCACTCCAATTCAATGCCTACAACCTTCCCTGGAAGATAAGAATTCTGTATGCAAAAAGATTGATGAACAATGCTTGAATCTTGTGTTTGATCTCAATATGCTTTTCTTGCAAATTCTTCAACAAAGCTTCAAATCTCCATGGATCTTCCTCTAACTCAGTATGCAAGTAATCATAAGGATCAGAAGAATGTGTTTGTGGAGAAGAAAAGAATGGAAATGGCAGAGAATGGAAGTTTGTTATGGAATTGCAAATGGAAAAATTTCACTCTTTTGCACTCTAACCTCACCAATCACCAACAACCAGCACCAACCTTTTTTCTCATGGTGATCTACCCTTCTTATAGCAATCCAAAGAAGAGTCTAGATTCATCTAGAAACTTATGGAATCATCTAGAAAGTTTTAGAACTTCTCTTGAAGTGGTACATTGGATATCCCTTATCTCATGCCTTAAGCTTGTCAAATTGGCTTTAAAATCTCCTTACAAGAGATATTGAGAAAGAATGAGTGAAAAACATGCACTTCCTTGCCTTTGGTGAAGTTTTGTCAAGTTGCCTTAATATGCAAGTAACAACATTACAAAGTAACCCCCATTTCTAGGCTTCAAATCAAAATTCTACTTGAACCATTGTTTTTAAAATAATGTTTGGAGTCAAAATGACATATTGGATGACCCATTTTGGATTTGTACATCTCCTAAACCAAAATTCCATTTCAACTTTTCAACTTATAAGTCATTTTTTAGGTCATTTTTACCCAATCATGAAAATCCTTTCTAAAAGCTTTTTCAATAACTCATGACCTCTTTTCTAGGCTTAAAATCCCATTTTGGACAACTTTGATGTTTTGAGTTTTTCCATTTGAGGCTTGGAAATAGGAGATATGGCCTTTGCTTAAAATGACCTATAACTGCCAAATGACCAAAATACCCCTGTCTTGTTCAAACCATAAGTTGAGTTCTACAAATCCTATCAAGGACTTCTAGTACTCTATAGAAATATAAGAAGATGCTATTCAACATTCATGTTGACCAAGAAATCATAGGAATCATCCTACTAGGGCAAAAGTTGTCTGCAAGTTGGGTGACTTTCAAGGACCCAGATTCACACACCTCAGCTGACCTGTAATTTGTCAAAACCATAACTTGAGCTCTGCAACTCCTATCAAGGACTTCCACCACTCAAATTAAAGCTAAGAACAAGCTATACAACATTCATGTTGTGGGGAAGATTAGATATCAATCACATCTTGAGCTAAAACTGCCTGGAAGATAGGGATCAAATTAGGGTTTTTTCACTGACAATCCTCAGAAACCCTAACTTGAAACTTCTCAAACTCCTCAATCATGATGAGTTGGTCTAGGAATCATCTTTATAACATCTCCATACATCATTCCATGATCTCATGGCCCTTGGATTAAGTCTCAACCTTCTCCAAATCTTCAGCTGACTTAGGGTTGACCCAGTCAAAACCCTAATTTCACCACTCATGGCTGAATCTTCTGAATTCTTGCACAATGACCTCTCTGGGCTTCATGATGGCTTTCAAGACATCTCATAGGCTTTCTCAAAGCCAAGTTCATTCTCAAAGTCTCTGAATCATCTGAGGAGTTCCCACAACTCTCAAGCTATGAAGCACACAACCCTGGTTTCAACCAATTCCTCTGAGGATCTTTTGAACTTTCTGATGAAGGTATCAACTTTCAAACACTTAATGAGTAAATAATTGTTGGTCAAATTTTAGGGTGCAACACCAGTCTGTGTTCTTGCATACTTCTTCTCGAAAGGAAATCCTAGTCAGGACTCTATCTTGAAATAGCTTGCCCCTGAATCTGCAACGATTTTGGAATGGACCCTACAGTCTTTGTATCCTGACGGCCAGACATGGACTGCTTCTACATTTCGAACCTCGAAGAGGTGTTTCAATAACATACTTTCGTGCTTCTAGGGCGACCTGCCCCGGTCTTGTGATAATCTTTTGCCCCTGATTGACGGGTTCGTGGAACAATGCCCATAGCTACGAGAGATTTGCCAAATCTTGACCTGATTGCCCCAGATTTACTGATTCTAGGATGACTGACCCTACCAGAATTAATCGATATAGCTTGCCCCAGTTCACGAAACATTTGGGCATTCTGCATTTTATCTTGATCAGACCTTCCACTGTAGGGATCTTTCGTTTCGGCATGCGTTTACTCGCAAGTAACACAAGTTGTTCTGCATAAAAGATATATTAAACGCAATGCATATGACAGTTTCAAAATCCAAGTCTGTTCACTGGAAAAAAAAAATATTTTGCGACATATAATGAATCAATTATCAAAATGTCAATATGAGAGCTGGTAAGAGGAACCCTTTTAGGAGTCAGTTCCGATGCGATCTTTACCGACGTATGCTCTTGACCAAACCTATTTCAATTAGGACTTTTTCGGGTTGTAATGTGGTCGGGTTCACGGTTAACAAGGAAAGACACAGGCTCAAAGTTTATTTTAACCCACCCATTCTCCATAATGTTCTCCAATCCTATGTTCAGCTAATCTGACTTCAGCGTTCACCTATTAGAGGTGGAATGATAGGAGTGATGGTTCAGGATACCACACATTTTTTTTTGAGTGACAGTCATTTGCTTTTCGTCTTTGGGTGCCTAGAGTCACACGACTTGGTCCTTTTCGAGGATTTTTCTTTTGATATCCTTTTTTTCGTTCTTTTGATTCCCTAATTTTTGCCTGGACTGAGTATCTTTTGAGATTCTTTTGATTTTCCAGTCCAGCGGGATGCCCCTATTTTTGCCTAAGTCATTTGTTTTCAAGCTTTGACTTAGCGGGCTTTTGATTCTTTTCGCTTTTCGTTTTTTTTTTTGAACAAGTCGTGTGACACGGGTTTGTCTGACTTTTTGTGGAATAATGTGACTGTTTCACTCTTTCCATTTAACCCTTGTGGTTTTTTAGGCACGACCTCCAGAGGTGTGATTGATCCTTGTACGGACACTCCTTTCATGATTCGAACGCTTGGTCAAACTAACTGAAACCTACCCTGCCCTGGGTTAAGATTTAGGGTTTTTTTTTATTTTCAAAAAAGAAACTCCTACTACTGGGCTCAAAAGGGGTTATCAAGGGATTATCTTCCTTATATCTCCGGTGTTTATGGATTGAAACAATGCCTGTATCTCATCAACAAGTTTTTTGTCCAAAAGCATACAATCAGAATATTATTCGTCATCTGTTCTCGTCATCCTCCCCGGATTCCTGCTAAAACAAGCATTAAGCATTAAGAAAGCAAAGAGTGAACACGACTGGATTAATTCAAAACATGCATATTCATTTCGTTTATCAATATCAATTGAAAAAACAATAAGTTTTAGAAGCGAAATTTGCAATTAGACAGAAAAGAAACTACAAATGCGAAGACATGAACAAGATAACATGAAAAATGTCGGTGTCTCGGAACTGGACTTCCTGCACTTTGTCTTATTGACGAGTCAACCATCCTCAGAAACTATTATCAGGGGTAGTCTACTGCTGTCTCGATCTTCTTTCAACGGCCCGATCAAACCTGGGAAACTTTTTCATCACCCCGACTTTCGCTTGTCTATGGCCTTGCACCACCTTGGGGACCTTATCAGAGAAGTTAATAACCCTACTGTCGATTAAATCTTGGACGTTATGCTTGAACGCGTGGCAACCCTCAATATCATGTCCGGGAGCCCCAGAGTGGAATTCACAGTGCCTGCTTGCATCATAACCATACGGAGGAGTGCCTGTTATTGGCGCCAGAGTTCTCTTCTCCACCAAGTTCAAACCCAGTAGTGTCTGTAACAAATCTGCATACGTTGAAGGAGGCTTTTCAAACACCCTCCTTGGTTTCTTTCCCCGAATTCTTTGTTGAGCCGGATACTGGCATCTTGTATGCTGCTGGCTTTGCTCGGACGATTCCTTAGGCTCACGCGTTATCATCCTTAAATTAAACCCTGGCATCGGCAACTGTTGTGGACATGGGGACTTAGCTTCCAGTGGCTCTGGGATATACCTCGATTCGTCTGCAACCTCTGGCGGAGAAATGGGAATATCAGTCCCTGAAACTTTTATACCCTCCGGTACAAACTCAATTGTTTTCTCATCCAGCAAATCCTGAATCTTATGCTTAAAAGCTTTGCAGTTTGCAATGTTATGCCCCGGTGCGCCGGAGTGGAAGGCACAATGGGCATTCAGGTCATAGTCTGGTGGCGGCTGCCCTGTCAGTGGAACCAAAATGCGGGGCTCAACCAGTTGAAGTTGGAACAAGATTTGCACCAGCTGATCATAATTCACTGGGATCTCATCAAATACTCTGTTAGAAAACCTCATCCTCTTACCACACCTCCTTGAATTATCCTGCAAAATCAATTGCGACTGCTGACGAGGAGAATCCTGAGCTTCGAACCGTGGAGAGGGTCTCTTAAGCCTATCATGCGTGGGTAATGGTCCTTCAGACCCCTGAGGAGCAATTAAGCCAGCCGCGTCTTCATACATTTTCCCTCCTTCTCTTCTGAGTACGTTCCTTAATATTTCAGCCATCAACCCTATTTGTGCCTTCAATCGGCAGTTCTCTTCTTCTAGCGTCTCTTGATTCGAGCGCAACACTTGCATATCTTTCGTGAACTGCCCCAGCTGGCCTCGAACATCAATTAATTCCGCTTGAACCTGCTCGATGTCTATCCCCACAAGTTGGCGTCCGAGGCCTGGGAGAAAACCTTGATTCCCTTGCTGAGCAAAATCGGCAGCCCTATCATTAGCCCGTATAATCAGAGGCTGCACCATATTCTGCAACTGTTCCTGACTCTTGGCCATGGCTTCCATTACCTGTATGAACTGCATCATGTTGTTGCGCACCTCTTGCATCTCAGTCTGATCCTGACTCATGACTTCCTTACTGCTGTTTCTGGTTGAATGTCAGGGAATTCTTCGGTCGCTAATCTTGGAGGACCTGGAAGATACAGGAGATGAGATACAGTTTAATAATTACCTATAATGCAATATGAATGTAAATGCAATGCAATATGTGTCTGTGCATTAGGGAATGTCATTCCCTGATTCTAGTGCGAATGTGCCAGTGCGGTGCCAGTGACAGCAATACGAAGATCGGAGCTGAATCATAGAAAACACCTCATATATTGCAGAGAGATCCATTAAGCCAAGAATACAATATCAATGCGTACAACAAGAAGGCATGACCTCAACCAACAATCCTGGTGATGGTCAGCACTATGCAAATAAAGCATCAATACATGAAACAATCAAGTACACTCATAAGCCTGATACTCTTCTAGCAACGTCTTAGTCTCTGGGTGACTTGGTCGGGTAAGCAGACCCTCAACAAGTTGATTTCTTCATTTGAGAACACGCCGCACGTCACCGGCAGTTTCCTCCCATGCCCCTTCTCCGAAGCGATCCTCTAGCTTCCGCTTCTGAGACACAGCTTCGTCCCTGCCTTTGATGGCCTTGTTCAATGCATTCTGGAGACTATACCTGGTCATCATCTCTTCTTAATACTTCTTAATGCTAGCCTTCAACTGCTCTTCGAGTTCGGAAATTTGCTGCTTCAATTTATCTTCCCTCTTTTTATTGTTGGTTAGCGTAGCATTCCAAGTCTTGTTACAAGAAGAGATTTCTCGGTGAGCGGCATCGAGTGCTTTCTTTTTGGACTCCAGCATGTCATGGGAGCTTCTGAACTCTTGACCCAGACGTTCACGCTTCTTTTTCTCTTCAGTCAACTCAGTACCTAGTCTGTTTACTAGCTCGATCTGCGGTTGGAAAGCATGCACAACCTTGTTTTTCTCGCTGCGCATCTGAGCCAGTTCTTGTTCTAACCCTTCATTGACCTTCATCTAGGCTTCTTTTTCTTTAACAACTTGCTCGTAGGCCTCCCTAGTGACAGTAGTTGGTTCTTCCACCGGAATATGAACAGGGACTGGTGCAGCCGGAAATGGCATCAGCAACTGTCTTGCTCTCTCTTGGATCCAAGCTTTGTAGGGTGCATAAGCCTGACAATCATTCTTCCCTAACAGTGGCTTCCCTCTTCTGTTAATACGCGTCCATGCGTGCTGAAGCTTGGCTAGTAACTCTCCCTTCAAATCACCTGTGAAGTACAGAGATTCCTGTACTTCTTCCTCCTTAGGCGGGTTCTTCAACGCATATCCGAACTGGCGAACGAACAGAGACGGGTTGTAATTGATACACCCTTTTCTTCCTATCAACGGAACATTAGGATACCCAGAACAACTGAAAATAAGCTCAGACCCCAACAAATCTCGGTCAAACCATTCAATGTCTTCAGAAGATAGCCTCATCAAGCGCTCTGGCCAATCAGCGGTAGTTGCACTATCCACAAAAGGTCCCTTCAGGGGAAGATGGCTCTTAAACCACATGTACAGCAAAGGCACGCAACAAGAGACATTCTTGCCTCTCCTGTTCTCATTTCGGTAGTTCATCGAATGGTAGAAGTCCCCGATCAATGTTGGTACAGGGTTGCCAGCAGCAAACAAATGAAATGCATCCATGTCCACGAAGTTCGGGAAATTGGGAAACAGTACTATCCCATAAATGCATAGAGCCAAAACAGCGTTAAAGACCACCCAACATCCGTTCTTGGCGTATTCTTGAGCCTTACCCACCAGAAACTGGAGAGAGAAACCTGGAACCCCGCGCCAAGAAGTCATCAACAGCTCAGAAGCATTCATGTGCAAGACCTTAGCTAAGTCCTCCAACTTGGGCTCAGCAGCAGAGTGAATAAAGGGAACCTTATTCTGTACTGGCAACTCAGTAAACTTTACATACTCCTCAATGGTAGGCCCCAAAATAAAGTCAGCAAATGTGAAACACCTCAAAGTCGGGTCATAGAATTGCATCAGCGTGTACAACCCATTCAGTTCATCATCAGTTGACTTGCGAACCAATCTCAACAACCGTCCGTAACTCTGCCTAAAGCTTCTACGGACATCCTCATCAGCAAGAGAAATCAGACCCAGGATGGGAGTAATATCAGGAACAGGTAACTTGTAGGCAATTGTCATCCTCAAACCAGCCATGATCAATACTCAGAAGTCCGAACACTAGAACCAGGGAATATGCAAATGCACCTGCAGCACAGACACACGTTAATGGGATGCAATGATAATGATTATGCAAACAATGCAATGCAAGTAACATGCAACAGGGACCAAATGCCATAGCTGAGAAGCCTGAACCATATCAACAAGTCTCAGATAGACTCTCTAAAATTCCTCAAACCCTGGTCTCAGATAGACCCAATACAAAGCTCCAACAATGGTCTCAGATAGACCCTATAACATAACTCCCACTAGTCTCTGATAGACCTCAACCATAACTCTGACTGGTCTCTGACAGACCTCAAAACTACCCATAAATATCCCGGATCTCAGATCAAGAAATAACCGGTATCTGAAGTTCTAGTTACCTGCATAACCCCAAAACCCTCTCACAGGTAGGTGTCCTAGTAACTGACAAAGGTATGGCATCCTATGCGGTCGTCGGCGTCACAGACTTTCAGGGTTGATGATACGATTCCCAGAAGGAGTGGCATCATCAAATCCTGAAGAGGCCTCACTTAGCCAACTTCCAAATGATCGGTTCCCAGAGTCGACAATCCAACTAACCAGCAACCCGAGCCACCCAAAGGGCAGGACAGGAGGCCAACCAGAAGAACCTCGTCTGAGTGTGGATTTCGTGGGACACTAGGACATGCAAAGCACGTGCGCGCCCACTAATTTCCACTCTAATTCTAGGTGCACTCAAGCCCAGGTCCGACTTATCTCTCAATCATAGAATCACCCGTCACACCCAAATACAACAATAATAATCATAATATAATGCTGAAAGTAAATGACGAAAATATAAACCCATACAAAATCCTCGACGGGAAAACAAGCGCTAGGATTGACTCTCTTAAGGGACGTTGGATCCCAAATGCATAAGGAACTATCGCAGTCCTTAGCAGCCAGGGGATGTTGGGTCCCCAGCAGAGTCGCCAGCTGTCGCTACTGCGAAAATCGGCGCCGGCTGAACAGAAGAGTCGCCACCGTGCGTTATTTATCCCACAGGAGGGAAAGGAAACACTCAGAGTAAACCTAGCGCAAAGACGAGAAAGGTATGGTCATCGCAACCAAAACCTGGATTCGGGAGTCGGTTACGCAAGGGGAAGGTATTAGCACCCCTCACGTCCGTCGTACTCGACGGGATCCACGCTTGTTTTCGGGTATGGATTGTTATTTCTATCTACTCTACAGGTCAGGGGTTGAAAGAAAAGAAAATGACTCGGCAAAGTATCACACTTTATGCCTACGTATTCCCGTCTGGAACGAGAAATCAGAGTCAACGTAGTTCGCCTACCTACGGGAAAGGAGGGGAAGGTTGCTCGCTAGGATATCACATCCTATGCCTACGTACTTTCATACAGCATGAAACATCAGAGCAAACGTAGTTCGGGCCACGTACGACACAAGTCTGTCTTGATTGTTTTTATTCCTTCTGAAAAAGGGTTTTTCTGATTAGCAGTCCAAGCGGACAAAAATGACGTTTTGATGAGTTCACATTCTTTTACGGAAGAAGTGTCTTTTATTGTGTTTGAAATATTTATTGTGTTTTTCTGTTTGTTTTGAGAAAGAAGAGACAGAACTCTAACCTACGGTTGCGAAGGGGACCAAACTATCCTAATGTTATCATGCATGGGTTAAGACCTAATGTCTATCATGCTCCTCTCTTGCACAGAGAGAAACAGAGATCCTAAGGGATAAACGGAAACAGAAACAATAGCATATATACAATAAAACAGTAAAATGCATGAATGCAACAATACAAGCGAGGCAAGGGAGTCCCACTCAACCTCGAACCTAGAAAACAACAGGCAAAAGTGAACAGAATTCACTTTCAACCTACAGGTTAAACAGCAAACAATACAGTCAGGGAAAACCAATCAATACATCAAGAATCAAAAACAGCAAAAATAAACAGCAACAGCAGCTCTGCATCAACATCTGTCTTCAAGTCATCTCCAAACAGCTGCAAGCTTCAAGCAAGCCTCAGTCTTTATCCTCACAGCCTTCAAGCAAGGTCTTTGTCTTCATCTCCAATGGCTTTTCTTCAAGTCTCAATCTCCAAGATGAATATCAGTCAACAAGAATGAACTGGGATGGTTAAGCAATTAGTTGACCACCAAAGGTGGCAAACAGACTGATAACAACACATAGAATATTTCTCTCAAGAGTTCTATCTCTTAGACACTATCACCAAGCCTTCCAAAGGAAGGGGGTGAGTGTCTTAGAGAGACTCTGCATCATAGAGAAGGATGGAGGTAAACAAGACCTTCCATGTTTATGAACCAAGTTTGCTACTCTAGAGCTCTGCCTAACTCCTAGATCTTATAGCCTTCAACAGCTGCCAGCAAGATGCTCTTCATCAACTCCAGAGGTTGGTCTTCATTCTTTTGATCTCCAATGGCCTTCATCAACAAGGTCTTCAGCTCTCCCAATCCCCAAGCAAACCCAATACCCCACACAGACAAATGAAATAACCCTAGAGAGGGCACACCACACAGTCAATCAAATACAAGCTGTATACTGATAGTACTAGTAGAATAGGGGATACCTAGTAATTTCTAAGGGATCTATTATCTACCCATAACCCCTATATTCCCATACCCCAAAGATTCAAACTATAACTCCTAAAAGAATTGATTCATCACACCTATGTTATCTCCTAAACCCTAGTTTTGGTTCTTCTAATCATATCTAAACAAATCATCTAAAATTTTAATCTAAAATCATGAATTAAATTTTATATACAAGCTAATGGTCTAAGCTAATCAACCTAAAAAGAATGGGTCAAAAATATTAAAGCATCTAATCAAACTAAAATCAACAAATTCATGCATTAAACTAAACATTTAAAAAGTTATTTAAAAGAAAAATGCATGAAAAAATATTAAAACAAAATGAAATGCCATTTTTAATATTTGATATTTTTCTTAACAGAATTATGAACAATATACAAAAACAACCAATTAAAAATAAGCATTTTTCTATTTGTTATGAATTTTTGAAGAATTAAAAGAAATTGAAAGAAATTAAAATGAGTTAATTGGAAAAGGGGTGCAGTGAGTAATCAATTCTGTTGAAATAATAGGATGGGCCCAGACTGGGGGGCGCGCCTAGCAATGCGCGTCTGGGCCCAATGCATTCAGAAAACACAACAAAAAACAAAAAGGGAACCGGTGCATAAAGTAAAAGTTTCAGTTGTAATCTCATTGGGCCTGGCAACTAGGGGTACGAATAGCAACATTTGCAAAGCCCAGTCAGAAAGAATAAATGAAACGGTGCGTTCTGTGCACCCTGAGTTCCCTCCAAACTTCAACTTTAAACCATGGCCATACGATTAAGATCTGAGTCCAAGTCAACATGGTCATCCAACGGCCTTGGGTTCGTCTTCAACCTTGGAACCCTAGGGTTTCAGAAAAACCTCACCATGCACGAATTTTCAACAGCTCTGTTCTCCTTCAACTCTCAATGAAATCACACGATGCAAAGAGCAAAATTGATCCATTCTCCTCCCTCTACACAACCATGGCAATAACTTTCCCTAAAACTCACTCAAAGTCCAAACCCGATAGCTAGAACATTCTGATTCCACCATTATTCACTGATATCAAACCTTCCAATTTCTTCTAAATCTTACCCTAACACAATCTACACTTCATGCTGATCAAATTAAGCTACATATCCAAGATTATAGTGCAATATTCTAGATGTTATAAACCCTAACAGATTTGGTACACCTATGGCAACTTCCATGAAACCTTCTCAAACTCACCAGGATTAATCATCTAACCTAACCTAACAATTCTAACCTAATAAATCTCTAACATGCTAACTAAATCAAGCAATTCGAATGGATTACCAACCTGGTGTAAGTGATGAAAACAGGTGCTGAATTCTTCAAATCCAATGCTTGCAATGATCTGGATTTGATCAATGAACTTGATTCTGAGTTCTGTATGCAAAAGTTCTTGTTCAAGCCTCTTGAATCTTGCAATCCCAACTTTCTTGCACCTTGGATGATGAAATTGGTAGCACGAATTCTTTCTCAATTCAAACAAATTCTTATGTGAATTCTGATCCTTGAATGATCTAGATGACGATGAGATCAAGAAATTTGGAAATTGATGGAGATTTGATGAAGTTTGAGATGCTTTTGCAAAAATGGAAGAATGAAGTGTAACTTGGTATTGTGAACAAATGAATCACCAACCCATGCATGAAGCCTCTCAATTCAATATATAGATGACAATGGACCTTTCTAGAACTTTGTAGAAACTTCCCATGCACACTTTCCTTTGGATTTTGATTATGTAACTTCTTTTGTAAGTAACCAAGCATAACTTTCAAATCTTGAACCAAACTCAAAAATACACTTTTGCCAATGTTCTTAAAACATTTTTTCCAATCAAAATGACCTATAATTTCATCCCATTTGGCCAAATTATGAAAAATCTCAATTTTAGGTCATTTTTTATTCATTAAATTCACCAAATTTGAAACCTTGAGCTATGAGCCTTTCCAATATTTCATGATCACTTTTCTAGACTCAAAATGTCATTTGGAGCAAGTTTGATGTTGTGAAGTTTTTCATTTGAAGCTTCCTTGTATGAGTTTTGGGCATAGGCTTGAAATGACCTGTAATTCTCAGATGACCAAAATACCCTTTGCTTGCCAAGACCATAAGTAGAGTTCCACAAATCATATGAAGGAATACCATACCTTTCTAGAAAGCTAAGACAATGAGGAACAACTCTTATGTTTACCAGAAATTTATTTGAAATCTCCTTGAGGGGTAAAAGTTGCTTGGAAGACAAGTAACTTTCACAGACAAAATTTCAGATACCTCAGATGACCTGTAACTTGCAAGGACCATAACTTGAGTTCTATAAATCTCCTTGATGTCTTCCACCACTCAAATTAAAGGTCTTGAGATCCTCTACAAGTTTCATGTTGACCAAGGATCCATTTGAAGCTTACATTTTGACTTATCTTGCTTGGAAGTTTGACCTAAACTAGGGGATTTTACACAGAAACCCTAATTTAGAAACTCCTCTTCTTCTTGATTTCTCTTGATTTCTTCTTGGCACATCACCATATCCTTGTATACATGTCAAATGATGAACCTCACATCTCTCAAATAGACCTTGATGCCTTTCAATCAATCATTTGACCTAGGGTTGACCCAGGGTTGACCCAGATGAAACCCTAGTTGACTGTCTTCAACTGCAACTCTTGTGATCACACCAATGACTTGTCTCACTTTAAAAATGGCTCTCCATGTATTCCATGATGTCTACATACCCTCCATGCTCAACTCACAGCTCACAATTTCTTTGATGATCTTCAAATACCCTCAGATAGGAGATAGATGCACTGCTTGATCCAATGACCTCTCTAGGTTTCAATTTCTTTCTGATGACTTGGATATGCTTGAATTTGAATAATAACCTCTTGATAGGCTCATAGAGATGAGAATAGTAATTGGTCCCCTGTTGGATGACTTGCTATGCTATGCTATGCATATGATTAGACTATGTACATGACTCCATATGCAAATGCTAATGCAATAAACCAAGTGAAATAGGTTGAGCAAATTTTAGGGTGCAACAATGTGAAAATTATCTCTTTGCCTGTATGGTATCCAGACCATGACATGTTTCAATTGATGCAGTTCCTTGAATGGTGTCCAGACCTTAGCAACTGGTGATGTGTTTTCTTTTAGCCATTGTGGTATCCAGACCACGGCTCATGTTATCACCCAGCAGTGTCGTCGGACTTCAGTTGGTCATGTTGTTTTGAATCTTGATAAGTATATTTGGTGAGGTATTTCTTTGTTCGTTGAGCATTCAGGCTCCGGTTATTTCGTCGAGCATTCAGGCTCCAGTTTTTTATGTCGAGCATCCAGGCTCCGGCTTTTACGTTGAGTGTTTAGACTCCAGCTTTTACGTTGAGTGTTCAGACTCTAGTTTTTGCGTTGAGTGTTCAGACTCCGGCAAATTTCATTGATTCATTTTGTTCGTTGAATATCCAGATTCTGGCAATGTGAAATAATATGTTTTTAGCCTGTATGATATCCAGACCATGGCACAATATTTTTGATGGACGAGTTCATCTGATCATGTGTTTCCCCAATCAGAGTTACTTGGTTAAGTTTCTCTTTCCTCCCTGCTAGAGTTGCTTGGTTAAGTTTCTCTCTTCCCTAACGGAGTTTTTCTGGTGATTTATCAAGATGTTCTCAACTTCGGTTGAGCCGGCCTTCGGGTTCGATGCTCGCTTTTATTTAGCGAATGCCTGCTGGTTAGCAGAAGATTAATCGTTATTGATCCAGCCTTTGGGTTCAATGCCTGTGGCGTTACACAGATGCCTGCTGGTTAGCAGAAGATCAATCATTACTGATCCGGTCTTCGGGTTCGATGCTTGCTTTTATTTAGGGAATGCCTGGCGGCGATGCCAAATATCCTTACCTTCGGGTTCGATGCTCGCTTTTATTCAGCGAATGCCTGGCGGCGATGTCAAGGGTCCGTGTCTTGAGATTTAATACATGTGTTTCTCAGCATTGTGTTGATCTGGCGACGATGTCAGACGTTTATCAGTTCTACAGAAGTCTGGCAGCGATGTCAGATGTTCGTCAACTTTCTGTTTGTCTGACGGTGATGTCAGATGTTTGTCAGTTTTCCATTTGTCTGGCGGAGATGTCAGACGTTTATCATCTTTGTGGTTGTTTGGCGGCGATGTCAGACGTGTATCAATGTTGTGTTTGTCTGGCGGCGATGTCAGATGTGTTTTTGACTTAGCATCGATGCCTGACAGCGATGTCAGATGATCTTTCCGACTTATTGTCGACGATTTGAAAATTGTCAATCAAGCAGCTTGTTGCCGTTGCAACCATTCCTCCAGTTACTTCCAAAGATCTTTGTTCCAATATATTAGAGTTTACAGTTCTGTTTTTGCGGTTGGAAAATTTCCGGGTTCTTTGATATTCAACCGTCTTTTACCTTTGAATGTTTAAAAGCCGTTCGTTTTCAACCCTTCAGGTCCAAGCCGTTTGAATAGGGGCAGCTGTTGTACCCCAAAATTTGACCAACCCTTTCTCGTAATTTGGCTTATGTTTCGTTTCATTTTGCATTTGCATCTGCATACCGCATACTGTGTATTTTTTCAGCCGAATGGATTTTATCGGGATTACAACCCTCTCTCTCGTGTTTCAGACGCTTCAAGCCAGTTTAGATAAAAAGGTTTATTTTGGAAGTGGTGCTCTTCCCGGTGATTCGATCTTCGCTGTTATTTTTGGGATATTTCGGTATCCGTATTTTTACCGTTTATTTCGTTGCACTATCGCATTTTATATTTACCAATTTAATTTTCTAGATTTTATTTCTTAATTTTTAGCATAGAAAATAGCTTTTAAATAGTTTTTATCTTTTATTTTCTATTTTAAATATTATTAGTTTTTTTTATAGATTTTAAATAGTTTTGTCTATTTTTAATAGTTTCTAGAATATTAATTGTTTTTAGAATATATTATGTTTTATGGATTCTTTTAGTTTCTTTTATTAGAATTTATTAATCTAATTTCATTTGATTTAGATTTTTTAGATTAAATTTTAATTAGGATATTGTTTTGTTATCATTTAATATTAGGATTTCAAGATTTGGTTTTATCTTAGTTAATTAGAAGGGTCACGTTGCATTAATCCATTTTCTAAATCAGCTTTTAAAATCACCAACTTTGTCTTTAATTAATTGATTTTAGTTAGGTTAATTGTCATCATTTCGTTTTCAGCTTTATTAGTTTTAATATCCAGGTTTAATTAATTAATCAGATTTTAATATCAGTTTTGTCTTTAATTTAGTCCACTAATCCAGATTTTGCAGGCCATGTGTCACTTGCTGAAGGTATAAATACAATGTGCACTCTCTCTCATTATTAATGGCACGTGTCCCAAGTTCTGACGCACCACCCCACAGGCTGCCACCTCACATCACTCCCCATGCAAACACCGAGCCACTTCACCGGCAAAATCAAACACCATCAAACTCACCGGAATCTCGCCGGAAAACCCAGCAACCTCACCGGAAAACTCATATCTTCATCCAAGTTCTTCGTGTTCATAATAATTTTCCAGAAAATATCATCAACATTCATCAAACTTCAAACACTTTTTCTAGATTTCCCCAAGAACATTCATTATGTTCATCGTATATTCAAACCTTCATCCAGTTTTTCCAGAGAATCATAAGATCTTCATGCGATCGTCATACTTTTCCCAGAAACTCAACAATATTTTTCAGATCTACAAACCTCCAAATCAAACTTCATCACAAAATACAACAGATCTTCCATCACCATAACATAACCTTCATCAAGATCTGCAACAACTCCAGATCTACGTTCATCTTTTCACCACCTTCAAACTTTTTTTTCCAGAAATTCATGAATCTTCATACGATATTCATCCACCTTCATGTTTTTCCAGAAATTCATAGATCTGAACTCAACAGGTTTCCTTCAAGCCTTCATGGATCTTCTTCCGTACCTTCATTAATAACCTGCAAAACTTAGATCCAAACTCACCCTCACCTTCAACATGCATCTCCAAATCTCTGATCCACCATTTTTTCAAACCGCCATGAATGAAGAACTCTCCAACTCCAGCTCTACTCTCATTATCCTCGGATTCAACAAACACGAACACAAACACGATCTAGGGTTTGAGTGAAGGTGTTCGCCTCAAAACGGAAAAGAGAAAGGTGGAATCAACCACCTTCGATTCGAAAATCATATTGTGTTCTTCAACTTCTACCGTGAATAAAACTCCACAAATCTCTGAAAATCCAATGTCAACTCCGACTTCTTCCACCATTCAATTTAGAGGAGATTGAGAATGAATTGAGATGAAGGAGAAGTAAAGAAGAAGGTGTGCATTTTGTAACGCCCCGATTTCAACTATTCCTTTTTCGTTGAGTCCTTTTTGGTTTAATTGGGCGAATATTATTTGAATGTGGAAATTGTGTGGAAATATGTTAAGTTTGCATATTATTCTATTTTAACCGATTTTGGGAGTTTTCGGAGAAAATAGTTTGGAGGGTATTTTGGACATTTCCTATTTAATGTTAAGTGAGATATTTTATGAGATATGGAATTAGTTGATGTTTTGGAAAATAATGAGAAAGATATTAAAGAGGAAATAAAAGAGAAAGAAAGATAGTAAGAAAGGAAGGAAAGAAAAGAGAAAGAAAGAAGGAGAAGAGAAAGAGGAGAGAAAGAAGAGGAAACTTTGGAAAACATCAAGATCAAACCCTAGCTTGCGATTAATCAGGTAAGGGTGTGAAACTCCATCATCTCTTTAATGTATATGATTGTATGTGTATGTGTTTGGATTTTGTAGAGTTTCTACTCTTTTTCCACTTAGGTTAGAAGTTGGTTTTGTGAGTAGAATGAGGTTTTAATCGGTTAGAACTCGGATTAGACGATGTAGTTTAGTCGGGTGATGGTAGGGTTGTGCCACTGAGACTGGTTTGGATTTAATCGGTTGGTTGTGTGGAGTTTGGGCTTTGGAACAGCCATGGAAGTTCTGTCTTCGCAGGCTCGCCAGGCGAATGGCAGCGAAGCTTCGCCAGGCGAAGCCCAACGAGCTGCAGCGAAGCAAGTCAGAAGCAAACACCCTGTATTCGCTGGCAAGTTCGCCAGGCGAGGTTAGTTGGCGAAAGTTCGCCAGGCGAGTGTGTAGTGAGCCTCAGCGAGTAATTCCAGAATAAATCCCAGTGGTCTTCGCTGGCAAGTTCGCCAGGCGAACGAAGTAGCGAAGGTTCGCCAGAGGCTTCGCCAGGCGAAGGTTAGCGAACACAGCAACATATTTTTCTTTCTTGTGTTTTCCATTCGTGGATTGGTTGTGTGGTTTGGTTGCGATCATTCCTTGTTTGAGATGATTAATTATATGTTGTTATGTGTGTTGTGGGTAGCCGTATGGCGTGAATCCTAGTTTATGAATTGTGAAGTGTGGAATGTGGCCGTTTGGTATTTTGGTGCATTACTTGAATGTAATAGAAATGCATGATGAGATTATATGATGACTGTATGTATGTATTGTGATATGTATATATAGTGGATGCATAATGAATATATGCAATGAATGTGAAGAATGCATAAGCATGTTCGCAAACGTGGTTGCATTTCAAGAAGTGTATGAAGTACATTCTTGTGTTGTTGACTCTTAGGAGAGTCTGATGAGTGGTGTGACTCTTAGGAGAGTCTGATGAATGAAGTGATTCCTAGGAGAATCTGATGAACGAATTGATTCCTCGGAGAATCTGATGAAAGATGCGATTCCTCGGAGAATCTGATGAACAGTGTGATTCCTTGGAGAATCTGATGAACGGTGTGATTCCTCGGAGAATCTGATGAACAGTGTGATTCCTCGGAGAATCTGATGAACGGTGTGATTCCTTGGAGAATCTGATGAAAGATGCGATTCCTCGGAGAATCTGATGAACGGTGTGATTCCTTGGAGAATCTGATGAATGGTGTGATTCCTCGGAGAATCTGATGAACAGTGTGATTCCTCGGAGAATCTGATGAACGTTGTGATTCCTTGGAGAATCTGATGAACGGTGTGATTCCTCGGAGAATCTGATGAACAGTGTGATTCCTCGGAGAATCTGATGAACGGTGTGATTCCTTGGAGAATCTGATGAACGGTGTGATTCCTCGGAGAATCTGATGAACAGTGTGATTCCTTGGAGAATCTGATGAATGGTGTGATTCCTCGGAGAATCTGATGAATGGTGTGATTCCTAGGAGAGTCTGATGAGTGATGTGATTTCTAGGAAGATCTAATAAGTTATAGGATACCCATGAGGGGTGGGAGTGAATTGATTCTTAGGAGAATCTGACGGACGATTAAGTCGATAATGTGCTGCATTCGCGTAGAGTAGCGAGTTGGCCTCTATGATTTGCGTGTTGACATCTGTGCATGATGTATGGCGAAATAAGCATGTTGTGTATGTTTATTAGAATAATGTGAAAGGTGTGAATGACATAATGAAATGCTTGAAGATATATATATATATATATGTATATATATGTATGAATGAATATATGTATATATGTATATGTGTGTTCCTGAATGTTCCTGAATGGATATAAACCTTAATGATGCATATTGTTTATGCTTGATGTTCTATTTGTAAATAGACTTTAGTGGATACATTGCGATGTACGATGTGATTCGTGGTGAGAAAGTGTAAGATGCATGATTGTGGATATGATATATATATATATATATATATATATATATATATATATATATATATATATATATATATATATATATATATATATATATATATATATATATATATATATATATATATATATATATATATATATATATATATATATATATATATATATATATATATATATATATATATATATATATATATATATATATATATATATATATATATATATATATATATATATATATATATATATATATATATATATATATATATATATATATATATATATATATATATATATATATATATATATATATATATATATATATATATATATATATATATATATATATATATATATATATATATATATATATATATATATATATATATATATATATATATATATATATATATATATATATATATATATATATATGTATATGTATATATACAATTTTATGCATTAACTGTTATGATATTGTTTCTCACCCTTCTGCTGTTTTATAATGCTCTATGAGGCATTGCAGATTAGATTACTGGAGATCTTTTGTGAGGCGTGGCTTCATCCTTTAGTTGGTCGACTCTGATATGTAGCACCGGGTAGCTAGGAGTTGTTTTTGTTTCTTTTGTGATGCATGTGTATATGTATCTGCTGATGAAAGTTATGTAACCATGTTGGTTGATGATTTGTATATATGTATACATGTGTTAGAGAATTATGAAATATTTGGATGTTCCGCCTTTGTTCTAGATATTTTATCGTGGGTGTTACCCCGTTGTTGCATATCATTATATATGAGCAGGTGTTTTATATGTGTGATTTTCGGATAATGTGGCATGTCCCTTTTATACCGTTTTATAAACTTACTCTGATGAAATTTTGAATTTGTGCCTAAATAATTAATTGTATTATTTGGGGGTATAGAAAGGGGGTGTTACACATTTGGTAAGTTTGATTTTGGAACGAATCGAGAGTGAGGGACGGAGACAACGACGACAGAGTTGGGAGTTGACGGCAAGGTTGAAGAAGAGGGGGCTAGGGTTTGCAAACGGCGGTTTAGGGTAATTGGAGAGGAAGAAGACCTTGCTATTTGACATTAGGTTAGTCATTTTTTTTGTTTGTTGTGTTTATTTGGATCCATACCCCCTATTCCGTTGATACACCCCTCCCATATTGTTGCTGTTTGTGATTGTGGTTGGGCTCAAAGCCCAACCGTGTGGATCACCTGGACTATCCCCCCTATCCTACTGATATACACCCCCTGTTTCCATTATTTTTTAGTTTTATTTTGTACTACATTTTGATTGTATAAAATTTTGGATATTGTTTTAAATTCTATTTTGTAAATATACTTTACTATTTTGATTTTAGAAAATTCATAGTATAGTTTTATTTTTTAGAATATTATATTTTACATAGAATTTTATATTCTATTTTTATATTCAATTTCTTCTTTAAATTTCTTTTAGAAATTAATTTTCTTTGTAGAAGTTTATTCTTATTTCCATTTGTCATTGGACTTTTCACCTCATTTTCATTTTGTAGGTCGATGATGAGACCTCCGTAATTCGTTATTAATCAAATTGTTGATGGATAATGTAGGATATGAGACCATTCCTTTCTCTCCTCTTCTCTCTTCTCCTTCTGATTTTATTTTGACTTTCTTCTGTGCTGGTCTGTGTGACACGATTCAATTGGAGAATGATCCTCAATATCATTTCTCTATCTTGTCTTTGACACGGAAATCAATACACAACCTCCTATAGCTCGACTTCTCTTATAAGTCGAGTTACGACGGTTCAACGTCACATTGGTTCTGATTCGAAACGTCTTCATCAAGGATCAAAAGAGGAAAGCTTGGAATAGAGCTTGCACGCAAAAGTAAAGGGTTAACGGAACCACTCCGTTCGGTAACATTATTTTTATTTCATCTCTTTCATCTCTTTTATTCAACTGCCGAGTGTTGTGAGTAAGCGTTAGATACATGGGAAATGATGAGTGAGTGGCTTCCTCTCACTCGTCTAGAATGTTTAGAATACATCCTTAGGACGATATGCGACGCATTTGCTCCTACGTCTTAGGATTTTGCGTGTGCGTCTCGATCCGAGCTTTTTCTCTCGCATCCTGGCGATTGAGACTCCCTTTTTCTCTCGCATCCTGGCGATTGAGACCCTCTTTTCTCTCGCATCCTGGCGATTGAGATCCCTTCTCTTGCCCCCATGCAATCGAGACTGTTTTTCCGTAGTTGGCCGAACTACGACTGCTCTGATCTCTCATACCTGTTGAGAGTACGTAGGCATAGGATTGCGGTAATCCTAGCGAGCACTTTTCCCGTTTTTCTGTAGTTAGCTGAACTACGGCTGCTCTGATCTCTCATACCTGTTGAGTGTACGTAGGCATAGGATTGCGATAATCCTAGCGAGCACACTAACAACTAACTTCTCTTTTCTCTCGCTTCCGTGCGATCGAGACTTTCCCGTTGACGACTAATTTCCCCTTTCTCTTGCCCTAGCGCAATTGAGACCAACCCGTAGTTCTAGAACCCTTAGGTCCCCGTACCTTTAAACCAACGACATACTATGTCCGTTCTTGTCGCTACTCAAAAAATGCATCGCGCAACGACGGGGAGGCGAAAAAGAAAGGACAGAAGAGTCGCCATCGAACTTTATTTATCCCATGAGAGGAAAGGAAAATATCGAGAAAACCTTAAGAAAGAAATGGATAAGATGTTCTCGCAACCAAGAATGGGTTCGGAAGCCGGTTATGCAAGGGGAAGGTACTAGCACCCCTCGCATCCATCGTACTCGATGAGAACCATTTGCTTGTCGATGTGTGATTTTATTTGCTTAAATATTATGCTATAAAAGAGTGTTCCAAAGGGGGGAGCAAAGGGATTGAAACGGGAAAATGAGAGGTTAGGAGGAATGAGAGAACGAGGAAGCAAAGAGAAAGAACAGACTCGATAGGACTTCGCAGTCCTAGGCCTACGTATTCTCAAAAAGCATGAGAAAGTCAGAGTCGACGTAGTTTGGGGGACTACAGATATGGGGGGAATATGCTCGGAAAGGAATGTGTCCCTTGTGCCTACGTATCTTTACTCAAAAGAAGTAAAGAATCAGAGCAGCCGTAGTTCGACCTACGGTTTATTAATGTTTTTTTATGGATGATGCTATCGTGCGTATTCTAGTAGTTTAGGTGTTTTACTGCTCGCATGTGAGGAGACTTAGGCGTTACCTGTTTGCGGTAGAACGGACGTAACATATCCTTTTGTAATGATTAGATTTTCTCCATGCGAGGCAAGATGTCATATTTGATTGGTTGAATTGTTTTTAGAGGCGAGATAGATCTTCGTATAGTAACCCCTTGCGGGTAGTACCCAATTCTTTATCTCAAAGTTTTGGTTATGAAAATGGTGTGGCGAACGTAGCGTCTTCGTATTGAAAGACGAGTATCAAGACCACACACACTACAGTGAGTATCCTGACACTCGGAGAGGAAGAAAACTACACTTAATCCTCTCTCTTTAATTCAATACAAAGAGAACTTCGTTCTCTTATTAAAGATGTTTTGGTTTTGAATGGTAAGTGCTTTTGCGACGGTAAACCCTACCGTAAATGTCAAGCACTCGGGATAGGAGAAGGCCTACGCCTAACCACTCCACGACCATTCAAGTTTTTGTTATGAAAAGAGTTTGAAAATGCACTCGATGCGGGACCGAGGTTTTAGGTGAGAAAAGAAGCAGAAGGAAGTTGTGGGAAGAGGTGCGGAAAGAGATAGGTGATAGATAAAGTCGCGTCTTTGTATCGGAAGAGGAGTATCGAGACCACCCATACTACAGTGAATATCCTGATATTCGGAGAGGAAGAAGTCTACACTCAATCCTCTCTCTTTAGTTTGATACAAAGAGAATTTGATTTTCTTATTGAAGAGATTTGAAAATGGACTCGGTACGGGTCCGAGGTTTTTAGGAGAAAAGAGATTGAAAACGTATAAGCGTCTTCGTATTGAAAGACGGGTGTCGAAACCACCCACACTACAATGAGCATCCCAACACTCAGAGAGGAAGAAGTCTACACTTAATCCTCTCTTTTTAATTCGATACAAAGAGATATTGATTGCTTTATGGAAGTGTTTTAAAAAGGCACTCGGTACGGGACCGAGTTTTTTAGGAGAAAAGAGATTGAAAACGTATAAGCGTCTTCGTATTGAAAGACGGGTGTCGAAACCACCCACACTACAATGAGCATCCCAACACTCGGAGAGGAAGAAGTCTACACTTAATCCTCTCTTTTTAATTCGATACAAAGAGATATTGATTGCTTTATGGAAGTGTTTTAAAAAGGCACTCGGTACGGGACCGAGGTTTTAGGGGGGAAGGTTCTATCCAGACCTAATGAAAGATGAAAACCAAAGCATATCTTAACAAAGAAAGGGGTACATATTAATGAAGATGCATCTAAATGATGATGAGCTTTCATAGGGCTTACAACATGACGTGTATACTTACAGGCATCGTGGCTATGCAATGTCACAACAAATGTAAGTGAGAAGTTTAAAAACTTCATGGGAATTTTAAATGAAACAATCATGATGCTTACAAGCAAAAACAATTAAAATCACATACATAAATGAGTTGACAAACATCAAGCTTACATCAAGTGCAAAATTAAACTCAAAAGAATCAACAATTTTGAAATGTAAAGGAGGGTAAAAAACCATAACAAAGAAACATGACAATTCTCAATTCAAAGTGTTTTCCAAAATGAAAATTCTAGGATATTAAAATACCATGTGAAACTATGCAAAAATACAAAACAATTGCAAAAAGAATCAATTAATAAGGATAAAAAATGACAAAGTTATGATATTTGGAATTTTAATGACAATTAAATAAAAACAAAGGTTTTTAGTAATTAAAAAGAGGGAAATGCGCTTGGTGGGTGTTGAACCCACCACCTTATGATCACTAGCCTAAAACCTAGCCAACTCAACTAGAAGCGCGCGGGTGAATATGGAAGGACGAAAAGAAAGAAAATGTTAAAACATGTAAAATGGAAAAAAAAGAAAGCAAAAGGGTTGATCTTCACACGGATCGAACCCAGGACATGGCAATGGCAAGGCAAATATGAGAACAAGGCATAACCACTGAGGTGGTAATACATCCAAGTATCATGCCACCCCAAATAATACATAAGCCTGAAAAGACAAGTATTTATGGGCCAAGGCAAGCAAACAAGACAATTTGTCGTGAAAACAATTACATCATAAATCATTCAAAACTCAACCATTTTTGACAAAATTTAGGTCTATCTCATGTGAAATTTAACAAGGAACACAATGGCATTATTAGTTTTTTCAGATAATGTCTACAAATCAAAACACGATAGCAGTTGCAAGTGAAAGCTTATGTCATGCATTTTGAAAGCTATAGCTCAAAACAAAAATGATTATGGTCAAATGAAGGTATGCACAACTTTCAAATACATAAACCATGGATTCTAGATGCAAGGATCAACCAGAAACAACTCCAAACAAAAACTGATATGCAAGCTGCAAATGAAGGCTTGTGATGTGCATTATGGTGGTTGTGGTGCAAAACAGAAGTGATTATGGCCAGGTGAAGGTATGCACAAGTTTCAAATACATTATTCATGGATTATAGATGCCAAGACAAATAAAAAACAGCTCCAAACAGAATTTGGTATGTGGACTGCAACTAATGAACAAAATGCTTGAAATGCCATCTTGGAAAATAAGAACAAATTATGATGCAGCAGGCATATTCAACTCAATCAACATACATAAATGATTCTCATATGCATAAAATCATGGATTCAAACAGCTTGCAAGAACTTAACAAAAATTGATAGTACATGAGGCAAAACAGAAACTGGCAGCAAGCCTGCTTCTTGGTCAAAACCAAACATTCATGATAAATCCTACACACACATACAATTCATACCATGACAAGTTGATCTCAACACAAACTCCACCAGGCATGATTAAAAGGTTGAGCACAAATCAAACAGCATGACAACAAGTTTGGTTATCAAAACAGCATGCATACACATATGGTTTACACACCAAGACAAATTGATCTTAAATAAAAGGACCTAACAAGCTAATCATGGCAGTTGGTTTTGGTTCAGACTTAGGCAATTATAGCAGCAAAAAGGATCCTAACATGACAATGCTAGTAAACAACAATTAAATCTAAAGGCTCAATGCACATAACAGATTTGCAAGTTTAATGACAATTTAGCTTGAGTTAGACAATTATAGCAGCATATGCTTTTAACATGACTAAGCTAATAATCAACAGCTAGCCCTAATACTACTAATGCATTATAACAATATGCAAGCATAATGCAGTGGTTGGAATCAAAGGGGTGGCAGCAGCAATTACATAGCAATGGTTCATGACAGAAAAATGAAACCTAACATGATAATGCTAGCACCAATCAATAATTAACCCAAATGCCTCAATGCACATGACAATTTGCAAACTCATGACAAAGGCTTAACTTACCAATAGTACCATGACAGTTTGGTTCACAACAGAATAACCATGACATATTGATGCAAGTACTCAAAATATTGACCAATGAGGCTAACCAACAATTCAAGACAAATTCACACAATGGCTTATAATGCATCAAAACAAAACATATAGGCTTATCACAATGGACAAATACAGACCAAATATACACATGCTAAGATTGAAAACAACCCTATTACCATGCCTCAAAATGAAAGTCCTTCATGCAAACATGACAATGCCAACTATCCAATAAAAACAAGATTCAATGATTCCAAACTCATGCTAACAAACATAGTTCAAACACAAAGCCAAAGTTCAAGTTATTCACTTAGTATAACAATGGTAGGCAACAAACTATAATGCAAAATATCTCATGACAGCAAAGTAAGGTATTGGTCCTCATGAATCAAAAACAGGCCTCACAATTACATGACTCATCCCAATGATCCTTGACAAATCCAACAAGCCTATACAACTCACAAGCATACTCAAAACATGTTATAGACCAAGTTTGAACACAAAGAAGATCCAGAAATATGCTAGAATTAAAAATGACCTATGAGTTGAAAGATGTACATGAGTTGAAAAATGCACATGGACATAAATGCTGCAGGTCAAAACCACACATAGTTTTCAACAATACAAACATCACATAAACACATATATGATGGTTTCTAATCAACATGACATCGAACAGATCAAGACCTAAAAAGGTTGCTGCAACAGAAGCAAATAAACATTACTCACCAACAGAACAGATCCAAAGCAGTATCAAACTTTCATAACAGTTGCCAACATCCTCATATGTTCACACATGACATAAAATGGCACTTAAGAGATTCTCAAAGTTTAACACACAGCAACATAACACATTGTATGAAGATCATAAAAGTAATACACATTAATGAGCAAACAAGCAAAATAGGACAGATTCAAACATGAACTGCATTGTATTCAAAACACATTGTAACCACTAATGTACATCAAACACACTCATGACAGTTTAAAGAAGGATAGTAACTACCAACCTCTTGTAGCCTCCAAATAAGATCTAATCCAATGCCTTGATGAAGGTGACAGCTTTTCTTGCACTTGAAGTAAACAAGTGAATCTTGGACCAGAACTCAAACCAAGTGATGAGAATGGTATTTTAGGTTATGGACAGTTGGTACATCATAAACCTAAGGTGTTTGGAGGTTTACAATGATCAAAATAGGCCTGAGCAGTGATTTGGCAGATTTTATATGTGAGGTCAAAGTTTCCTTGGTTGAAAGTTGACTTTTGGGAAAATGAGGGTTTTGACTGGTTTAAGAGTTTGAACACCTTCCACACATCATTTGTGGATTGTGTAGATGGTTGGTGGTGATTTTGAATGGGTGAAAATAGTTTTGGAAGGTGTTTTGCTCAAGGCATATTTTTGAAGGTTTTGGAATGGTTTTCTTCACTTATAAGCAAAGCAAATGCAAGATGAGAGCAATGGTATTCTCTTGGGTTTTAGAGTGCTCTGGTGTACCTTTCAACATAGAGTAAACCTCTATTTATAGGCAAGGAATGGTTTGGGGGAGATTTGTCTTTTGGCATTTTGGAGGGAGTTTTGTAAAATGCAATTTTGTTCAAGATTGTAGACAGCTGCAAATCCAAGTTCTTGGCCCAAAATGAGGCATAAATCAAGTGGTGAGGATGACATAGAAGTGACTGAAGAGTGGTAGGGAGTAGGAGAAATGCAGCTGCAAGATTTCTTCCATAAAGTTTCTCTTTCCTTGATTTCTTTGATTAAAATAATGCCAACTTGCCTCCAACTTACCAAATCCATCAAATCCCTCAACTTTCTGCATATCAACCCATCATTCTCTCTAATTATCAGATAGAAACATGATCAAATGGCTGAGAATAACCTAAGTGGTTAAAAGGTGAGTTTGTGAAAAAGTGAAAATGTTGGACTCAAGTGTTGAAACCTCATCTTGTTGAATTCATAACTCTCAACTCATAAGGGCTATGGAGGAGTTCTAGTACATTTTAGAAAGCCCTCATGAAGCTCTACAACTTTCATGTTTTCATGATCTTCAGATTCCAAATGAAACTATGTCAAAAATCCACTTAAAGTTGCTAAAAAAACATGCCTAAAAAGGCCAATAACTTAGAATTTTTCCAAGTTATTTTTCCCTCTTGTAATGACTTTGGCCATAACTCCAAATCTATGCATTTTGTGCTCATGGACCACTGTGAGACTTTTTTAGGACTTGTCAAGAGCTTTCCAATGAGCTTTGAACCAACTCAATTGGATGTGTGGTTAGGGAGTTATGGTCTTGCCCCTTTCAAAACCCTAATTTCCCGATTTTTCGATTACTTCTCCATCCTTGATCCAATGGTCATGAAACTTCATGGATAGGTGTAATATGGCATTAGGAACATTTTTGCTTCACACTTTGAGGTCAAATTCCTTATGGTTGAAGAGTTTTCTTTTTGGTCAACAAAACGATCGATCGATGACTATCGAGTCGGTTGTTGATGTTCTCAGTCTTCTGAGGCCTTGAAACTTCTTGAGTGGACTTCACTAAGCCATATGAGCTTCATGGACCATGATACCACCATTGGAGCACCATTTAAATCAAAAGTCAAACTACAGTTGACTTTCCCCCCAAATCTCCTGATTTTCAATTGACTGATCAATTGAAGCTCTTCTGATTAAAATTGATGGTCAATCTCCCATTCTCACACACTTTAGGACACATGGAAGGCCATGGAAACAAGTCTTGCCCTTAAAAACAAATTTATCCTGATTAAAATTGAAACCCTAATTTCACCCTTTTTGCCTGCGCATTGTGCAGATGAACTGGATGATCATTCCAACTCCACCATGACCTCTGAGGTGCTCAACAAACTTCTACCTCATGCCTCTACCAATGATGAAACCTCAAAATTTCTTGACAACCCTCTGATGGTTTGTACCAATGCCTTTGATTAACAAAAAGAGTATGGACAAATTTAGGGTATGACAGATGCCCCTATCTAATCGGCTTGAACATGGTAAGACGAAATGCTACGACATTCATTCTTTCGAGGTAGAAGATGATTAGATATAGAAGACCCTGAATTTGTCCGAAAAGAAAGGAACTGCTTGGGAATGAAATATTGGATATCTTGCAAAGGTCGCTAACACCTAAAGGATGTTAACAGAGAAAACTTGACACCCAAAGGATGACAAACCTACCACCAAAAGGATGATAGTACACTCACACACACTGCTCTGACATTAAAATAAAGTAAGGGACCCACTACCAAAAGGATAGTGGAGCGAAGCAAAATCAACCCTAACAACAAAAGGATGTAGGGAATCCATTACCAAAAGGATAATGAAGCGGAAACGCTAGTCATAACACCAAAAGGACGTCAGACCCATCACCAAAAGGATGATGGAGCGAAACAAGGCAAACCCGACACCAAAAGGATGTAAGGAGTCCATTACCAAAAGGATAATGGAAAAAATGCTAGTCATGACATCAAAAGGATGCCAGACCCATCACCAAAAGGATGATGGAGCGAAACAAAATCAACCCTATCACCAAAAGGATGTGGGGAATCCATTACCAAAAGGATAATGGAAAAAACGCTAGTCATGACATCAAAAGGATATCAGACCCATCGCCAAAAGGATGATGGAGCGAAACAAAATCAACCCTAACACCAAAAGGATGTAGGGAATCCATTACCAAAAGGATAATGGAAAATACGCTAGTCATGACATCAAAAGGATATCAGACCCATCGCCAAAAGGATGATGGAGCGAAACAAAATCAACCCTAACACCAAAAGGATGTAGGGAATCCATTACCAAAAGGATAATGGAAAATACGCCAGTCATGACATCAAAAGGATATCAGACCCATCTCCAAAAGGATGATGTAGCGGAACAAGGAAAACCCGACACCAAAAGGATGTAAGGAGTCCATTACCAAAAGGATAATGGAAAAAATGCTAGTCATGACATCAAAAGGATGCCAGACCCATCACCAAAAGGATGATGGAGCGAAACAAAATCAACCCTAACACCAAAAAGATGTAGGGAATCCATTAACAAAAGGATAATGGAAAATACGCTAGTCATGACATCAAAAGGATATCAGACCCATCTCCAAAAGGATGATGGAGCGAAACAAAATCAACCCTAACACCAAAAGGATATAGGGAATCCATTACCAAAAGGATAATGGAAGATATGCTAGTCATGGCATCAAAAGGATATCAGACCCATCGCCAAAAGGATGATGGAGCGAAACAAAATCAACCCTAACACCAAAAGGATGTAGGGAATCCATTACCAAAAGGATAATGGAAAATAAACTAGTCATGACATCAAAAGAATATCAGTCCCATCGCCAAAAGGATGATGGAGCGAAACAAAATCAACCCTAACACCAAAAGGATGTAGGGAATCCGTTACCAAAAGGATAATGGAAAATACGCTAGTCATGACATCAAAAGGATATCAGACCCATCGCCAAAAGGATGATGGAGTGAAACAAAGTCAACCCTAACACCAAAAGGATGTAGGGAATCCATTACCAAAAGGATAATGGAAAATACGCTAGTCATGACACCAAAAGGATGCTAGACCCATCACCAAAAGGATGATGGAGCGAAACACTAGCTACTACCACAAAGAAGGATGTTAATAACTCCTTCGAGGAACTCCCATAGCCCTGCATAATATACCCCTGGCCGGGATGAATTTTGCTTTTGATACTCCTGAGTTCCATGGAAAAAAACCATGGTTTTTGTCGATAATGCCCCTAACCGGGCTGGTGGTTGTTTTGAAGCTCTTGAGTTTGCGTAACAAAAGTTGCACAACTTCGTGGGGAACACCCACGGTCTTGCGGAGAATGCCCCTGACTGGGATGAGATAACCTTGGAAATATTCGAAATTTGATCTTGGACCTGAACTCGCAAATGTGAATGCTTAATGATAATGACGTTCCATAAATGGAAATGCAGATGCAAATGCTAGAATGCGGAGATGCAAGAGCTGAGGGAGTATGATATGATTCTGGGTACGCATATGATACAACATGCTTATGAAGTTAAACGCGATGTGTATGATGCATATGATTGCAAGTGGTTTATTGAAAATGCAGGTGCCAAAATGCAGGTTGGACTTGGCGGGCGTTTGTGGTTGCCAATGTAGATTGGACTTTGGGTGGGAAGGTGAAGGTACGACTCCCCGACACTCGTCTTGAACTCAACAGTTGCTGACGAAAATGAACTTGCTTAAGTAACTTGCCCCAGAGTTTCAAACTTTCCCTAACATGATCTTTGGGAAAGTTCATCTTGAAACGATGGTAGCTTGCCATGAGACGGCCTCGAGATGGCTTGCCCCATAATTTGTATCATGAAAGGATTCATCCTTGATCAACCGACTCTTGGTGGTTGGCTTCAATACATTTTTGAAGTAGCTTGCTCTTAAAAGAGCGTTGAAGCGACTTAACTTGTCCTGAATGAGCACTAGAGGGATCCGCCCTTAAGTTAAAGAAATTATGGGTGGTATGCCCCTGATTGGTACCACGAAAGGATTCATCATTATTTAACCGATTCTCATGGTAGTTGACTTCGACATACTCTTGGAGTAGCTTGCCCCTGAAAGAGCGTGGAAGCGACTTAACTTGTCCTGAATGAACATTGGAGGGACCTTCCCCTAGCTCGAAGAAACTCTGGCTGGCCTGCCCCTGATCGATATTCTTGAGATGATTTACTTCCGATCAACCACTTCTTGAATGATTTTCCCCATACTCAAACGATGCTTGGGGATTTGCCTCAGACTGACTGATTCCAAATTTGTTGGACATCAATGCCCCAGATCCATAAGGTTATCTGGTATACTTGGCTCTGGTCCAGACTACTGAATAATCCAATCCTGTTTGATTGCTTCGCATTGGAATTTCCTTAATGCCAACTACTGACTTGTAAATAAAATTGTTTGTTCACAAATGGTAATCTCAATGCAAAGTTTATGCAAGTTTTGAAAGAAACGTCATTTATTTAAGTGTCGTGATAGTGAAACGAATGGATTGTTTAGACCAAACGTTGTGTTGAATTGATTGGTGTGAAAGATATAGCAGGGATATTGACACCAATGCTGATGATTAGCAAATATGTGGGGAGTTAGGTTACGTAACCTTGCGATAGTATACTTTCAGAATAAACCTCGCCTCAATTAGGTCTTTCGAGGGTTGTAACGTGGTCTGGCTCACGGTTATAGAAACAAAGGATATCAAGCTCAAACTTAATTTGTACCCACCCCTTCTTCTTGATGATCTCCATACCTATGTTCAGTTAATTCTGTGCATGTTTATCTTAACGGTGTAAGCTTGATGGTTCAAGGTTTGCTTGAGATGGCAGTCACCTTATTTGGTTTTTCGATAGATGTTAGTGACCCTTTCGATTCGGGTGGCCACTGAATCTTATTTTGTTTTTGTTGAGGGTTTGAGAGCCTCTTTTGATTTCTTTATTGATCCCTAACTTTTGCATGGACTGATTTTGCTTGTTAGATCCATCGGGATAGCCCTGGTTTTTTTGCCTAAGTCCCCTTTGAGGTGTTTGACTTAGTAGGCTTTCGATTTTTTTGTTTTGTTTTTTTTTTGTTTTTTTTGGAGGGTTGTGACTGCCATGTCATGGGTCGTTGATGAACAACCGTCTTATTTTTGCTTTGTTGATTCAAATGAGGGATTGGATTAACTGAACACTACCTTGCCCCAGGTTGAGTGTTAAGGGTTTGAATATCCGAAGGAAACTCCTACTTCTAGGCTCGAAGTGATTGACTAGGGATTAACTCCTTATATCTCCGGTGTTTAGGGGAGTTGAAACAATGCTTGTACATCATTGACGAGATTTTGTCTGGAAGCATACGGTTTGCAATTATGGGTATTTTGTTTTCGTCATCCTCCCTCCAATCTTTGCTAAAACAACAGTGATAAAGTGGAGTGGGTAAAAAAGGATGTGTCTGTGTTTTGTGATAAATAAGAAAAAATGAGCGAATGCGACATAATTGATTCGGAAAATGCATAATCACTTCATTAATATCACCATTCAAAACAACAATGTTTAAAAGCAAGTAGAAATTAACAAGAAGTATACTACAAATGCAAATGATAAAAAGTGCCCAAGGACTGCCAATGTTGAGGACGTCTGCCTGTCTGGACCACTGGCTTTGGGAGATGACCCTTGAAATCTTCGAGCTTTAGACAACTGAGAGGTTGAGATGGACGACCAAACCTTCCTCTGGAAATGATATACACCCTTTGTCAATCAATTGCTGCACCTTGGCCTGGAGGGCGTTGCATTCTTCAGTCGAGTGCCCCTTGGATCCTCCATGATATCCACACTGAACATTGGGATTATACCCGGGAGGGTAAGGTTCTGGCAACGGCTTGAGAGTCTTGGGCTCCATCAAACAATTTTGAATCAGATGCAGCAGAAGTTGACTATGCGACATAGGTACTGGATGAAGAGGAGCAGTCCTTCTTTCCAAGTTGTTGCGAGGCCTCCTCTAATTTTGGTGCTGATGGTTTTGTTGCTGAGGAACATAAGGTTATTGGTACTGATTAGAACATTCCTCACGTGTAGGCACTTTCATCCTCAAATTTGGCCCAGGGACATGCAATAGCTGTGGACGTGGAGATTCCGAAACAAAAGGTTGTAAGATACGCTCCTGACCTGATGCAGCTTCAGGGGAGAAAGCCGGGATATCCACTTCTTTTACAATAACTGGAATAAGCCCACCTGACACTCTCATACCGCTTGGCGTGAACTCGAATGCTTTTGAATCGATTAAGTCTTGAACTTTGTGTTTAAAAGTTTTGCATTCTTCCACATTATGGCCCAGTGCCCCAAAATGGAAATCACAGTGGGTACTTGCATCATAGCCTGGTGGTGGCTTATCTACACACGGAGCCAGAGTCCGAAGTTCAACCAATCGAAGTTGAAGCAAGAGCTGCAACAACTGAGTATAAGTCATAGGGATCCAGTCGAAGCTTCTGTCGGGCCGCTTCGGCCTCCGCACATACCTCTTAATCTTAGGATTGTCTTGGGAACCAGGAGGTAGCTGCTGATGGGGAAACCCTGGAACCTTAGGTTGTGAAAAAGATCTACGGGGCATATCGCGCTCTTGAAGATATTCCACAGGTACGGGTTGAACGATCATTTCTGGTGCAACTTTGGGCCTAAGATCTCCGTCCTTTCTTCGCACATTTTCAAAGACTTCCATAATCTTGCCAATCTGAGTTTTCAGCTGACGGAATTCTTCCTTGAGCATTTTTTGATCTTGACACAAAGCTCGCATATCCAATATGGATTGTCCCATATGGCTTCGGACTTCCTTTAATTCTGCTTGAATCTGCTCCATAGATCGCTTCTGCTCCATAGCTACCTCAACTTGCATTGTCTGACTTGGTCTTTCAAGGTGTCTATGTTCCCCTTGTTTCAAATGCTTCACAGCTCTCACAAGTTCAATGGGGGTGTCGGGAAATCAACTCTAGGTTATAAACAGAGGATGGGTAAGTTCTTGGTATCTGGTTAGGGAAGAAAATGCAAAATGATGCAGAGATGCTTTATGCAAATGCGATGCAATGAGTGCACACGAGAACAGATCCACGTCAAGGATCAAAGTCATAGATCCTGCAAGACAACAACAAAAGGTATCTCTCCCACCGGGTGGGCAATCTATTGGTTTATAAGAGGGTATCCCATAGGCTTTAAAACAAAGTCCCATGCACTAAGCCTCAAAAGTTTCCCATCAGAACGACTACTCGTAAGACGGTAATCCCTTCAAAGGATGAACACAGAGTTATGTTTTAGCAACCTTTGGAATAAGGTTCTACAAAAGGTCCTCAGAATCACAGATTCCCAGGCCGGAAATAAAAATACCATTACGACTACACGTAAGACATGATCATCCCAACGGGGTCTCATCTGAGCAGTGGAATTCAATCCAACTCAACGAGTCCAAAGTCTCGCAAATCAGAAAGAATCCACCTCCTAACTTAGTGTATACTCGAAAGCTCGGGTAGGAAGCATTATTCTCACAAACCAATCCCAAATAAACCCAAAAGGTTAGAAAGAACACAATACAAATAAAAACAAAAGAAAATAAATCAAATATGCGACAAGCAAACTAGGTTTGGCTTGCTAGGGGTCCCCAGCAGAGTCGCCAGCTGTCGCTACTCAAAAAATGCATCGCGCAACGATGGGGAGGCGAAAAAGAAAGGACAGAAGAGTCGCCACCAAACTTTATTTATCCCATGAAGGGAAAGGAAAATATCAAGAAAACCTTAAGAAAGAAATGGATAAGATGGTCTCGCAACCAAGAACGGGTTCGGAAGCCGGTTATGCGAGGGGAAGGTACTAGCACCCCTCGCATCCATCGTACTCGATGGGAACCATTTGGTTGTCGATGTGTGATTTTATTTGCTTAAATATTATGCTATAAAAGAGTGTTCCAAAGGGGGGGGGGAGCAAAGGGATTGAAACAGGAAAATGAGATGTTAGGAGGAATGAGAGAACGGGGAAGCAAAGAGAAAGAACAGACTCGATAGGACTTCGCAGTCCTAGGCCTACGTATTCTCAGAAAGCATGAGAAAGTCAGAGTCAACGTAGTTCGGGGGACTACAGATATGGGAGGGAATGTGATCGACAAGTATTGTGGCCCTTGTGCCTACGTATCTTTACTCAAAAGAAGTAAAGAATCAGAGCAGCCGTAGTTCGGCCTACGCTTTATTAATGTTTTTTTTATGGATGACGCTATCGTGCGCATTCTAGCAGTTTAGGTGTTTTGCTGCTCGCATGTGAGGAGACTTAGGCGTTACCTGTTTGCGGTAGAACGGACGTAACATATCCTTTTGAAATGATTAGATTTTCACCATGCGAGGCAAGATGTCATATTTGATTAGTTGAATTGTTTTTAGAGGCGAGATAGGTCTTCGGATAGTAACCCCTTGCGGGTAGTACCCAATTCTTTATCTCAAAGTTTTTGTTATGAAAATGGTGTGGTGATCGTAGCGTCTTTGTATTGAAAGAAGAGTATCAAGACCACACACACTACAGTGAGTATCCTGACACTCAGAGAGGAAGAAGACTACACTTAATCCTCTTTCTTTAATTCAATGCAAAGAGAACTTCGTTCTCTTATTAAAGATGTTTTGGTTTTGAATGGTAAGTGCTTTTGCGACGGTAAACCCTACGGTAAATGTCAAGCACTCAGGATAGGAGAAGGCCTACGCCTAACCACTCCACGACCATTCAAGTTTTTGTTATGAAAAGAGTTTGAAAATGCACTCGGTGCGGGACCGAGGTTTTAGGTGAGAAAAGAAGCAGAAGGAAGTTGTGGGAAGAGGCGTGGAAAGAGATAGGTGATATATAAAGTCGCGTATTCGTATCGAAAGACGAGTATCGAGACCACCCACACTACAGTGAATATGCTGATATTCGGAGAGGAAGAAGTTTACACTCAATCCTCTCTCTTTAGTTCGATACAAAGAGAATTTGATTTTCTTATTGAAGAGATTTGAAAATGGACTCGGTATGGGACCGAGGTTTTTAAGAGAAAAGGGATTGAAAACATATAAGCGTCATCGTATTGAAAGACAGGTGTCGAAACCACCCACACTACAGTGAGCATCCCAACACTCGGAGAGGATGAAGTCTACACTTAATCCTCTCTTTTTAATTCGATACAAAGAGATATTGATTGCTTTATGGAAGTGTTTTAAAAAGGCACTCGGTACGGGACCGAGGTTTTAGGGGGGAAGGTTCTATCCAGACGTAATGAAAAATGAAAACCAAATAATATCTTAACGAAGAAAGGGGTACATCTTAATGAAGATGCATCTAAACAATGATGAGGTTTCAAAGGGCTTACAAGATGACGTGTATACTTACAGGCATCGTGCCTATGCAATGTCACAACAAATGTAAGTGAGAAGTTTAAAAACTTCATGGGGATTTTAAATGAAACAATCATGATGCTTACAAGCAAAAACAATTACAATCACATACACAAAGGAGTTGACAAACATCAAGCTTACATCAAGTGCAAAATTAAACTCAAAAGAATCAACAATTTTGAAATATAAAGGAGGGTAAACAACCCTAACAAAGAAACATGACAATTCTCAATGCAAAGTGTTTTCCAAAATTAAAATCCTAGGATATTAAAATACCATGTGAAACTATGGAAAAATACAAAACAATTGCAAAAAGAATCAATTAAAAAGGATAAAAAATGACAAATTTATGATATTTGGAATTTTAATGACAATTAAATAAAAACAAAGGTTTTTAGTAATTAAAAAGAGGGAAATGCGCTTGGTGGGTGTTGCACCCCAAAATTTGACCAACCGGGTCCCACATTTGGTTCATGTTTCGACGCATGTTCGCATTCGCATCTGCATACCGCATACAGTGCATTTCTCCAGTCATGATGATTTTTATCGGGATCACAACCCTCTTCTCGCATTTCAGTTGATTTTAATCAGTTTGGATAGGTAGGGTCGTATTTTTGGGAAATCGTGCTCTTCCCAGTGTTTTCAGCTAGCGCTGTTGTTTTTAGGGACATTTCGGTGCCCATTTATTTTTACCGGTCATTCCGGTGCGCTCTCGCAGTCCTATTTGTTGTTATGTACTATTTTTGTTCCCTCTGGGATTATCGTAACTTTCTAGAGGTTGTTAGATGTTATTAGCCTTTTAAATAGATTTTTTTTAATAGTATTTTAGAATATAATAGTTTTTTAGACTTAATAACTCTTCTTTTAATAAATAGATTTTCCTTTTTAGAATTAATAGGATTTTAATAAATAAATAGTATAGATTTTATTGTATTAAATAGAATAGTTTTTAATAGATTTTAAGTAGAATATTAGAATATTAAATAGATTTTAGAGTTTAATTGTTTGTTAGTTTAATTAGAATATTAATTGGTTAGGGTGAGTAGGTGTGTTTGATTAGAATTAATTGTACAGTTTAATTAGGATTAATTAATCAATTTCGTTTTCCATCATTAACCAGCATTAGTCTTAATCATCTCATTAATCATTCCATTTAATCCATTTAGTTTTAATCCAATTAACATCATTAATTGTCATTAGCCTTTAATTCATGCTAATCAGTCCTAATACATCCATTTTTCGTTGGGCCCTTGCATGTGGAGGCCCAGAGTCAACAAAAGTCCAGGCCAGGTGTCATATATATAGCGCGCCACACGTGTAACTCAGGAGGACGCCAACTCACAAATCCACTCCCTCTCTCCACACCACGTGGCCATCATGCAGGCCCTCCAACCCTGCCACTTGGCAACCACCTAGCCTCACCGGTTGCATGGCCTCCGGCCATGCAACCACCGCCCAACCCAACTCCGGCCACCGTAACAAATCCCACAACTACTTCCGGCCACCGTCCGAGCCACCGGAAACCCAATTTTTGCCCAGACTTCATCTTCTCCAATTTTTCTCCTCCGATCCATCTTCATCAATAATCATCAATCTCCAACAATCTTCTATCGATGTTCATCATCACCGTGATTTTTTTTCCAGAAATCTTCAATAAGGCCTTCAGGATCTTCATCTTCTTAGTGAAGACCTCAAGAACCTTCATCCCCAATGAAGTATTCTTCATCTGTTTCCCAGAAAAATCCAAACGCATTCATCAACTTTGTGACAGCATCTTTCCAGATTCGGTAAGCTTCAAACGCACATCACCAAGATCTTCAACAACAATTCCTAGAACAATCTCTAGGAAACTTCAAATCCTCAACACTGTCAGAGATCTCCCACCGTCGTAGATCCAGATTTCTTCCAGATTCCTCAACCTTCAAGGTCGTCAATTCATTCATCCAGATCGCTTCGCCAGGTTGCAAGATTCATTGATTCCTTGGTGATTTCCCTCCGTTTTTTGCTATTTTCTTCAAGATTCACTTCCAAGAACCTTCGTCCTTTCATAGATCCTCTTCTCCATCTTCCTTTTTCTTTCAACAGCGTTTTGGTGGATCATTTTGAGGCTGAGTGTGTTAGGGAATGAAGCAAACTGAGAGATTGGAGAGGAAGATTGAACGGGTTTGAGAGAGAGAGAAGACGGAGAAAAGATTGAAGCTGAGAACGGCGCAGATTGTGAACAGTAAAGAGGAAGATTGGGAGATTAGGGTTTTGCTGAAAGAAAAGGACTATTGGGTATTGGATCGTGTTTGGGCCTTGTGAAGCCCGTTGGGTTTTTTGGCATACACCTGCGTTTCTCTCTCCCCCCCTGCATGCGTGTATTATTTTTTGTGGGCTGGGCCTGCTCTGGACTTTTTACTACTTACAGCATCCGTTTTAATTCAGTCCCCCCTCCTGTGTGCACATTTTTTTTAGTGTGGGCTGGGCCTGGATTTTTTACTATTGTACATCCCCTGAACTGCAGTGTACCCCCCTGTTTTCTTTTTTGTTTTGTTTAGTTTTTAGAAGAAAAAATAATAAAGAAAAAGAGTAATATTGGAAAAAATAGTGAGAAAAGAATATATCAAAAAAGGATTATGAAAAAGAAATGAGAAAAGATATTGAAAAAATAAAAAGAGAAAGAAAAAGAAAATAGAAGTATGAAAAAGAGGAAAAAATATTAGTGTAGATTTAATATTTTTTAGAGTATATTTTCTTCATGGATTATATGTTAGAGCAGTTTTAGAAGTCCATTTGTTAGGGGACTTTTTACCTTTTTAGGAATAGGTTTAGAAGTCCACTTGTTAGGGGACTATTTTCCATTTGATTTTTTTTCCAAAATAGTTTCTAGGGGTTTATTCTTCAGTATTCAATCATTGTAACCCATTTTCAGAATGTTAATAAAATGGAATTTGAGCTGTGGTCCCGAAAGTAGCCGAACTACAGCTGCTCTGATTTCTCGTACCAGACGAGAATATGTAGGCATAGGATGCAATATCCTAGCGAGCACACTAACGACTAACCTTTTGTTCTCTCGCTGCTGTGCGATCGAGACTTTCCTGTTGACGACTGATGTTATCCTTTTCTCTTGCCCGAGTGCATTTGAGACCAAACCGTAGCTGTTCCCATAGGTTCCCGAACCTTTAAAACCAGATTAATTTCTCACTGCTGTGTGAGAACACCCAGCCTAGCCGTAGTTAGCCTGAACTACGTAAAGCTCTGATCTTCCATGCAGTGTGGAAGTACGTAGGCACAAGACGCGAAGTCTTGGCGAGCCAATTTCCCAGTAGTCCCGAACTACGTTGACTCTGACTTTCTCTCTTGAGAATACGTAGGCATAGAGTGCGACACTCTATCGAGTCAATTCCCTTCCGTTTAGATTTAGCAGCCGTAGATAGATTGTTTTGCATCCTTTAGACAAACCAAGCAAGCGTGGATCCCGTCGAGTACGATGGACGTGAGGGGTGCTAATACCTTCCCCTTGCGTAACCGACTCCCGAATCCAGGTTTTGGTTGCGATGACCATACCTTTTCCCGTTTTTTGCGAGGTTTACTTCGAGCATTTCCTTTCCCTCCGTTGGGATAAATAACACACGGTGGCGACTCTTCTGTCAGCCGGCGCCGATTTTCGCAGTAGCGACAGCTGGCGACTCTGCTGGGGACCCAACGTCCCCTGGCTGCTAAGGACTGCGATAGTTCCTTATGCATGTGGGATCCAACGTCCCCTAAGAGAGTCAATCCTAGCGTTTGTTTGCTTGTCTATTGGTTGTTTACTTTTGTGCTGCTTTTGCACTGCTTTTGTATTGCTATTATCTGTTGCTGTTATCTGTTGCTGTTGGGCAGGGGATGTTCCTTTGAGTGAGAAGCCAGACCCAGGCTTGAGTGCACCCTAGACTTAGAGTAGAGATTAGTGGGGGTGTGCATGCTTTGCATGTACTAGCTTCCCGCGAAATCTGCGCTCGGACGAGGTTCTTCTGGTTGACTTCCTGTTTCACCCTTTGGGTGCAGTGGGCTGTTGGTTAGTTGGATTGTCGACTCCGGGGACCGATGATTTGGAAGTTGGCTAAGTGAGGCCTCTTCAGGATTTGATGATGCCACACCTCCTGGGTATCGTATCATCAATCTCGAAAGTCTGTGACGCCGACGACCGCATAGGATGCCGTACCTTATCAGAGTTAGGTCCATACCCGTGAGTGGGAGGGTTTTTGCAGGAAACTTGACTTCCAGCCTACCCGTTATTTTGGCATTCTCTTCAGAGCGAACGTACTCCGTCAGCAGTGCAGCAGTATTCAGATTGTGTGGGGGTTGTGATCCCGTGTTTGTTGCATATTGCATATCATTTGCATAGACGTGTTGCATCATATTGCATATCATACTCCAGCTAGCCAGAGCTCTTATCCAGCCGTTGTTTGATTTCAGAGGGTGATTATCCGGTGATTGGCCTGAGCAACTATTGATTGTTAGAAGACTACCAAGGGGTTGAAACAGATTTGAGCAGGATCGAGCGAGGGAAGTCAGTTGAAGGTTATTGATAGATGTCAGAGAGTAGATTCCATTCTCCTAACGCCTTGTCAGGGTTCACTATGACGTCCAACCCTCTGTATGATTCTATGGAAGGCTTTCCGCAAGTGAGCATTGGTACTGCAAACCAATTTGTACAGCCTCCTGTTATGGACCGAGATCGACGTGAGCAGTTTGTTGTCCGAAATGACCGCTTTCCTCCTGTTAACAATCAAGGTGTTGCTTTCCCTGTGATGAATCCACGAAGATATATTCCAATAGCCAGGACCGTAGATCCAAGAGCTCTTGAGACGGATAGAAAACTCCGAGTGTTGGAAGAAGGAATGAAAGCTTTGAAAATGAAAGATGCTGTTAACCTGGATGCTGTAGACATGTGTTTGGTTCCTGACCTGGTGTTGCCTTATAAGTTCAAAGTGCCGAAATTTGAGAAGTACACGGGAGATAGCTGTCCGAAGCAACATTTGATGATGTTCTGTCGAAGAATGACTTCGTTTGTGCGAGATGACAAGTTGATGATCCATTGCTTTCAAGATAGTCTGACTGGGGCATCTTTGAGGTGGTATATGCAGTTAGAGAGAAATCAGATTCAGTCATGGATGGATTTAGCCAGAGCTTTTCTGAAGCAGTACGATTATAACCTAGACATAGCTCCTCATCGCATGCAGTTGCAAGAACTGTCTCAAGAGAACAATGAACCTATCCGGAAGTATGCTCAGAGATGGAGAGAATTTGCTGCTAGAGTGCATCCACCGCTTTTGGACCAAGAGTTAACAAGCATGTTTGTAGATTCCCTGTAAGATACGTACTTCGAAAGATTGCTTGGACTTCCGTTAAGTTTCTCTGACGTGGTAGCATTAGGAGAACGCCTTGAGTATGCCATAAGAATTGGGAAAATTCAGATTACTTCAAACGATCAAGCTGGTGAAACTGAATATCCTTGTGACTATCAGAATGAAGAAGGAGTTGTGATCAACGCAGTCATGCCAAAGGTTGAATATCCTCGAAGCGAATCAGTGAATTTTGTTGGTTATTCATCTTATCAGAGATCAGTACCTCCTGTGCCTTGTTATGCTGGACAGACAGCTGTGCCTGGGGCACCATATCAGGAATCTTATGTCGCTTCCCTTGCAAGTCAGCGAACTCGTGGCCAAGGTTATCAGACACAGCGTCAGAATCAGAACAAACCTCGTAGCAACTTGGAACGAAGGAATGGTCCTTCCCACCTAGTTCCTGTGCCGTACAGTCAGCTTTTGCCACAGTTGGTCCAGAGTTCTTTGGTGGAACCTAAAGCTCTCAAGCCCGTGCCAGAACCTTACCCTCCTGGGTCTAATCCCCACGTTCATTGCGGTTACCATAGTGGCTCTCCGGGGCATTCAACGGAAGATTGTAAAGCATTTCAGGCGAAAGTACAATAGTTAATCGACCAAGATCGCATTTCCTTTCGAGAAGGATTTCTGTTTGTTCATACCAACCGCTCAGCTGTCTAGGCTCGTAGACTTGGAAAGTATTCCCCAGCAAAGGAGCCAATGATTCAGACAGGCGGGCGCCTCAGCATTGGCAGTCCTCAGACTTTTATATCATTTGCATTTGTAGTTTCTTTTCTGTTAGTTACTACTTGCTTTTAAACATTGTTTGTTTCGAATGGTGATATTAATAAAGTGACTATGCATTTTTCTGAAATTAATCATGTCGCTGTCGCTCATTTACTGCATTGCACTGACACTCGCATTTTATTCACTCCACTTTATCACTGTGACTAGCAAAGATTGGAGAGAGGATGACGAAAATAAACTCATAACTGATGATCGCATGCTTTCAGATAAGACCTTACCAATGACGTACAAGGCATTGTTTCAAATCCCCCAAACACTGGAGATATAAGGAGTTAGTCCCTTGTTAACCACTTCGAGCCAGGAAGTAGAAGTTTTTTCGGACTTGTAAACCCTCACATCTTAACCCGGGGCAGGGTAGTCGTCAGTTAGCTTGACCGAGCATTCAAGTCTTACAGAGGAGTGTTGTCTTTCGAGGACCAATTACAATTTATGCCTCTCAAGAGGTTGTACCTCGTCAACCACAGTGATTAAACCTCACCAATCAGGAGTGAGACAGTTACAATCCTTTCGGAGCAATCAAGACAACCAATGTCACACGACTTTGTTCCAAAAGAAAGAAAAATAAAGCCTGCTAAGTAAAAAGAAAGAAAAAGCTAGAAAGCAAATACTTAGGCAAAAATCAGGGCATCCCGCTGGACTTCAAAAGAAAAAATCGAAAAGAACTCAAAAGGAGTCAGTCCAGGCAAAAATTAGGGAATCAAAAAGAATGGAAAAGAAGGGATAGAAAAAATATATATAGATCCCCAGTGAAAGACAAAGTCGTGTATACAGACACCGAAAACGAAGAAGGAGTAACTGTCACTCCGAAAAACCCTGTGAGTTCCTTAACTGTGTTCCTAATATTCAACATACCTCTCGAAGAGGCGAGCGCTCGAGCTAAGTTAGCTGAACTGTAGGATCGGAGAACATCACGTAGAAGGGGTGGGTACAAATCAAAATTTGAGCCAAATATCCTTTGTTTCATGAACCGTGAACCCGACCACGATACAACCCTTAAAAGACCTAATTGAGGCAGGGTTTATTCTGAAAGCGCATTACGATAAGGTTGAGTAACCTGACTCCTTCGTGACTTGCTAGTCACATCCTTGTTGTATTTTTCACTGACCACGTAAGCACTACGTTTGAACTTTGGTTCATTCGTCACTCAATCATGACGTGTAAATGAGTGACAGCACAAATTTCTTCAAAATCTGCATAAACATTGCATTAGAATTACCATTCGTGAACAGACGATTTTTACTTGCAGGTTAGTAGTTGACATGAAGGAGATTCCAACAGGGAATAATCGAGCAGGACTGAGTAATTCAGCAGTCTGAACCAGCATGGCGTATGTTGTGAAACCCAGTGAATCAGGGGCATTGACTTCCATTGAGTTCGGAATCAGTTAGTCTGAGGACAAGTCCCGAAGCTTCAGTTGATCAAGGGGCAGTATGCTTGAGAGGCAACTAATCAGAAGTGAGTCTTCTCGAGATCCAATCAGGGGCAGTCATACAGAACATGGAGATTTGAAAGCAGATACTTCAGGTGGATAATCAGATCAGGATAAGTTGCTAGAACGCTCATTCAGGGGCAAGTCACCGCAGAGAGCGTTGAAACCAACTGGGTTGATCAGGGTTTAATGGAGATTGAATTTTTTTGCCGTATAGATACCGGGGCAAGTAATCTCGAGGTCGTCTCATAGCAAGCGGTTCAGAGCAAGTATTCCCAGGAGTTAGATAGGGGCAAGTGGAGTGCACTGGGGCAAGTTATTCCAAAGCTCGCAAAGTTCCCCGCCAGAGTCCATGGCAGGTTAGTACCCTCTCCAGAGGATGAACGTTGTGTCTTTCCCGGTGAAGTCGCCCCAGGTAAAGTTGAATGTCGCCTCCCCAGGAGAGTGGAGATCGCGTCAAAGGAAAAGATCAATGTATCTTCAGTAGTTCAGAATTAGCTTATCAAGCGGAGCAGAGTCCTCCCCAGCGAAGGTCGAGGCGGATATGATTAACTTCCCCCAAAGAGTTTCTGGTGTAGTGCGAATCAGAGCACATCGGTCAATCCCCAGCTCAGTGATAGCAGGATGAAGTATCCCCACAGGGCGTAATCAGAGTGTTGATACCTTTTGAAAGCAGTTTCCAAGATTGCTTTTCTCTTTCCCCAACAGGTTGATCCTTCCTCGTCAGGACGATCGTCTTCAGCCGAGTTTGAAGTTTTGAGTTTGTGAGCTACTTTCCCAGCAGGATGGTTATCCCCAGTGAAGTTAGTTCACCTTACCAACATTTATTTTGTTGGAAGCGTATCGGTAGTATTCCGGTCATCCCCAGCGGATCCAGTTTGTCTTCAGCATTTATTTTGCTGAAGTAACTCTTTGCATAAGCATGCATCATCATACTTTGCATTTTACCCAAATACGTAGCATTTCCATGCTGCATGGAAGCATTATGTCATCATCAAGCATGCATTTTTGAAACATAAGCCAGGTGGTTACCTCTTCAGTTTCAGATGTGTTGTTCCCTGCCGATAAGAGAAATCGTGGTTTCAGGAAGATGTGAATTTTGTGGTCAAGGTACGCAGTGATCGTATTTTCTCTCATCTACGGGGTTCATGTTGTAAGGCACGCAGTGATCGTGTTGATCTCGAGATGTTGATTTGTGGTCAAAGTACGCAGTGATCGTATTTGTCCCGACCTTTGGGGTTCATGTCGTAAGACACGCAGTGATCGTGTTGATCTTAACGTTGTTTCGTGGTCCAAATACGCATTGATAGTATTCGTACCGTCTATGGGATTCATGCTGTAAGGCACGCAGTGATCGTGTTGATCTTGGTATGTGTATCTGTGGTCGAATGGCGCAGTGATCGTATTCGTCCCGATCTAAGAAGATTTTTTTGTAAGGCACGCAGTGTTCGTGTTGGTATCGTCTCGGGGGTTTATTGGGCAGGACACGCAGTGATCGTGTTCACTCTATTGGTGGTGCAAAACACGCAGTGATCGTGTTTACCGTATCATGTGATGTTTGTTGGTCGATATGCACAGTGATCGTATTCGTCCGTTATACAGTGGTTATAGATTGACACACAGTGATCGTGTTCATCCAGTTTTGTTGGTCGAGATACGCAGTGATCGTATTTGTCCGTTATACGGTTTGGTTATAGGGTGAGGCACGCAGTGAACGTGTTCATCTGGTTGTTTGTGGCCGAAGTACGCAGTGATCGTATTCGTCCCATGTTTGAAGTTGTGTCACAAGGCACGCAGTGATCGTGTTTCCTCCAGTCAAGAGGACCGTGACATGAAACGCGCAGTGATCGCGTTCACCCTATGTATGGTTAGAATATGCAGTGATCGTATTCGTCCAGTTATGTGGGTTAGTTGAGACACACAGCACGCAGTGATCGTGTTTTCTCCAGTCAAGAGGATCGTGGCTCAGAACACGCAGTGATTATGTTCAAACACGCAGTGATCGTGTTCAAGATACGCAGTGATCGTATTCGTATAGCACGCAGTGATCGTGTTGATAGAACCATTTGAACTTGTGGTGCGAAGCACGCAGTGATCGTGTTGACATCATCTTGGGGGTTTGTTGGTCGAGATGCGCAGTGATCGTATTTGTCCTATTGCAAAACACGCAGTGATCGTGTTCGTCATGTTTGTGGTCGAAGCACGCAGTGAACGTGTTAGCCTCATCTATGTGAGTTTATTTCGTCTGGCACGCAGTGATCGTGTTTACCTCATCCGGTTGGATTTATGGTCGATGTGATTTTGGTTGTAACGCAACATGCAGTGATCGTGTTTGTCCCATTATGTGGTTTTGCCTGTGACATCGAAGCACGCAGTGATCGTGTTTCTCCTGTCATGAGGATTTGGGGTGTAAAACGTGCAGTGATCGTGTTTATCGTGTTTGTAACACAGCACGCAGTGATCGTGTTCGTCGTGTTTGTCCCTTTAGTTGATGTTGTTTGTGATACACGCAGTGGTCGTGTTCGTCTCATTTTTATGGATTTGTGGTGTAAGACATGCAGTGATCATGTTCGTTATGCCATACGTTCCTCTAGCAGAGTTGCTTGGTCAAGCACTTCTCTTTCTCCCCAGCCGAGTCTTTCTCAGAGTGCGGTGGAAATAGCATGATGCAGATTTTGGGTGGTTACCCGTAGTTCCCCCATCAGAGTTATGTTCTCCAGCAGGGTGTTACTTCAATGAGTTACTGGGTTTAAGTCCCTCATAGTCCCCAGCAGGGTATTCGCCACAGGAGTTGTTTGGTTAAATTCCTCTGATTTTTCAACAAGGTTATTCTCGTCAGGGTGCTTGGTTAAGTTCCCAATTTCCCTAGTAGAGTTATGTTCTCCAGCAGGGTGTTACTTCAATGAGTTACTGGGTTTAAGTCCCTCATAGTCCCCAGCAGGGTATTCGCCACAAGAGTTGTTTGGTTAAATTCCTCTGATTTTTCAACAAGGTTATTCTCGTCAGGGTGCTTGGTTAAGTTCCCAATTTCCCCAGCAGGTGTTTGACGGCAGTCGTCAGAATTGTCCTCTCAGAGTTGCTTGGTTAAGTTTCTCGTGTCCCCGCAGGATGCTCGTTCAGGTACGAACGGAAGGTTGGTAAGTGAAATCAACATTTTCCCGCAGTTTAGTGGATGCTCGTTCAGGTACGAACGGATGGTTGGTAAGTGAAATCAACATTTTCCCGCAGTTTAGTGGATGCTCGTTCGGATACGAATGGAAGGTTGGTAAGTGAAATCAACATTTTCCCGCAGTTTAGCGGATGCTCGTTCAGATACGAATGGAAGGTTGGTAAGTGAAATCAACATTTTCCCGCAGTTTAGCGGATGCACGTTCAGATACGAAGGGAAGGTTGGTAAGTGAAATCAACATTTTCTCGCTGTTTAGTGAATGCTCGTTCAGGTACGAACGAAAGGTTGATAAGTGAAATCAGCATTGTCTCGTTTGGTTAAGCGTTTGCTCGTTTCTTCAGGATACAAAAGGATGATCAGTGAAGTCAACATGACAAGTGAAGTCAATATTCTCCCGCTGATTAGCGTGTGCTCGGTTGATAAGTGAGATCAACAGAGGTTGATAAGTGAGATCAACAATTTCTCGTTGTGTGGTGTGTGCCCATTTCTTCGGAATAGAGCGGTCTGCGGACAATATCTGATTATTTTACAAAAACAGATTGACAGATGGATGGTTAGTTGTTGTTGTGACAACAGAAGCCAGTTCCCAGGGTTTTCCCAAGTAGTAGTCGTATTCGCAATTTAATTTTTGCGGTTGGCAAATTTCCGGGTTCTTTCGTATTGAACCGTCTCGTACCTCGAATGTCTGAAGGCTGCGCGCTCTTCATCCAGTCGGGTCCAAGTCGCTTGAATAGGGGCAACTGTTGCACCCCAAAATTTGACCAACCGAGTCCCACATTTGGTTCATGTTTCGACGCATGTTCGCATTCGCATCTGCATACCGCATACAGTGCATTTCTCCAGTCATGATGATTTTTATCGGGATCACAACCCTCTTCTCGCATTTCAGTTGATTTTAATCAGTTTCGATAGGTAGGGTCGTATTTTCTGGAAATCGTGCTCTTCCCAGTGTTTTCAGCTCGCGCTGTTGTTTTTAGGGACATTTCGGTGCCCATTTATTTTTACCGGTCATTCCGGTGCGCTCTCGCAGTCCTATTTAATATTCTGTACTATTTTTGTTCCCTCTGGGATTATCGTAACTTTCTAGAGGTTGTTAGATGTTATTAGCCTTTTAAATAGATTTTTTTAATAGTATTTTAGAATATAATAGTTTTTTAGACTTAATAACTCTTCTTTTAATAAATAGATTTTCCTTTTTAGAATTAATAGGATTTTAATAAATAAATAGTATAGATTTTATTGTATTAAATAGAATAGTTTTTAATAGATTTTAAGTAGAATATTAGAATATTAAATAGATTTTAGAGTTTAATTGTTTGTTAGTTTAATTAGAATATTAATTGGTTAGGGTGAGTAGGTGTGTTTGATTAGAATTAATTGTACAGTTTAATTAGGATTAATTAATCAATTTCGTTTTCCATCATTAACCAGCATTAGTCTTAATCATCTCATTAATCATTCCATTTAATCCATTTAGTTTTAATCCAATTAACATCATTAATTGTCATTAGCCTTTAATTCATGCTAATCAGTCCTAATACATCCATTTTTCGTTGGGCCCTTGCATGTGGAGGCCCAGAGTCAACAAAAGTCCAGGCCAGGTGTCATATATATAGCGCGCCACACGTGTAACTCAGGAGGACGCCAACTCACAAATCCACTCCCTCTCTCCACACCACGTGGCCATCATGCAGGCCCTCCAACCCTGCCACTTGGCAACCACCTAGCCTCACCGGTTGCATGGCCGCCGACCATGCAACCACCGCCCAACCCAACTCCGGCCACCGTAACAAATCCCACAACTACTTCCGGCCACCGTCCGAGCCACCGGAAACCCAATTTTTGCCCAGACTTCATCTTCTCCAATTTTTCTCCTCCGATCCATCTTCATCAATAATCATCAATCTCCAACAATCTTCTATCGATGTTCATCATCACCGTGATTTTTTTTCCAGAAATCTTCAATAAGGCCTTCAGGATCTTCATCTTCTTAGTGAAGACCTCAAGAACCTTCATCCCCAATGAAGTATTCTTCATCTGTTTCCCAGAAAAATCCAAACGCATTCATCAACTTTGTGACAACATCTTTCCAGATTCGGTAAGCTTCAAACGCACATCACCAAGATCTTCAACAACAATTCCTAGAACAATCTCTAGGAAACTTCAAATCCTCAACACTGTCAGAGATCTCCCACCGCCGTAGATCCAGATTTCTTCCAGATTCCTCAACCTTCAAGGTCGTCAATTCATTCATCCAGATCGCTTCGCCAGGTTGCAAGATTCATTGATTCCTTGGTGATTTCCCTCCGTTTTTTGCTATTTTCTTCAAGATTCACTTCCAAGAACCTTCGTCCTTTCATAGATCCTCTTCTCCATCTTCCTTTTTCTTTCAACAGCATTTTGGTGGATCATTTTGAGGCTGAGTGTGTTAGGGAATGAAGCAAACTGAGAGATTGGAGAGGAAGATTGAACGGGTTTGAGAGAGAGAGAGAAGACGGAGAAAAGATTGAAGCTGAGAACGACGCAGATTGTGAACAGTAAAGAGGAAGATTGAGAGATTAGGGTTTTGCTGAAAGAAAAGGACTATTGGGTATTGGATCGTGTTTGGGCCTTGTGAAGCCCGTTGGGTTTTTTGGCATACACCTGCGTTTCTCTCTCCCCCCCTGCATGTGTGTATTATTTTTTGTGGGCTGGGCCTGCTCTGGACTTTTTACTACTTACAGCATCCGTTTTAATTCAGTCCCCCCTCCTGTGTGCACATTTTTTTTAGTGTGGGCTGGGCCTGGATTTTTTACTATTGTACATCCCCTGAACTGCAGTGTACCCCCCTGTTTTCTTTTTTGTTTTGTTTAGTTTTTACAAGAAAAAATAATAAAGAAAAAGAGTAATATTGGAAAAAATAGTGAGAAAAGAATATATCAAAAAAGGATTATGAAAAAGAAATGAGAAAAGATATTGAAAAAATAAAAAGAGAAAGAAAAAGAAAATAGAAGTATGAAAAAGAGGAAAAAATATTAGTGTAGATTTAATATTTTTTAGAGTATATTTTCTTCATGGATTATATGTTAGAGCAGTTTTAGAAGTCCATTTGTTAGGGGACTTTTTACCTTTTTAGGAATAGGTTTAGAAGTCCACTTGTTAGGGGACTATTTTCCATTTGATTTTTTTCCAGAATAGTTTCTAGGGGTTTATTCTTCAGTATTCAATCATTGTAACCCATTTTCAGAATGTTAATAAAATGGAATTTGAGCTGTGGTCCCGAAAGTAGCCGAACTACAGCTGCTCTGATTTCTCGTACCAGACGAGAATATGTAGGCTTAGGATGCGATATCCTAGCGAGCACACTAACGACTAACCTTTTGTTCTCTCGCTGCTGTGCGATCGAGACTTTCCTGCTGACGACTGATGTTATCCTTTTCTCTTGCCCGAGTGCATTTGAGACCAAACCGTAGCTGTTCCCATAGGTTCCCGAACCTTTAAAACCAGATTAATTTCTCACTGCTGTGTGAGAACACCCAGCCTAGCCGTAGTTAGCCTGAACTACGTAAAGCTCTGATCTTCCATGCAGTGTGGAAGTACGTAGGCACAAGACGCGAAGTCTTGGCGAGCCAATTTCCCAGTAGTCCCGAACTACGTTGACTCTGACTTTCTCTCTTGAGAATACGTAGGCATAGAGTGCGACACTCTATCGAGTCAATTCCCTTCCGTTTAGATTTAGCAGTCGTAGATAGATTGTTTTGCATCCTTTAGACAAACCAAGCAAACGTGGATCCCGTCGAGTACGACGGACGTGAGGGGTGCTAATACCTTCCCCTTGCGTAACCGACTCCTGAATCCAGGTTTTGGTTGCGATGACCATACCTTTTCCCGTTTTTTGCGAGGTTTACTTCGAGCGTTTCCTTTCCCTCCGTTGGGATAAATAACGCACGGTGGCGACTCTTCTGTCAGCCGGCGCCGATTTTCGCAGTAGCGACAGTGGGTGTTGAACCCACTACCTTATGATCACTAGCCCAAAACCTAGCCAACTCAACTAGAAGCGCGCACGTGAATATGGAAGGAAGAAAAGAGATAAAATGTTAAAACATGAAAAATGAAAAAAAACAACAAAAGGGTTGATCTCCACACGGATCGAACCCAGGACATGGCAATGGCAAGGCAAATATGAGAACAAGGCATAACCACTGGGGTGGCGATACATCCAAGTATTATGCCACCCCAAATAATACATAAGCCTGAAAAGACAAGTATTTCTGGGCCAAGGCAAGCAAACAAGGCAATTTGTCATGAAAACAATTACATCGTAAATCATTCAAAACTCAACCATTTTTGACAAAATTTAGGTCTATCTCATGTGAAATTTAACAAGGAACACAATGGGATTATTAGTTTTTTCAAATAATGTCTACAAATCAAAACACGATAGCAGTTGCAAGTGAAAGCTTATGTCATGCATTTTGAAAGCTATAGCTCAAAACATAAATGATTATGGTCAAATGAAGGTATGCACAACTTTCAAATACATAAACCATGGATTCTAGATGCAAGGATCAGCCATAAACAACTCCAAACAAAAACTGATATGCAAGCTGCAAATGAAGGCTTGTGATGTGCATTATGGTGGCTGTGGTGCAAAACAGAAGTGATTATGGCCAGGTGAAGGTATGCACAAGTTTCAAATACATTATTCATGGATTCTAGATGCCAAGACCAATCAAAAATAGCTCCAAACAGAATTTGGTATATGGACTGCAACTAATGAACAAAATGCTTGAAATGCCATCTTGGAAAATAAGAACAAATTATGATGCAGCAGGCATATTCAACTCAATCAACATACATAAATGATTCTCATATGCATCAAATCATGGATTCAAACAGCTTGCAAGAACTTAACAAAAATTGATAGCACATGAGGCAAAACAGAAACTGGCAGCACGCCTGCTTCGTGTTCAAAACCAAACATTCATGATAAATCCTACACACACACACATACAATTCATACCATGGAAAGTTGATTTCAACACAAACTCTACCAGGCATGATTAAAAGGTTGAGCACAGATCAAACAGCATGACAGCAAGTTTGGTTATCAAAACAGCATGCATACACATATGGTTTACACACCAAGACAGATTGATCTTAAACAAAAGGACCTAACAAGCTAATCATGGCAGTTGGTTTTGGTTCAGACTTAGGCAGTTATAGCAGCAAAAAGGATCCTAACATGACAATGCTAGTAAACAACCATTAAACCTAAAGGCTCAATGCACATAACAGATTTGCAAGTTTAATGGCAATTTGGCTTGAGTTAGACAGTTATAGCAGCAACATATGCTTTTAACATGACTAAGCCAATAATCAACAGCTAGCCCTAATACTACTAATGCACATACCAATATGCAAGCATAATGCAGTGGTTGGAATCAAAGGGGTTGCAACAACAATTACATAGTAATGGTTCATGACAAAAAAATGAAACCTAACATGATAATGCTAGCACCAATCAATAATTAACCTTAATGCCTTAATGCACATGACAATTTGCAAACTCATGACAAAGGCTTAACTTAACAATAGTACCATGACAGTTTGGTTCACAACAGAATAACCATGACATATTGATGCAAGTACTCAAAATATTGACTAATGAGGCAAACCAATAATTCAAGGCAGATTCATACAATGGCTTATAATGCATCAAAACAAAACATATAGGCTTATCACAATGGACAAATACAGACCAAATATGCACATGCTAAGCTTGAAAACAACCCTATTACCATGCCTCAAAATGACAGTCCTTGATGCATACATGACATTGCCAACTATCCAATAAAAACAAGATTCAATGATTCCAAACTCTCATGCTAACAAACATAGTTCAAACACAAAGCCAAAGTTCAAGTTATTCACTTAGTATAATAATGGTAGGCAACAAACTATAATGCAAAATATCTCATGACAGCAAAGTAAGGTATTGGTCCTCATGAATCAAAAATAGGCCTCACAATTACATGACTCATCCCAATGATCCTTGACAAATCCAACAAGCCTATACAACTCACAAGCATACTCAAAACATGTTATAGACCAAGTTTGAACACAAAGAAGATCCAGAAATATGCTAGAATTAAAAATGACCTATGAGTTGAAAGATGCACACGAGTTGAAAAATGCACATGGACAAAAATGCTGCAGATCAAAACCACACATAGTTTTCAACAATACAAACATCACATAAACACATATATGAGGGTTTCTAATCAACATGCCATCAAACAGATCAAGACCTAAAAAGGTTGTTGCAATAGTAACAAATAAACATTACTCACCAACAGAACAGATCCAAAGCAGTATCAAACATTCATAACAGTTGCCAACATCCTCATATGTTCACACATGACATAAAATGGCAATTAAGAGAGTCTCAAAGTTTAACACACAACAACATAACACTTTGTATGAAGATCATAAAAGCAATACACATTAATGAGCAAACAAGCAAAATAGGACAGATTCAAACATGAACTGCATTGTATTCAAAACACATTGTAACCACTAATGTACATCAAACACATTCATGTAAGTTTAAAGAAGGATAGTAACTACCAACCTCTTGTAGACTTCCAAACAAGCTAATATAGAAAGGAAAACCTTGAAGCCTCCAAATAAGATCCAATCCAATGCCTTGATAAAGGTGACAACTTTTCTTGCACTTGAAGTAAACAAGTGAATCTTGGACAAGAACTCAAACCAAGTGATGAAAATGGTATTTTAGGTTATGGACAATTGGTACATCATAAACTTAAGGTGTTTGGAGGTTTACAATGATCAAAACAGGCCTGAGCAGTGATTTGGAAGATTTAGTATATGAGCTCAAACTTTCCTTGGTTGAAGTTGACTTTTGGGAAAATGAGGGTTTTGACTGGTTTAAGAGTTTGAACACCTCCCACACATCATTTGTGGATTGTGTAGATGGTTTGTGGTGATTTTGAGTGAGTGAAAATAGTTTTGGAAGGTGTTTTTTGAAGGTTTTGGAATGGTTTTCTTCACTTATAAGCAAAGCAAATGCAAGATGAGAGAAATGGTATTCTCTTGGGTTTTAGAGTGCTCTAGTGTACCTTTCAACATAGAGGAAACCTCTATTTATAGGCAAGGAATGTTTGGGGCAGATTTGTGTTTTGGCATTTTGGAGGGAGTTTTGTAAAATGCAATTTTGTTCAAGATTGTAGACAGCTGCAAATCCAAGTTCTTGTCCCAAGATGAGGCATAAATCAAGTGGTTAGGATGACATAGAAGTGACTGAAGAGTGGTAGGGAGTAGGAGAAATGCAGCTGCAAGATTTCTTCCATAAAGTTTCTCTTTCCTTGATTTCTTTGATTAAAATAATGCCAACTTGCCTCCAACTTACCAAATCCATCAAATCCCTCAATTTTCTGCATATCAACCCATCATACTCTCTAATGATCAGATAGAAACATGATCAAATGGCTAAGAATAACCCAAGTGGTTAAAAGGTGAGTTTGTGAAAAAGTGAAAATGTTGGACTCAAGTGTTGAAACCTCATCTTGTTGAATTCATAACTCTCAACTCATAAGGGCTATGGAAGAGTTCTAGTACATTTTGGAAAGCCTCATGAAGCTCTACAAATTTTATGTTTTCATGATCTTCAGATTCCAAATGAAACTAGGTCAAAAATCCACTCAAAGTTGCTAAAAAACATGCCTAAAAAGGTCAATAACTTAGAATTTTTCTGTTATTTTTCCCTCTTGTAATGATTTTGGCCATAACTCCAAATCTATGCATTTTCTGCTCATGGACCACTGTGGGACTTTTGTAGGACTTGTCAGTAGCTTTCCAATGATCTTTGAACCAACTCAATTGGATGTGTGGTTAGGGAGTTATGGTCTTGCCCCTTTCAAAACCTTAATTTCCCGATTTTTTGATTACTCCTCCATCCTTGATCTAATGGTCATGAAACTTAATGGGTAGGTGTAATATGGCATTAGGAACATTTTTTCTTCACACTTTGAGGTCAAATTCCTTATGGTTGAAGAGTTGACTTTTTGATCAACGAAACGATCGATCGATGACTATCGAGTCGGTTGTTGATGTTCTCAGTCTTCTGAGGCCTTGAAACTTCTTGAGTGGACTTCACTAAGCCATATGAGCTTCATGGACCATGATCCCACCATTGGAGCACCATTTAAATCAAAAGTCAAACTACGGTTGACTTTTTTCCCAAAATGTCCTGATTTTCAATTGACTGATCAATTGAAGCTCTTCTGATTAAAATTGATGGTCAATATCCCATCCTCACACACCTTAGTACACATGGAAGGCCATGTAAACAAGTCTTGCCCTTAAAAAAAAATTTATCCTGATTAAAATTGAAACCCTAATTTCACCCTTTTTGCCTAGGCATTGTGCAGATGAACTGGATGATCATTCCAACTCCACCATGACCTCTGAGGTGCTCAACAAACTTCTACCTCATGCCTCTACCAATGATGAATCCTCAAAATTTCTTGACAACCCTCTGATGGGTTGTACCAATGCCTTTGATTAACAAAAAGAGTTTGGGCAAATTTAGGGTATGACAGTTCTATCGCAAACAGGAAACACCTAAGTCTCCAATGGTCGAGCAGCAATACACCTAACTGCTAGAATGCGTACGCTAGTATCGTCAACCTTTTCTCTCACCGCCGTGTGATCGAGAACACCCTTTCGTCCTGTAGTTGGCCTGAACTACGTTTTGCTCTGATTTCTCGTACCAGATGAGAATACGTAGGCACAAGACGCGACGTCTTGACGAGCAATTCCCCCCGTAGTTTCCCGAACTACGTTGACTCTGACTTTCCCATTGCATGAGGGAATACGTAGGCATAGAGCGGCGAAGCTCTATCGAGTAAGTTCCTTCCGTTTTGCTTTAGCAGCCGCAAATTATATTGTTTTTCACCCGTAGACTAGACAACCAAGCGTGGATCCCGTCGAGTACGACGGACGTGAGGGGTGCTAATACCTTCCCCTTGCGTAACTGACTCCCAAATCCAGGACTTGGTTGCGATGACGTTGTCTTTCCCTTTTCCGATTGTTTCCTTTTCCTCTCTTTGGGATAAATAACGAAAGGTGGCGACTCTTCTATTTTCCTCCGGGTGTTTTTCGCAGTTGTGACAATCACTTCACAAAAATGTTGTACTATTCCTTAAATTCAATACTTGTTTTTTCAACACTTTTCAACATTGATTCATGCCAAAATAGTCAGCATTTGATCCATAAGTTTACATCATTCAATAGTGCAATTTTTCAACGTAAAATCATTTCTCAAAAGCACTTAAAGTCATGGGATGATTCACAAAAAATTAATGGCAAAAGTGACAAAAAATCAAAGGTAAAGCATTCAAAAATTCCAAGTTTCATGCATAATCACCAATGACCTTTTATCTTACATTCCATCTTGGTACTTTTGCGAAAACCAAGCATCATTTGTTTCTAACTACCCATCCGTTCACAACCATTCAATTCCACAGTTAACCATTAACTACCATAACTATCAAATTAACATAAATTCCAACTTTCATATTCAACCAAATCTCCATTCAATCCTAGCCATTCATAAAAATCAATCCAAGGGTTGGAAGTAGTGATCTGCAACTAAAACTTAAATTAATTTTCAAATATTGATAATTTTCTTATTAGGAGCACTATCCTAGGGCGATAATCATTCCATCTATAATCACCCTCTACCTTTGAAAAACTATAAAAACCTACTATTTTCCATCATTCTAAAAACCATGAATTAATAGTAAAGTTACTATGTCAAAATTCTTCACCATCACCTAAAGCTCACAAACCAGGTTGATGGAGTTTCATCACTTGAAACTCCATCAATTGAGCATAAACTCCTACCATTTTTTCATAACCATCTTCATTCTAAACTCATCCAAAATGCAACATTTCCATCACCATTCACAAAATTCAGCATTACTTCTATCAAGAATTCAAGGGTTTGGATTAACATTCATCAAGGATTCAACCTTTCTATCCTACCTTCATCAACATATTCATCATTTAAAATTTAATTCAATAAAGTTTTAAGCATCATGAATATTTCACCAAGGCTTTCTATTCAAGAATAATCATTATAATCCACAATCATATGTTCATCAAGAGCTTGGAAATTAATTGCATTAAAGGAGCTTACTTTGAAGTATGTGGGCTTCTCGTTGGTAAATTCGTCGGTCATTCCCAACACTAACTCAGGAAAAACTCCGCTCCGCCGCTCTCTTTTCAGCATTTTACATTACCGCTTTTGAAATTGGTTAAAACATTCTATCGAGCACCTTGGGTGCAATAGAAAAATCTATATTTTTCTCTAATTTTGTCGGCAAATTATCATCTCATTTATCATTATAGAGTCGTATGCTTGCTATTTGTTGTATTCGAATAAAAGTTTGCATTAAAAACAACCATGAGTTGCATATAATTCGAACTCGTAATTATGTTTAAATCAAAACAATATAAAACTGGGACTGATTTGAAATGCGGAAAAATTATGCACTATACGGGGAAAAATTCTGCACTGAAATGAAAAATTCTACACTAAACCGGAAAATTTTGCACTATGCGCAAAAAATTCTGCACTGAACCAGAAACTTCTGCATTGAACTAGAAAAACTCTGCATCTTATTTCATCCCTTGTTTCTATTATGTTTTTTTCCAATTTAATTCAACATAAAAAGCCACATGTCCATCATTAATATGTTGGAACAAAGAACAACTCGATTCGGTTAACAATGGTGGAAATTAGAATTTAGGGATATGAAATTGAGACATAAATAATATATATATATATATATATATATATATATATATATATATATATATATATATATATATATATATATATATATATATATATATATATAGAGAGAGAGAGAGAGAGAGAGAGAGAGATAGATAGATAGATAGAGAATTATGATTGACATTAACCACAAATGGGAGCACAAAACGCTATTTATACAACATGTACGAAATAATTGGAAAATTACAAAACAACTTAAATATAAGCTAAAAACACAAATAACACCCAGTGTATCCAGTTACCATATTTGGGGTAACCAGTTACCACAAAACCCCTAAGCTACCGACTCTATGTGTACAGGGAGTAACCGGTTACACCAACTGAAATGATAGAAAACTATTTTTCTAACGCACCACCTCATTTCAGTTGGCCCAAGTCCACCATGCTCAAGCTCATATTTAGCCTCTTGAACACTTCATTTGTTACTCCTTTAATCAACAAATCTGCAACTTGGTCTTCACTTCGACAATAGATCAATCTTAGCTTTCCTTTATTCACTAGCTCCCTCAAATAATGAACCCGGACCTCTATATGCTTGCTTCTTCCGTGTGCAATCATATTCTTTGCAAGGTTTACCGCAAAAATATTATCAACAAGAAGTGCGGTAGCCTCACCCTCATTGCTACACAAATCCTTTAATAGATTCATGATCCATATAGCTTGACATGCACATAACGATGCCACAATATACTCAGCCTCACATGATGGCAGTGCTACCATTGGTTCCATCTTCGAACACCAAGAGATTGGTGTCCTACTAAACATAAAGATGTATCAAGATGTCGACTTTCTATCATTCTTATCTCCACAAAAATTGGAATCGGGGAAACCAAGTGTCGCTACCGCGAAAATAAGGTGCCGGCAAAATAGAAGAGTCACCACCTTTCGTTATTTATCCCACGGAAAGGGAAAGGGAACAATCGGAAAAACCTGACGAAAGGGTATAAGACAAGGTCATCGCAACCAATGTCTGGATTTGGGAGTCGGTTACGCAAGGGGAAGGTATTAGCACCCCTCACGTCCATCGTACTCGATGGGATCCACACTTGTTGTGTTTATCTGATGGGTTGATTACATCTATCTACGCTAAAGGTCTGGTCTAAAAAGAAAAGAAAATGACTTGGCAGAACATAGCAGTTCTATGCCTACGTATTCCCGTCTGGAACGAGAAATCAGAGTCTACGTAGTTCGCCTAACTACGGGTTACGGGGGGAAGGTTTCTCGCCGAGATCTCGCATCTCGTGTCTACGTACTTTCACACAGTGCAAAAGATCAGAGCAAACATAGTTCGGGAAACGACGGATTACGGGAGGGGTCAAATTCCTCTATTTTTCCGAGTAGGGTTAACAAACAGTTCCAGCAGTTTCGTGTATGCAGCTCGACCTTTGGAGACTTAGGCGTTTACCGTTTGCGGTAGAACTGGGAGTTAACGACACTCTTTACTTCAGAAAAGCTTTCCTTTGAATTATGGGCCCACGGGGCAAAAGGTTTGAAGTTTGTTTTCGGTTTTTTACGGAAGAACTGTTTTTTATGGTTGTCTGTAGTTTGTACAGCACTAGAGACTATGACTTAGGAGCGAATGCGTCGCATATCGTCCAAAGGACATATACTAAACACTCTATATGATTGAGAGGAGACCGCTCAATTATCATTTCCCAAGTAGCTTAAGGCTCGTAACGCGCTTGTACTAACTTGCCTTTATTACATTTTTTACTGTTATTTTGAGATAAGAAGAGAACGAACTCTATGGGGAAACTGTACAGTCCTAATGTTGACATGCAAAATTAATCCTATGATTGAGGTTAGGAGGGAGCTACCTAATGTTATCATGCATGGTTAGAACCCTAATGTCTGTCATAACTTCTCTTGAATAAGAGAAGTCAGAGCCCTTAAGGAAACATGGCAATGGCATACATAAATAGACAAAGCAAATACTATAAAGAAATAACTGTAAGTAAAATGCATGCAATGCAACAATACAAGCAGAAGGAGACAAGCTCAACTTCTTACCAATCAACCAAAAAGAAAAAACAATCAAAACAGACAAGCAGAGGGAGACAAACTCAACCTCTATATGCAAATACGTAAATTAGAAAAAGAAAAACAACACACAAACAAGGGGAGGACCACCTCAACCCTTAAGGAAAACAAGCAGAGGGAGACCCACTTAACCTCTTAATGCAGTCATGCTCCTATACTTAGACTATACTAAACATGAATTATCCTAATACAACACACCACTCAATCATGAATGAAGGCAAGGATTGATGACAGATAATGGATTCAATCCACAAGTAAACAAACAAGGCTTCTATCCTAGGGAAAGGAATTGAAAGTTGGGAGACCAGGGTAAGGTCCACAGGAACTTATCCCAGGCACTCAACCAACTAAACGGGGCTTGGGAGAATCCTAGAGGCTTTTCTCCTTCAAGAGGTGTGCAAAATTCCCACCACAGGAGGGACTGTGCTACCTCAAGAAGGTTCCTAAAAAGAAAGGAGATGATTAGGAGAATGAAGGTGGGAAGCAAGGTAAGGTCCACAGGAACTTACCACAGGCACTCAACCAACTTCACTTCCTCAGAAAGCTTTCATAGACTCAATTCCTTTATGATATTGCAATGAATTCCTCCACAGGAGGAAACATGCTCACAAGGAGGATTCCAATCAAGCAAGGAAAATTGAAAGGGAAACTAACCCTAGGGAAAGATCATCCACCTACTTGAATCTCTAAAGAACCTCAAATGTTTACCTCCTAAGGATCACCTACACCAAAGGTTCAAAGCTCTAAGGAAGCATCTATCTAATCACCATCTTATCAAGAAAGGGTGTGAGACCTAGAATCACCTAATGGTCATTTACAAGACTAATCTATGAACTTAACCTAGTTAGGATCACCTAAACTAAGGCCAATTTGTAAAATGGGGAACTAATGGAAAATCATTCCTAAAATTCTAAGGAAAATACTACATCATCCTACATGTGTTAACAAGCTATGGTCCAAAAATTAGGGGCTAAACCTAAATCAAAAGGCTCAAACAAAAATCCAAATTCAAAGAGTGCACTAAAGGGATCCATCCATGAGTACTCCTAAACAACTATCCCAAAATCCCACTTAGAATGATCTAAAAATCTCAACAAAAATCACATAACATCATCAACAAGTTTATAATCAGCCAGCCAAAAATCAATACCAAAATCAAAAGCATGAATGAGAAATAAAATCAACAAGCAAGATAGCTATTTTATGTATTTTTAATCATTTATCAAAAAAGAGAAAATGGATGTTAAATTGAAAATCACACCAAAATAAAACCTAAAGGCATCCGAAAATCAGGAATTAAATCAACAGCAACCACATATTTTTGTCATATTTTTCTGAGCATTATTCAATTTAATATGAATTTTAGAAGATAAAATCAAAAATGGATTAAAGAAATAACACAGCAGAAAATATCAGGGCCATCAGATGTGAATACTAGTCTCTTCATCTTAGACACACGCACACGACACCTCATTAATGAAACGACCGTGTTTTGGCTCGGTCAAGGTCAAAATTCAGAATGAATTACGTGCGTACGATGGAAGGACTAAGTCAGCAAATTCCACTGATCCAATGGTCGACACTTTATCTTCTTCATTTGAATCTGAGACTGGGGGGGGGGGGACCAGGACGGTGGCCGGAGAAGGACGCCACCGTCTTCTCTGGCGAGAGCCAACGAGCTCTGTAACTAACTCTCACCAAACTCCAAGAAAATTATACCAAAATTCTCGCCTCTTCTCACTGATCAATAATATCCAATCCCTTCATATCAATTCCTCAAGAATCTCTCAAATCGAAGATGAACAAAAAACTACATGATTCCATCACTATCACCAAACTCAAAAATGCTTGCACAGAGATAATCCTCACTCTTTAGAGATCAAGAATCACTCATCAAATCATGCTAACACCCAATAAATCTCTAGATTCAAATCCAAACAGAAATCTCACTTCACCATGAATCATCACGAAATCTCTCCATTATGATCCTAAATCGTTCTAGGTTTCAAATAGGTCCTAACCACATGCATCTAAGGCTTGGAAAGTGCATAGTTAAAGGGGAATTTTGCAAGAAAGAAACCTGATTCAGAGCTTCACGTAGGGCGACCTTCAGGCCACTATTTGCTCCAAGAATGTGCAGATTTCTTCACTGATGGATGATGAACAAGTCTAGATGCTTGGTTGATCTTGATTCAACCTCTATCTTGAAACTCGAAAATCAATTCTTCAAGCTTCTTCTCAACTGACTCCAACTGATTCTTCAGCGAAAATGGCACTAGAAGGTTCCAAAAATGATCAACAATCTATTTATAATCTGTTTGAAAGCTTTTGAAGCCCAATCATGGCCCAAATCCAAACTTTCAACTTTCAGTTTTTCTCCAAAAATCCAACTATGGAAGCCACGCATATGCTCTGCTTTCACTCCAATCTTGCTTCAGATCACTTGCATTGGATGTGTGGAATGTAATTGGATTGGTTTGCAACCTTGATTCCAATCTAAGGTGCAAGTTTGAAATGTTACTTCATCATGAAGTAATCCACCAAATGACCATGAGATGAGTATCAACTCAAAAATGTAATAATTCCAAAGTGTTTTGAACTTCTTTTCCAATCAAAATGAGCACCAATTTGGTTTGAAATCATTCAATTACCAATTATTTTGAATTTTTCCATTTTAATTCATTAAAATGGCCTTTTTGAGAAATTTCTTCAACCAATGCTTGCTCTAATCCATATCAATGGACTCTTGATACTTGGTTGAGCTAAAAAAAATCATTTTGAGAAACTTTCAAGTTGAACAAAACTCCATTTGAAGCTTGCAAGATAGAGAAAATGACCTATAATGCCAAATGACCTATAATCTTACTTTCCCAAAATACCCCTGACTTGTAAACCTCATAACTTGAGTTATACAAATCAGATGGAAGACTTATAGTACAATTTGAAAATCTAAGATCAAGACCTACAACTTTCATGGTGGCCAAAAGTTGAGGAGAAACATCCTTCTAGGTCAAAAGGTCCTTGGAAGTTGGTTCACTTTTGCAGACAAATTTCACATTCATCTGATGACCTATAATTTGTCAGCTTCATAACTTGAGTTCTATAAATCCAATGGAGGACTTATAGTACTCAAATTAAATCTAAGAGCATGCTCTACAAGTTTCATGTTGGCCAAAAGTTGAGATGAAACTTGCATCTTGAGATAAGTGGTCTTGAAGTTAGGCACTAAATAGGGGATTTTACCCTAAGAACCCTAGTTTAGCAACTCCTCACACTTTGAATTCTTCTTGAATTGATATTGGAATATCACCTCATGTATCTCAACACAACTTTCCATGACCACAAAGACTTAGAAATAGGTTTTGATCCTCTTCCATTGCACAGTTGACTCAAGGTTGACCAGGCAAACCCTAATTGCAACACCCTCAATTGTGGCTCTTCACACCTAGCCTAATGACTTGACTGAGCTCTACCATGATCAAGGCTCCATAACCCACTGATGGTCTTCAATTGGCTCCCAAGTTAGGAGATGAACCCTATACAAGCAACCAAACTTCTCAAGAACACAACCCTCTTCCTGATGACTTTGGTGACTTCTCAAGCTTGAACAAGACCTCTAGATAGGCTCCTCTTGATATAAACCACACTTGATCCCCTGCTAAATGAATAATGCTATGCTATGCAAATGCTAGATTAATGATATGCTAATGCAATGAAACAAAAGCCAAGTAAGAAAAGGTTAGGCAAATTTTGGGGTGCAACAGCTGCCCCTATTCAAGCGGCTTGAACCTGACTGGATGAAAAGCGAACAACTTTCAAGAAATCAAGGTAAAATACGGTTGAATACCAAAGAACCTTGAAATTTTCCAACCAAAGAAATAAACTGCACAAACTGCTTGGGGAACAAAAAACCAGAGAATTGAATCCGGTTGTCACGGCAACAACTGATCAATCATCTGATACAGAACCTGATTTCAACATCAACCACCTGTGTGACACCATAGGCATTGAATCCAAACAAACAATCTTCAAATGTACACTATAATAAGCGGGCACTACATCATATGACCATATCAAAATATCATCCTTGACCTTCCATTTCCGAAGAAACGAGCATGCACTATGTAAAGCGCGTCATGTCAATATACTATCCTTGACCTTCCATTTCCGAAGAAACGAGCATACACTATGTAAAGTGCGTCATCCATGTACTATCCTGGACCTTCCATTTCCGAAGAAACGAGCATACACTACGTAAAGTGTGTCATCCATGTACTATCCTGGATCTTCCATTTCCAAAGAAACGAGCATCGCACTAAATAAAAGCGCGGTATGTCAATATACTATCCTTGACCTTCCATTTCCGAAGAAACGAGAATCGCACTAAATAAAAGTGCGGTATGTCAATATACTATCCTTCCATTTCCACAGAAACGGGCATACACTAGATAAAAGTGCGGTATTGAGCATCCGAAGACTTGAACAAGCAACTCTGCAGGGAAAATCTGACGTTAACTTCCAAACATCCATCTTGAACAAGAATGGGCAACAACTCCAAAGTCTAATTATGAAGCCTTTTAATGCTGACGTAACAGCCATCCGAGGAAACTCTACTGGGGAAATTCTGACGTCAACTGCCAAACATCCATCTTGAACAAGAATGAGCAACAACTCCAAAGTCTAATTATGAAGCCTTTTAATGCTGACGTAACAGCCATCCGAGGAAACTCTACTGGGGAAGAAGAGAAACTTAACCAAGCAACTCTAATGAGGGCACACATGATAGGACGAACGTTATCATCTCATGCCAAAAATTTGAATATTCGAAAACCATCCTGAACAAGAATTCCAATTACCTGCAGGGAAAAAAAACACCTGAAAACAAAGAGGTAACCAACCTGGCTTATGTTTCAAAATGGCGTAATGCTCCCTATGGAATGATTTTTGCTACGCGTTTGGGGTAGATGCTATGTGTCGCTACTGCGAAAATCGGCACCAGCTGAACAGAAGAGTCGCCACTGTGTGTTATTTATCCCAACAGAGGGAAAGCAAACGCTCGAAGTAAACCTACCGCAAAGATGGGAAAGGAATGGTCATCGCAACCAAATCCTGGATTCGGGAGTCGGTTACGCAAGGGGAAGGTATTAGCACCCCTCACGTCCGTCGTACTCGACGGGATCCACGCTTGTTTTCTGGTACGGATTGTTATTCTATCTATTCTACAGGTCTGAGGTTAAAAGAAAATAAAATGACTCGGCAAAGTATCGCACTTTATGCCTACGTATTCCCGTATGGAACGAGAAATCAGAGTCAACATAGTTCGCCTACCTACGGGAAAGGAGGGGAAGGTTGCTCGCTAGGATATTGCATCCTATGGCTACGTACTTTCATACAGCATGAAAGATCAGAGCAAACGTAGTTCGGGCTACGGAAGACACAGATTTGTTTGACTATTTTTTATCCTTCTGAAAAAGGTTTTCTCCTGATCATGGGTCCAAGCGGACAAAAATGACTCTTTGATTGGTTTACAGTCTTTTACGCAAGAACTGTTTTTTTATTGATGTGTAACCTTTTATTGTATTTTTGATTGTTTTGAGATAGAAGATAAACAACAACTCTAAAACCTATGGTTGAAAAGGGAATCAAAATCTACCCTAACTTTGTCAGGCATGGATGAAAGCCTAATGTTTGTCATATTCCTCTCTTGCGCAGAGAGAAACAGAGATCCTAGGGGATAAACGGAAAAGCAACGACATATATACAATAAAGCGGTAAAATGCATGAATGCAGCAATACAAGCGAGGCAAGGGAGTCCCACTCGACCTCGAACCTAGAAAACAATGGGCAAAGTGAAACAACTTCATTTCAACCCTATGGGAAAATTAACAAACAATATAGCAAAGAAAATAAACCCCACACCAGCCCTGACAGCACAACCCCAGCTCCTACAGCAGCAACTATGGAAAACAGCAAACTCTGACAGTTGATAAACAACAAAACAGTAACCTCTTCAAGTGAACCCCAAGATCAAACTCCCATGATATTCAAGCTACAACAAGCTTCCATCTCCAAGAAATCCCCAAGCTTAAGCAAGCACAGAATCTTAACCAATTGACAGTATCAGACAGCAGATAGCTCCAGACAACAATAAACCCTAACTTTAACAGTTGCACAGCTTTGACATGAACAATCTTCATCTTTGTCAATCTTTGATCTTCATCCCTATCTTCAATGGCTTATTTCTTCAAGACAAGCTCTCCTAGATGAATTGATTTATTAGAATAAATTGAATGTCAAACAGTTTATTGACGACCAAAGGAAGTCTATAAACAATTGACATTGTAACAGACTTTTTCCCTCAAAGTTCTACCTCTTAGACACAACCACTTATCCCTCCAAAGGAGGGAGGCGAATACCATAGAGGGACTTTATGTCATAGAGAGGAATGGAAGCAAAGGAAGCTATCCATGTTTATGAAAGAATTTGGTCTATTCTAAGGCTCTGCCTATTTGCTCCTATTTCTCCTAAGTCTTCAATCAGCATCCAGCTCAAGCAATCTTCAAGCTTCAACATTTGATCAGCATCCAGCTCAAGCAATCTTCAAGCTTCAACATTTGATCATCATCTTCAGTCTTCTCCTTTGATGCTTCATGCTACCACAAGCCCAAACCAAGCCCCATACCCCAAATATAAAACCCAAAAGCCCAAGCAAGCAACATAAACCCCAAATGGGGACACCAAACAATCACCCAATTTGCAAATATACTAAAAATAGTAAAATAGTATTTAAAATTCTAGGATTTATTCTAAGGGGATTTCTACCTCTACCTTACATACCCTATATGTCCCTTAACCTAATTCATGTTAAAACCCCAAAATAAAATGTTAGAATGCACCTATGTTGAGTTTAGACCCCAAAACTATCACCCTAATATTCTCTAATCGAAACTAGACAAGATTTAATCACAAAAATGTGAAATAAATCTCTAAGGGAACTTAATGCTCTAATCTAGCTAGCACAAAAAGAACAGGATCAAAATATGAATTTAAATGACCAAACGAAATTCACCAAAATGCATGTACAAACAATATGAAAATAAAAGCAATTAAAATGTAAAAAAACACCATAAATGAAAAAAAACCTAAAATAATATTTCTATTTTCTTATAATATTCTTGAGACAATTATTAAAGTGAGGGAAAAAATCCCATGCAAAATTGATCATTTTTGTATTTTTTATGAATTATTTGGTAAGCTAAACAAATGAAGAAAATTAAAACAAAACTCAATTGAAATTGACATGTACAGGGGGTGGTGAAAGCAGTTTATTATAGTTCAGAATTAACATTGGGCCCAGGAGGGGGGTGCAGTTAACACTGCGCTGGGCCCATGTTGGATTCAGAAAAACCACATCAAACAAAAAGCCAGGGGGGGGGGCGAATAGCGTCCAGTTCGCTTGTATTTTCTGATGGGCCCCAAACTGGGGGTGTTGATAGCAGTTGGGTTAAGCCCAAACAAAATTCATTCTACGGGAGGGGGGTTTCACGCGTAATAAGGGAGTATGGTCAGTATCTGGGGATTGGGCCTAACGCCCGAGCCCAATTCCCTTTCATCCTTAGCACAAATCAAACCCTAACACTACACTAATCCTTCAACCCACAGATACTGTTCATCTTCTCTATCACAAACCCTAACGGCGCTCTGAACTCCCAATCTCTCTGAAACCCTCAACCAAACTCAACTCACGCCTCAAATTCCTTATCCAACTCAACCCTAATCCTCACTCGCCTCACAAACCTTGATATTCAACCTACCAAACACAAAACCTAAATCCAATTCAACACCTAACAATCCTATGAGCTACGAATGCGTGAAGAGTTAAGGAAGAAGAACAAAAACCTGGAGAGCTTGGTGGAGACGGCGACTCTGGGAAGAAATCTTTGAAGATTCTGGAGTGAGATCTTGAGCGGATGAAGATCTTAGGCGCACGATCTTGGCGAAGACGCTTGCAGATTAACGATGTCTCTGGGAGAAATCTGATGATGAATTCTGGAGGATATTCTGAAGAGTGATGAACACGAAGGTATTCTGGTGACCGATTGAAGATCCTGATGATCAATCGATGAACAATCTATGGACGAAGATCTGGGAATTTGGCAAAGAACATCTGAAGGATCTTCTTGAATTGATGTGAATTCTGGAGAATCTCGTGAACGCTGATGAAGATCTATGGATCTGTCAAGATCTGGACGAACATAGACGAGATTCGTATGGAGTTGGGAGGAAAAAATTCTGATGAGTTCTCCGATGATGATTCCGGCGAGCTTTGGCCAAGACGAACGCCATGATGATTTATCCGGTGAGGTGTTGAAGAAGCACAAATGAAGATTGGATGAAGAAATCTGGAAATTTCTTCAGGTTCCGATGAGTTTGGTGGTCCAGTGGGAGGTTACGGCGGCCGGAAGGGGTTGGTTAGGATGGTTGCATGGCCGGCGGTGGGAGTGTCCAGCGAGGGGACGGGTGGCAGAAGGATGCGTGAGGGAGAGACACGTGGGGTGAGGGTGTGAGGGAAGGGAGACGCGTGTGGAGGAGAGAGGGTAAGTGGGTGGTGACGTCAAACACATGCAGAGTGAGAGAGAGTGAGGTGGAAGAACCCTGGCCCACACGCGTGGCGGGGCTCTTTATAGAACACGTGGCCTGGCGAAAATGGACCTTTGACTTGAATTCTAGGCTTGATTAATTCTGGATAATGGCCCAACAAGACTAAACCTGGACTAATGATGATCAAGATCTGATTAAGACTAAAAAACCTAATTAAACCCTAAACTAAAATCAAAAATAAAATCTAACTAACATCTAATTAACTCTAATTAACTAAAAACAAAAATTAAACCTAAACTCCTAATTAAAATCTAATAAACCCTAATTAATCCTAAAAATGAAAATTAAAAATAAAATCTAATTAATCTAAAAAAAATCTAAAACTATTATTTAATATCTAAAAAAATATTTTTTAAAACCCTAATTAATTCTAAAAAAAACAAATAAAATCTAAAAAAACATTTTCTTCCTTTTTCTTTTAAAATCTAATCTATATTTGAAAAACAATAAAATCTAATAAAAAACTAAAAAAATAATTAATCTTTATTTATTTTTTCTTAAAATCTATTCTATTTTTTTTTTAGAGATAATAAAACTCTAATAAAATCTAAAACAAACCATACTATCTATTTTTTTAATCTATTCCATTAAAGAAAATGATAATATCTATTTATATCTATATTTTTTCTATTCTTTTAAAATAATATCTATTTAATATCTATTAAAACTCTAAGGAAAAGAAAATTTATTTAAATCTCTAAAAATTATAAAAGACCCTATTAAATCCAGAAAAATCCCATTAAGTGCATGAAAAATCCAGAAAAATAACAGAAAAATCCTAAAAATGCCAGGAGGCCGATTAAACCGAATAAAACCCAATTGCGCAACCGTAGCGAAACCCTGGCACTGAGATGGCCTGAAAACACCAGGAACGAGCACCAATTCTCAACAGACTTTTATTCCAACCGGCCTGAACTGCCTGAAACGCCATGGGCTGCAATCCCAATAAAATCCATTTGAATGATAAAAATGCAATGCATGCCGTATGCGAATGCGAGGGCGAATGCGTCGAAGCATAAACCAGATATGGGGACTGGTTGGTCAAATTTTAGGATGCAACACTATGCACGATGCAAATGCAAAGAGGAGCTCCAGCAAAACAAATGCTGAGGGAGCGAAACCAAACTTCCGCTGGGGGAAGAAACAATCCTGCTGAGGGATAGCTTAACAAATCCGGAGTTACGAACTCTGCAGAGGATGATCAACCTGCTGGAGAAAGGACAACCTGCTGGAGAACAGAAAGGAAGATCCTGCGCGGGGACAGCTTTCTAAACCGACGACAACCTGGCTGCACTCTGTGGGGACTTCAGTAGGGGAGTAAGGTGCACGTGACCACCGTTGGGGATGAACATCACTGCCTGACCGCTTGCTGGCTCGCATCCGACTCTTCTGGGGATAAAAATGCGACTTCCATCTGCTGGGGAGGAATAAGATCGTCTAGAGCCTACTCCTACGTTAAGGGCCTCTGGCTGGGGAAATACGATCCCTTGGCTGTTTGCTTCGAAGGTAACGACCCTGCAAAATATGAACAACAACAAGACATCCTATACAAAAGGAAATGTCTAGGTCAATATCCGTGACAATTGTTCAGTTAATTCAAAGTTTTAACAATTATTGGCCGAGGCCTGCAAGTTTACGCACGTGCAAGTTTATCAAAACATCAGCGTTTTCCACAAACAAAACAGTAAAAGTTACAACAAGAAACAAACATCAAGTACTGAATAGTATGCGTTTATTGATAACGGGCCTGTAAATAGGCAAAGTTTTTTTTTTACAGTGAATGCAACTCCTGAAAAGAGGAAATTACAAAAATAAATACAAATATGTACAGAGGTACAAAGAAATTTGTATACATGTCGGCAACGTGGTACAGATAAACACCATGAGCTGATCCTCCTATGACTCGCCTGACTCCGACGCTTTCCCGATACTCCTTCCTCGGAAGAGATTGACTTGGATAATCGACCCTCAGGTGCTCCCAAACCACTAAGCAATGCAGTATCAAACTCGGACCACAGTCATTTGCTTTTTCAATCCCTAACTTTTGCCTGAATCGCCCTTTGCGGGTTTTCAATTCACCGGGATACCCTTTTTTGCCGAAGTCGCCTTTTCAGGTTTTCGACTTCGCGGGTGTACATCTTTTCAATTTTATCCCTAATTTTTGCCCGAACCCTTTTCTTTTTTCTTTTTGGTTCGCCGGGATGCCCCATTTTTGCCTGGACTTTCTTTTTTCTGTCCAGCGGGTCTCTTTAAGAAAAGTATTTTTTCTGCGTCCGAGTTCACAGGGGATGTAAAATCCTCGCCATCCATGGTGGACAACAGTAAGGCTCCTCCAGAGAAGACCTTTCGAACGATATATGGACCTTCATAGTTGGGAGTCCATTTTCCCCTGTGATCTGATTGTGGTGGGAGAATCTTCTTCAGCACAAGATCGCCCGTCTGAAAGTTTCGAGGTCGCACCTTCTTATCAAAAGCTTTCTTCATCCGGCTCTGGTATAATCGACCATATGCGATAGATGCAAGTCTCTTCTCATCCATCAAACTGAGATGATTCAGTCTATTCTTTATCCACGCTGCCTCATCAAGTTGGACATCGAGCAAAACTCTCAAAGAAGGAATCTTAACTTCCAATGGTAGGACAACTTCCATACCATACACCAGTGAGAAAGGTGTTGCCCCGGTTGATGTGCGTACTGTCGTACGATAACCGTGCAAAGCAAAGGGCAACATCTCGTGTCAGTCTTTGTATGTCACAACCATCTTCTGAACTATCTTCTTGATTTTCTTATTGGCTGCTTCGACAGCGCCATTCATCTTGGGCCGATAGGGAGATGAGTTGTGATCTCAATCTTGAAAGTCTGGTACAATTCCTTCATCATCTTATTATTCAAGTTCGAACCATTGTCAGTAATGATTCTTTCGGGGATGCCGTATCTGCAGATGATGTCCTTTTTGATAAATCGGGCTACTACTTGCTTGGTAACATTAGCATAAGACGCTGCTTCGACCCACTTGGTGAAGTAATCGATAGCTACCAAGATGAACCGATGTCCGTTGGATGCGGTGGACTCGATTTTGCCAATCATATTGATGCCCCACATGGAGAAAGGCCACGGGGACGCCATAACATTCAAAGGGCTCGGCAACACATGAATCTTATCTGCATAGATCTGGCATTTATGGCATTTCTTTGCAAACTTGAAACAATCTCTTTCTATCGTCAGCCAATAATACCCTGCTCGTAATAACTTTCGAGACATAGCATGTCCTCCGCCGTGCGTGCCAAAGGTACCCTCGTGGACCTCTTCCATAAGCAGATTTGCTTCTTTCTCATCCACACATCGTAAAAGCACCAAATCATGGTTTCTCCTGTACAGAACACCATCTGGATTCAAGTAGAAGTTGCCAGCCAATCTCCTAAGAGTCTTCTTATCGCGGCTGGATGCCCCAGTTGGATACTCCTAGTTCTTTAGGAAATTCTGGATATCAAAATACCACGACTTGCCATCGGAAGCTTCCTCAATGGCGAATATGAAGGCGGACCTATCAAGGCGAGAGATAACTATTCTGGGAGCATCATTCCAGAAGTTAACTTTGTACATTGAAGACAACGTCGCAAGAGCGTCAGCCATCTGATTTTCTGCCCGCGGCACATGGTGAAACTCTACTCTGTCAAAGAAAGGCAGCAACCTCCTTTCATAATTCATGTACGGTATCAGATTAGGCTGACGAGTCTCCCATTCTCCCTTGATCTGGTTCACGACTAGCGCGGAGTCTCCATACACATCAAGATTTTTAATTCTCAAGTCAATAGCCTCCTCGAGACCCATGATACACGCCTCATATTCAGCCTCATTGTTGGTAACTGGAAATGTCAATCTGGAAGTGAATGGGATGTGCGTCCCATGGGGTGTCGTAATGATTGCCCCAATTCCACTTCCATATGAATTAACAGCACCGTCAAAAATCAATTGCCATTGGGAACCCCGTTCAGGACCTTCACCATGCAACGGCTCCTCGCAGTCTTTCATCTTTAGGTACATGATATCCTCGTCAGGAAAATCAAACTTCATTGGCTGGTAATCATCAATTGGCTGCTCGGCCAGGTACTCTGATAGAACGCTACCTTTGATAGCCTTTTGCGAAACATACTGTATGTCGTATTCCGTCAGTACCATTTGCCATCGGGCAATCCTTCCTGAAAGCGCCTGCTTTTTGAAGACATATTTGATCGGATCAATCTTTGAAATCAACATGGTTGTATGATTTAGCATGTATTGTCTCAGATGTTTGGCAGCCCAAGCAAGTGCACAACACGTCTTTTCGAGCATTGAGTAACAGGTTTCACAATCTGTGAACTTTTTACTCAAGTAATAGATCGCATGCTCTTTACGTCCAGTCTCGTCATGTTGACCGAGAACACAACCCATACTGTTCTCCAGAACCGTCAAGTACATGATCAGCGGTCTTCCGGCTACTAGGGGTATCAATATCGGAGGTTCCTGCAAGTATTCTTTTATTCTTTCAAACGCCTTTTGACAATTTTCATCCCAGACAATTGCCTGGTCTTTTTTCAACAGTTTAAACATCGACGCACATGTGGCTGTAAGGTGAGATATGAACCGGGCAATGTAGTTCAACCTCCCCAAAAAGCCACAAACCTCTTTCTCTATTTTTGGCGCTGGCATTTCTTGTATCGCTTTTATTTTTGCAGGATCAACCTCAATTCCTCTCTCACTAACAATGAACCCCAACAACTTTCCAGATCTCACCCCGAAGGTGCACCTATTAGGATTCAGCCTCAACCTGAATTTCCTAAGCCTTTCAAACAATTTTAGAAGATTCACCAGATGCTCTTCCTCCGTCTGGGATTTGGCAATCATATCATCAACATAGACCTCAATCTCTTTATGCATCATGTCATGAAAGAGCGTTGTCATAGCATGCTGATATGTTGCCCTAGCGTTCTTCAAACCAAAGGGCATCACTTTGTAGCAGAATGTTCCCCACGGGGTAATAAAAGTTGTTTTCTTCATATCCTTCGGCGCCATCTTAATCTGATTATAGCCTGAAAAGCCATCCATGAAGGAAAACACGGAGAACTGAGCAGTATTGTCGACCAATACGTCAATATGAGGAAGCGGGAAGTCATCCTTAGGGCTCGCCTTGTTCAGATCCTAATAGTCAACACACATCCGCACCTTATCATCTTTCTTTGATACAAGTACTATATTGGCGACCCAAGGAGGGTAAGTTGTAACAGCTAGAAAACCAGCGTCCCACTGTTTCTGTACTTCCTCTTTAATCTTTACGGCCATATCTGGTTTCGTTCTCCTGAGCTTTTGCTTGACCGGCGGACATTCCCCATGCAATGGCAAGCGGTGGACCACAATACCAGTGTCTAACCCAGGCATATCATCATAAGACCAAGCAAAGATGTCACTATACTCTCGAAGCATCTCGACAAGTCTTTGCTTGATATTGCTTTGAAGCGCAACCCCTATCCGGACATTCCCGACAACTTCTTCGGACCCCAAATTAACGACCTCAATATCCTCCTGATGAGGCAGAATGATTTTCTTTTCTTGTCTCAAAAGTCGAGTCAGCTCTTCTGGTAAGTCGTCTTCCTCAACAATCTCTTCCTCGGCTTGAAATATCGGGTGCTCAAAGTCAAAGCGAGTCATAGGGAGTTCTTGATCGGTGTCATCTGAAATATGGATCCTGCAAGAGAAAGGGTTAAATGCTTCAAATGATATGCAAACGAAGCATACAACCACATTGCCATTTTATTGATAAAAATAAAAATAGAAAAACAGGGATCACAAAATTTGCATGAGGAAAACACCTTTATTTGATGATTAAAGCAAAGCATACACATAAACAAGTAGGCCCTGAAATAAAATCACTATGCCCCGGGTAAGACATAGGATTGTACAATAATCGAAAAAACAAGGCATTACTGTTTCTTCGTCACTTGAATAAAGTCCTGAATAGACCTATTGCATAGGCTTTGTCCTGGCTCGCTGGGCTTGATCCACGAATCCAAGTCACAGTCGCTATCTTCATCTCCACTGTCAGACACAACATTAATCGTTTCAAAACTGACTCCTCCTGGAGTAAACACAATCGGCCCCTTGAACTTTGGCGCGCTCTGTGCTGAAGATGACGACGACGGGTGATATCCCAAGCCGAACTTGTCCTGCTTAACAGGAATCTCCAGAACTTGACCCCAACCTTTAGTTTCCCTGGCCTGAACTACCGCTTGGGCTTCTCTGTATGAAGACATAGCCACCTCTGGCCCATTGCTTAGGACAGGAGATTTGTCTCTGATTTGCACCCCTTCAAAATCTTGGCACAATGTCTCATGGATCTCCCCCTCCACTTCGACATATTTGAACAACGACAGGTGACTTACCAGGATGTCTTCCTCCCCACACACGGTGACAATGCTACCACCGACCATATACTTAAGCTTTTGGTGCAACGTAGATGTTACGGCCCCTGCAGAGTGAATCCAAGGTCGTCCAAGCAAACAACTATAAGCTGGTTGTATATCCATAATATAAAACACGGTGTCGAACACCTCCGGACTGACCTGGATGGGTAAAGTCAATTCTCCAAACACGAACCTTCTAGTCCCGTCAAAAGCTCTCACCACCAAGTCACTTGGCGTGCATATTATACCTCGGGTATCCAGCTTCAACAGTGCCTTCTTGGGCAAAACATTCAAGGACGAACCAGTGTCAACGAGGACATGAGGCATAACAGTGCCCTTACACTCCACTGAAATATGCAACGCACTGTTGTGGTTGCGGCCCCTGGGTGTTAAATCAAAGTCTGTAAAGCCAAGGCCATGCCCCGCATTCATGTGTGCAATCACTCCTTCGAGCTGATTAACGGATATCTCCTGGGGTACATAGGCAGCGTCAAGAGCTTTCAGCAAAGCGTTCCGATGAGCCTCGAAACAAAGCAACAATGACAAAATCGAGATTTTGGAAGGCGTCTGCTGCAGATGATCGAAAATTTTATAATCACTCTTCCGGATTAGTCTCATGAATTCTTCCACATCTTTAGTTAAAGACTACCTTTCCTTCTCTTGAGAAGGTCCTTCTTCATTGACTTTACCCTTCCCTTTGTCAATTCTCTCAGCTTCTACTTCTGGTGACACAAATATTCTACCGCTGCGGGTTATGCCCCATGCCCCCACAAGGTTATCAACTGACCCTACTGGCAGGCTTTCCAGGTTAATCTTTTCTCCATTGCAGTAAACTTGTGCCCCATAGTTCCAAGGGATGGCTTTAGTGCTTTCATATGGAATGGGTCCAGCTTTGGTTATTGTAATGGTCGGCCTCTTGGGAGGCGCCGATATCGTGACAGTCTTAAACGGGATCGTAACCGTTGCAACTTCGCCCTGCTTTTCAGCGATTGCCCCAACGGGCTTCTCTTCAGCAGTACGTTCGAATTGCAGCGTTCCTTCATCAATCAGCCCTCGAATACCTCTTCTTAAGCTATCACAACCCTCAGGCCAGGCTAAACAGTCAACACAATCTGTATCACAACCAGGGAACACTCCCCCTTTTAAAAACCTGCTCTTTACACAACCCAGAGGCGTCTTCAATTCATCCACATTCATGACCAAATTCAGATTGTCATCTTCCAAGATTGCACCCACCTGTGCAGATCCGTGAGACGACATCGACTTTTTCTCAATGTTGGGCGCCTCATTACCAAAGTTTATAGCCTTGCTATCTATCAAATCCTTCACCTTGTGCTTGAATGCATGACAATTCTCTATGCTGTGACTGGGTGCCCCGGAGTGGAATTCACAATGTGCATTGGCATCATAACCAAAAGGAGGCGTGCCCTTCAGCGGAGCTAACGTCCTTTTCTCAACAAGCTGCACTTGTAACAAAGTTGGAAGAAGCTAAGCATACGGTAGTGGAGGCGTATCAAATACTCTTTTCACGGCCCTATCCCGACCTTGGAACCTTTGTGGAGCCGAATTTTGTTGTCCTTGTTACTGCTGTTGCGGTACAGAAATTGTTACACTGGCAACCTGTTGCCTGCGACCACCCTAACTTCTATCCCTTCTCCGGGCGCTATATAATGAATTAGTGTCTCCCTGCTTCTTATTCCCAAAAACCTTTTTACCACCTCTAGCTGAGGTTGATTCTCCTGCTTGAATCTTACCGATCTTGACGTCGTTCTCTATACGTTCCCCCAAGAGTATCATATCAGAAAAACTATCCGTTGTACAATTGAGAAGCATGTCATAATACAAACCAGAGAAAGTGCCCACAAAAAGATCCACCAACTCACACTCTACCATGGGTGGGTGTACCCTAGCTGCAAGCTCATGCCACCTCTGGGCGTACTCTTTAAAACTCTCGCCATTCTTCTGAGAAAGATTTTGGAGTTGGACCCTGTTCGGCGCAAGGTCGCTGTTATATTGGTAATGCTTTACAAAGGCTTCCGCCAATTCTTTCCAGCAACCAATCTGAGTGGGCTCTAACCCCATATACCATTCCAATGACGGTCCAGACAAGCTATCTTGGAAAAAATGCATCAGCATCTTTTCGTCATCAGAATAGGCGGACATTCTCCGATAATAAGACCGTACATGAACTCTTGGGCAAGTATCCCCCTTATACTTGTCGAAAGTAGGCGCTTTGAACTTGAGTGGAACCCTCAATCCAGGAACCAACCCCATATTAGCCATGTCCAACCCCATGGAATTCTGATTGGCAAGACCTCTCACTTGTTACTCCAACATCTTGAACCTTCGATCATTGTCTGTGGGCATCTCAAGATCCCTGCCTGGCGGAGGGAAAGCATCTTCTTGACGATCCTCGCCCCAATGAGAATCCCCATTATCATACCCAGCGTACGCAGCATTAGGACCGAAGCCATTCTGATTGAACCTGGGACCATACCCCACATTACGAGAGCCCTGATTGCCAGCACCTGGACCAAAACCAGCGTTGTAGGCACCCATCCCAACACCATTGTTGCTTGCGTTGCCAAAACCTGCATTGCCAAAGCTCTGATTGCCATAACCCTGATTGGCATATCCTTGATTACCACCAAAACCAGCATTGCCAACACCAATATCTACACCGGTGTTGCTAGCACCAACACCAAAACCAGCATTCCCAGTTCCAACATTAAAACCAGCATTTCCAGCTCCAATATTACCGTTGGTTTCCACATGCCCGTTACCATTACCAGTCACATTCCCATTCCCAAATCTACTACCATTCTCAGTAGTATTGAGGACGACCACTGGTACAACATCACCCGCTCGGGGAGTCTCGACTTGAGAAGGATAAGTGGCAACTCCGCCATGTAGCACACCGTTACCATCGACTCGTGCAATCAGAGGCTGCACCAGAGTCTGAAGCTGCTCTTGGCCCTTGGCCACAGTTTCCATAACCTGCATGAACTGCGTCGTCCTGTCGTGCATCTCCTGCATCTCAGTTTGCATTTGATCCATAGCTTTCTTGCAATTACTTCTTGTAGAGTAACGGTGAATTCGCTGATTGGGAATCCTGAAACGTGTATCAACAGAGGATTAGGAAACAGCTCAAGGTACCTGTCATACAAATGATTTATGCAAATGCAAACACGCATCCATGCATTAGGAGGAAGTCCCCCTCAATTCTAGCTCCAGACAAATACAGTCTACCGTCCAATCATGGAAAAGAAACCCTCATGTATATATGAAAAGCCCGCGTGGGTAGCGTACAACAAAAGCTGAATACAACTGAAGCAACAAGCATGACCCCAACCAACAAGCCTGGTGGTGATCAGCATATTAATGCATAAAAGGTACAGAGAAATACAAAGAAATCAAGTGCGACTATGGGCACGAAAATCCTCTAGTAACTTCTTCGTAGCGGGATGGTCAGGCTGAGTGAGCAGGCTCTGGATCAACAAATCCCTTTGCCTGATGGCATCTGGGAGGTTCTCAGCAATGCTCCCACAAACACCTTCTTCAGAACGGTTTTCCACCCTACTCCTCTTAGCATCAGCTCGGAGTTGATAATCTAGTAAGTTAGCTTTGGCCTGAACCAACTTATACTGGACGTCTCGTCGAAGGGAAACCTCAGCCTTTATCTTCTTATCTTTGGCCTCCATCTGAGCTTCCAACTAGGCTATCTGTTGCTTCAGCTTTTCTTCCTTCTCTTTGTGGCTAGTCAAAGTGTTGTTCCACAACTTCTCGTACTGGGTCAACTTCCGGTAGGCCTTATCCAGATCCTGCTTCTTGGTGGTCAACACCCCGTGCACTGCCTTCAGGTCCAACCCGAGACGCTCTCTAGAATCAGTCTATTTGGTTAAATTAGCGCCTAGGTGGTTGATCAACTCTGTCTGCTTCTTGCAGGTGTGTACGACTTCGTCCTTTTCTCTTCGGAGTTGAGCGATCTCATTCTCTAGTTCTTCGTTGGCTTTGACTAGCTCTTCATTCTTAGCTTAAAGCTGCTCATACTTCTGGATTTCGATCATGGTAGGCTCTGAAGGGCAGTCCTGCTTGACAGGAGGAAAAGGCATCAACACTTTCTCTGCTCTGCTAAGAATCCAGTCCATATAAGGAGGATAAGCTTGATTATTGCTCTTCCCCAATGAGGTCTTTCCTTTGCGGTGAACGTTGTTCCAGGCATGTTCAAATCTGACCAAATCATCCTCTTCTAATGCATCGGTGAGGTACAGAGATTCCTGTACCTCTTCGTCCTTAGGAGGGCCCCTCAAAGCATACCCGAACTGTCTGATAGCGATAGACGGATTGTAATTGATGCAGCCTTTCCTTCCCACCAGAGGGACATTAGGAAAGTTCCCACAACTATAAATGATTTCACTCCCCAGGCGATCTCTATCAAACCAATCAATGTCTTCGGCAGACAAGCTCATCAGTCGCTCAGACCACTCCTTCGTCTCTGCAGTCTTTACAAAAGGACCATCCTTGGGTAAATGAGTGACAAACCATCTGTAAAACAGTGAAGCATAACAAGACACACCCTTGCCTCTTCTATTCTCGTTCTTGTAGTGCACCGAATGATACACGTCTCCGAGCAAGGTAGGGATGGGATTCCTTGAGACGAAAATACGAAGAGCATCCACATCCATAAAATCTGGAATATTGGGGAATAACATGATACCATATATGCACAATGCCAAAATAGCTTTGAATGCCACCCAGCATTCCTTCTTGGCAAAGTGTCGGGCTTTCTCAGCTAGAAAAGGTAATGGGAATCCCCAGGCTCCATTTCTCCTGACTGTTTTTCCTTTCAATTCAGAAACCTCAATATGTAGAGCTGTAGCAATACTAGCCAGATCTGGCTCCTGATCAATAGGACAGAAGGGTATCTGAGCAAGAATGGGTATTTCCAATATGACAGAAAACTCTTCCAAAGTGGGGGCCAGCACATAGCTTGGAAATGTGAAGCAACGCAACGAAGGATCATGAAACTGAAGCGGAGTCTGGAGTCCGT
>OZ012739.1:178766820-178829320 GCA_963859935.3 Lathyrus sativus
TCTAGTCATTCCATCCAAGATCACTCAATTAAGACCATATTCCTCCAATTTTCCGAAAAACTCATGGGAATACTATCTGATTTCAACTCTGGAATATACAACGGTTACATCAGACCCAACAGTCTCAGACGTTCATTCTTCGACTCCCGACAAGTTTAACCAGCACATACAACTAAACCACTTCTCTCTTCATCTATGGCCACCAAAGCAATTCTTTCAAGGTACTCTCATCCAATCCACACTATTCGGATACATAGACTCTATCACAACATCTCATGTCACCATTTTCATAAATCTGAAAATCAATCCTTCGACTTCAATCCATTAAACTCAATCAATCTATTAACTCCCATTAGAATTCCAACCTTCTCGAATCCCATCGAGAATACCAATAATCAGTCTCATCATACAAAGCTCAACTCCATACGAAGTCCCTATTATTTCCTCTGCATCCTATACAATTTTCTCAAACCAAATAAATACCTTAAGCTCTTAAGATCATTAACCATCTCGAATCCCAACTAAACAATTGAGGCTCCCAAACTCCGGTACAAACACACAACAGCAACCAACCCTAAGTCACTTGTCAGATATTTCCTCTTGTACTTTTAATTGCGCATTTAACGTATCTCACAATCATATCACCAAAGCATCACACAACACAACAAATAGTCTCGTCGGATTCAACAAAACCAACACACAAGCTGTTGACAGCTTTTCCAAAATTCTTTGAACTTTCTTCATAGTGACATAACACTACTTCCTCTCTAATACTGATAACTCAAACTCCCACTATGCAACATGATCCTCTATATTCTTCTAATACATCAAAATACCATTGGTTACACAACCCTTGGCTCACCAACTCAAGTGTGGAAAATTCCACTCCAAACGGACACGCAGTTGTAAACCTATGGCGAAAACACGAATCGCACTCATCACAACATCCAAACATATTACATCAATAATTACTCAATTCATGTCACTACCTTCTCGTCACATAGAGCACTGTAATGACTTCCCACGCTCCTAACCTCGCGTCATTCCAAATTACGGTCCTCCCGTTACTACAGGGTCGTAGAAACAACATTTTGCACTTAGAAGGCCATTCAATACATCTTCAGCTTCTCGAAATGGTTGAAGATTTAACCATACCAATCTTGTGTCCCGTATCTTACTTCCTTTAGTAATCTCCATAAGTCACCATCCACTCTTTATACACTTAACCTCTGAGTCTATTGTCGTAGCACCCACACCAAACGTGAGTCTCAACTACTCGATTAATTTAACTCCTTGACCATCCAAACGCACATGCAACACGGGTTCTCAATCTCGGACCAGTTTCCCGAAATTAAGTCTTTCACAACCCCACTTCACATCCTTGCCCTGTAACACTGATTTTGGCAGGAACTTCTAGACTTCCATAACTAATCGGAAATTGCCAGCTGTCGCTTGCGCGAAAAATAAGGTGCCGGCATGACAGAAGAGTCGCCACCTTTCGTTATTTATCCCTCAGAGCGGGAAAGGAAACGATCGGAAAAACCTGACGAATAAGGGTAAGACAAGGTCGTCGCAACCATTGTCTGGGTTCGGGAGTCGGTTACGCAAGGGGAAGGTATTAGCACCCCTCACGTCCGTCGTACTCGACGGGATCCTCGCTTGTTTGTTTACTTGGACGGGTTGGTTATAATCTATCTACCTATCAAGGCTGGCTGAAAAAGAAAAGAAAAATGACTCGGCAAAGCGTCGCACTTTATGCCTACGTATTCTCATCAGAGAATGAGAAATCAGAGTCAACGTAGTTCGCCTAACTACGGGGGATGGGGAAGGTTGAAGGTTGCTCGCTAGGATATCGCATCCTATGCCTACGTACTTTCATCTGGAATGAAAGATCAGAGCAAACGTAGTTCGGGAAACTACAGGGAAAAATGGCTCAACTAGGAGGGAGACTATCAAGTCCTACTGTTATCATGCCATGGATTCATCCTATGGTTGAGGTTTGAACAGGGAACTCCTAGATGTTGTCATGCATAGGTTTCAACCTAAAGGTCTATCATCAAATCCTTATCAAAGGAAATGAGAGTCCTAAGGGATCATGTCAATGATACACCAAAACAGACAAAAGCATCAACTTTAACAGTAAAATGCATGCAATGCAAGTGAGGGAGGAAATGTGTGTGGGGTTTCAGCCTCCACAAACTCGTCTCAACCTCAAGCCAGTCATGAAATAACAGTAATCATACTGAAAATAAACAACATACTATCAAGCAATGTACAGATAAAAGGAATGAAGTGCCAACAGGCAAACAAACACACATGCTTGAGAAAGAAAGAATCTACTCTCCTATCCTAAAACCTAACACAGAATCTGAATCAAATCTAAGCAAGGCCCTAAAGCAAAACCCTAAACAAGAGAATCAATCCCAGTCTTCAAGCTTCAGAACAAGCTTACCAAAGAAAGGGAGCTAAGCAAGCAGACTCATAGTGTCTTCCTCAGGAAAGCACTAGGAGGTGTATACTCAGGAGTCATATCCTACGTGGCTCAACCACTGTGATCAGTTTACGTTCCTCCTCAGGAGAAATTAAACTCACAAGCAGGCTCCAACATCACTGGATATTTAGGAAATCCTATCTGAACTAGTGGAACTAAGTGAATAAACTCATAGGACCTTCCTCAGGAAAGTACTAGGAGGCTTCCACTTAGGAGTTGTATCCTATGTGGCTCAACCACTGTGATCAGTTTATATTCCTCCTCAGGAGAAATTAAACTCACAAGCAGGCTCCAACATCATTGGATACTTGAGAAATCCTAGATAAACTAATGGAACTAAGTGAATAGACCCATAGGACCTTCCTCAGGAAAGTACTAGGAAGCTTCCACTTAGGAGTTGTATCCCATGTGGCTCAACAACAAGTGATCAGTTTACATTCCTCCTCAGGAGAAATTAAACTCACAAGTTGGCTCCAACATCATTGGATACTTAAGAAAGAGGTGAGAATAAAGAATGAAAGTTATTCATAGTGCCTTCCTCAGGAAAGTACCATGAACTTCCTTCAAACTTCAGGATCTCAAACCTCACAGACAGGGGACAAGCCAAGCTCTGGGTCTCTGAATCTTGATCTACAATCTTCTCTTCATGATGCTCTCCAACAAGGTCTTCAAGACAAATTAAACCCCACAACAAATTCCCCACAATGCACCCCAAAGATGAACAGATAACCACAGGGTAAACAAAATCAATAGGCAACTTCAGAAAATACCTAAAAATGCTAAACTAATGGGGAAAAATCTATCAATTATTCACAAGGGTCTACAAAGTCTATTCATAACATCTACATAGGCCTCTACCTGAAAATCAAGACAAAACTTATTCAAAGAAAGTGGATTCTTCACCTAAACACACCCTAAACCCTAATTAGGATACCCTAGATCTACCCTAATTAAACTAATCAAAATTTAATTCTAAAATTCTAGAAAAAATCCTATGGGGAACTATGATTCATCATCTAATTGCATAAAAAAGAATGGATCAAAAAACCTAAGGGAAGGTCCTAAAACAATTCTTGCAAAATCATGATACCAAACTAGACATTATAAAAGCTATTTAAAAGAAAAATCTATTAAAAATACTAAACTTAAAAATAAAATCCCATTTTTATTTTTAATATTTTCTACACATTATCATCTACTCATAGAAAAAAGAAGAATTAAAAAAGAGTTATTTTCCAATTTTTAATGAATTTTCAAAAACAGAAAAATATTAAAAAAAAATAAAAGAAATTAAATCAATTAAAGGGAAGGGGGTGTAACAAGTAACACGCGCCAGTTCAATTCTCAGAATGGGCTAAAGGGGGGGGGGTGCGAGTATCAAAGTCTGCTGAGGCCCAAGTCTTTCATTTAAGTAAAACGATGCGTTTTACTTCTCAAAACTCCCTCCGTTTCTTGTTTGAATTGTGGCCATGCGATGAGGTGAACAAGTCAGCCAATTTGAAATGATCTAACGGTGCGTGGCTTGTCTTCTCCAAGTGACACTTAGGGTTTCAGATTTCGCAGAATCCATGCACGCAATTTCTCTTCCTTCGTGCTCTCTCATATGGCCATGAAAAGCCACGATCCAAAGACCAAAGTTGATCCATTTCTCTCTAAGAACACGATGGTTCCAATAGTTCACACTAAAACCTCCTATATCTTCCAAACCGAATGCCTGAAGGTTAGGGTTCCACCATATTTTCCTGAGATCAATGCTTCTGAAACTCAAATTTAATGATCCAATCTTGTTCTTTATACTACCCTAACCATGCTATGCCATCACATGTCAATTAAAACCTAACACACGACCTGTTCTTGACCATAACAGATTCTTGCACCTGCTACCAAATTCCATGAAATGCCTCCTAATTCTCAGGATTTGATCACCTACTCTACCTTAACAAATCTACACCTAGAATCTAGGCTATCCATGCATAATTAAAGAGATGTGAATGCATTTACCAACCTGTCAAGAAGCTATGGTATAATGGTGTAGGGCACGATTCAGTGCTTGCTTCTTCTTCCAGATGATCCTCCAATGGTGGAAATGATTCTGTTTGCAGTAGTTTTGGAGAAGAAAGCTTGTAGTGAAAGAAATCCCAAGTTGCTTGATCTTGAAGGAAGTGCTTCAATGGCTATTTCTCTCTCTCTCTCTCCTCTGAAATCTCTCTCTATCACCAACCTTGAACTCTCTTCATGGCCCTCTTCTTATAATCATCATCAGATGCTTCTAGATTCATCTAGAATATGGTGGAAGTTTCTTGAAAATCTCATGTGATGACATATTGAAAATCTCACATTCCAAGCCTTATGCCTTACCATTTGGTGCCAAAATCTCCTTATGAGAAATATTGAGTGTGGATGAGTGAAAAACAAGCTCATCTTTGGCTTGTGTAGGGTTTTTCAACATTGCCTTCTTTTCCAAGTAACAAATTTTCAAAGCATCACCCATTTTAAAGCTTCAAATCAAAATTCTAGCTAAACCAATGTTCTCAAAATGATTTTTCCAATCAAAATGATATATTGGATGACCTATTTTGGATTTGTGGATCTTCCAAATCAATTTTCAAATTCAACTTTTCAAACTTATATGCCATTTTTAGTTCATTTTTGACCAATCATGTAACTTCATGTTATGAGCTTTTCCAACAATTTGTGACCTTCTTTCTAGACTTAAAATCACATTTTGAACAACTTTCATGTTTTGAGTTTTTCCATTTGAGGCTTGGAAATAGGAGTTTTAGGCATTGGATAAAATGACCTATAACTGACAAATGACCAAAATACCCCTGTCTTGTTCAAACCATAAGTTGAGTTCCACAATTCCAATCAAGGACTTCTACCACTCAAATTAAAGCTAAGAAGATCCTCTTCAACATTCATGTTTACCAAGAAGTCATAGGAATCACCCTACTAGGGAAAAAGTTGTCTGCAAGTTGGGTGACTTTCAAGGACCCAGATTCACACACCTCTGCTGACCTGTAATTTGTCAAAACCATAACTTGAGCTCTATAACTCCTATCAAGGACTTCCACCACTCAAATTAAAGCTTAGAACAAGCTCTACAACATTCATGTTATGGGGAAGGTGAGATATCAATCACATCTTGAGCTAAAACTGCCTGGAAGATAGGGATCAAATTAGGGTTTTTCACTGACAATCCTTGGGGACCCTGACTTGAAACTTCTCAAACTCCTCACTCATGATGAGTTGGCCTAGGAATCATCTTTATATCATCTCTATGCATCATTCCATGATCTCATGGCCCTTGGATTGGATCTCAACCTCTCCCAAATCTTCAGTTATCCTAGGGTTGACCCAGTCAAAACCCTAATTCTATCATTCATGGTTGGATCTTCTGAACTCTTGCATAATGACTTCTCTGGGATTCATTAAGGCTATCAAGACATCTCATAGGCTTTCCCAAAACATTAAGTTCATTCTCAAAGTCTCAAAATCATCTGAGGATCACCCACAACTCTCAAGCTATGAAACACACAACCCTGGTTTCAACCCATTTCTTCTGAGGATCTCTTGAACTTTCTGATGAAGGTATCCACTTTCAAACACTCAATGAATAAATAATTGTTGGTCAAATTTTGGGGTGCAACAGCTGCCCCTATTCAAACGGCTTGAACCTGACTGGGTGAGAAGCGACCAGCTCTCAACCAATCAAGGTACGAGACGGTTGAATATCGGTAAACCCGAAAATTTGCCAACTGCACGAGCACACAGTACTCTGCGGGGAACAACTCTTTGAATCCTGCACCACTAGCCGCTCAACAACTGGCTGGAGAACCAAATCTGACATCACCGTCGGACGATCGAAGTACCCTGCGTCACCACTGGAGAACTAAACCTGACATCACTGTCGGACGATCGAAATACCTTGCGTCACCGCTGGAGAAATATCTTCGACTTCAATCAGAAGACATATCATTTACTTGATCGCAATCAATCATCACCTCAGGATAACAGACTTGGTCTTCAGACTCACACGAATCACTCTGTTGTATCTACAACCCTGGAACCCTGTCTTCAGCCACCCGTTGATTCTTCAACACGGAAATCTGGACTCACAGGAACCTTCTGATATCGCCTTCGGGCGCTTACGAAATCCATCTTCAGATTAGACATCGTGGTTGGAGCAGACATATCATGCTGCTCTGGACTTCAAGAATCAACTTGAACAAACAGATCCGTCGGGCATCTTCAAGAATCGTCCTGAACTAATAACCTTTCTGGAGCAAGCATTCTGTTGGGTATTCCAGAAATCTTCCTGGGCAACTCTAGCTGGAGGCGCTATTGGGGAGCTCAAGTATCATACTAGGCGAACCACTCGGGAAGCTGTACTGGGGTCTTAAGAATCGTCTTAAGCAAACGGCCCTGCTGAGGGACTTGAGAATCATCTCGAACTGAAGACTTTGCTGGGGATCTCAAAAATCATCTTGAGCGAGCGACCGTGGGGATTACACCGGGGTCTTTAAGAATCATCTCAAAAAGTGACCTTGCTGGGGAGAACATCAAGAATCGTCCTGAGCAACCGGTCTTTTGGTGGTACACCTGTAAGGCAAGAATGATAATGACCTAGATCATGCCTATGATGCATATGCTTCTGCACTATGCCCCCACACAGTGGAAATGCTATGCGTTTATGCTAAATGCTATGCAATCATGCACAATGTTATGCAATCATGCACAATGATATGCAATCATACACAATGATGCGATCCCGTCAGCAAAATAAATGCCGAAGGGGGAAATCCTCCTGTCAAGGAGAAAGAACCACTCAGGTAGAGGAATCATCCTACTGAGGAGAACGTGAGCACGCCAATATCAATCAGGCTCTGTCTGGGGAATTGATCTTCCGCGAATTGCTGCAGGGGAACAACTTCAGCTGACTGCTGCAAGGAACGAAGCTCTATGAGAACTTGGATCTGCTGATATCAATTGCGAGAATGAACTGCGCGGCCGTCTCGGCTACTCTTCTGGGGATGACCACTCTGAGGGGAACCAACTTCAGCTGCTCAACACTCCACTAGGGAAAATCAATCATGATCTGATCAACTTCCAAGGATTCGGATCTCTTGGACATCTGCAAACTCGGCTGAGGAAGGGGAAATCATTCTGCTTCGCTGGAGAGAGTGCAATTCTGGGGGAACACAGCACTAGCTGCCCCACGCTCTGCTGGGGAAAATCGACCATGATCTGATCGACTTCCAAGGATTCTGCTTTTCTGCGGACTCAGCCGGGGAGAGAAATCATTCTACTTCGCTGGGGAGTGCAACTCCGATGAGGAAACTCAATTTCGCCGGGGAAGAAGGAATCATCTGACTTCGGGGGAAGAGTACAACTCTGCAGGGGAATACAACATCAGCTGTTCCAACACTTTACTGGGGAAGAGGGAATCATCGAACTTCAGGAAAGAGCCTGACTCTGGTGAGGAATCTCAATTCCGCTGGAGACTTCAGTCTGGCACCATCAGTTACTGCATCCTTCGGCATACGAACGACCTTCTGCGAAACCTGCACTTGTGACCCGGTGCGGGGGGACATCCTGCTTCGGCGACTTTACCGGGGAAAACACGAGCTTCGGCATCCGAACACTTCTATGAACCCTGCACTTGTGACCCGGTGCTGGGGAGAGACGACATCATTCTTCGGTGCTTGATTCAGCTGATGAGGTGACCTTCCTTCAGGATGCGTCTGCTTGGGGAAGAGAATCGCCTCTACCTGGGGAAGACATATCAATGCTCACCATCTTGCGTTCAGATTCTGCGGAGGAGAGACTACTGAACTCTGCTGGGGAAGGAGGGCTCATCCTGCTTCGGGGATACGCACGACACATCTTCTGGCACGGTGCTATACCTGCAACAGCACAAACAAACAGACAAAATACCCTCCTCAAAGGGGCCTATCCAGGTTATTATCTCGTGACAATATTCAGTTAATTAGTTGTTTCAACAATCAATGGGCCTAGGCCCGCAAGTTTATGTATGCGCATTTTATCAAAAATATCGGCGTTTTCATTCGCAAACAAAACAGATAAATGCTAAGCAGTCAAGTAGAATTGCTGAATAATGTGCATTTTATTGATGATGAACCCCTGAACGGGCAAAAATGTTTTACAACAGAGGCAAGCTCCTGGAATGAGGAAGCCGCGCAAAAAGAAAACATAAATATACATCAGTATATACAAATGTCGGCAATCGAGGCGTAGACGAACACCATGAGTTGATCCCTCTAAGACCCAATCGACTTCGATACTTCTCCGATGCTTCAGCTTTGGAAGAGATTGACTCAGATAAACGGCCCTCAGGTCTTCCGAACCACTAAACAATGAAAGTCCATACGCGGAACGCAGTCATTTGCTTATTCAAATCCCTAACTTTTACGTGAACCGCCCTTTCGGGTTTTCAGTTCACCGGGATACCCTTTTTTGCCGAAGCCGCCCAGTGTAGGTTTTCGACTTCGCGGGTGTACATTTTTTTCAATATATCCCTAATTTTTGCCCGAACCTTTTATTCTGTTTTTGGTTCGCCGGGATGCCCCTTTTTTGCCTGGACTCTTTCTTTTTTGTCCAGCGGGTCTCTTTCAAGCAAAGTATCTTTTAACTGCGTCCGCGTTCACCGGGGATGCAAAATCTTCACCATCCATCGTGGATAACAACAAAGCTCCCCCTGAGAAGACCTTGTTGACGACATACGGCCCTTCGTAATTCGGAGTCCACTTGCCCCGGTGATCGGAGTGTGGCGGAAGAATCTTCTTCAGGACGAGATCACCCGTCTGAAAGCTTCGAGGACGCACCTTCTTATCATAAGCTTTCTTCATTCGGCTTTGGTACAGGCGACCAAATGCAATCGATGCTAGCCTCTTCTCGTCCATCAGGCTGAGCTGGTTCAAGCGATTCGTAACCCATTCTGCCTCATCAAGTTTCACATCAACCAAAACTCGCAAAGAGGGAATCTCCACTTCTAACGGCAGGACAACTTCCATACCATACACCAAGGAGAAAGGAGTTGCCCCGGTCGACGTACGCACCGTCGTACGATAACCGTGCAAGGCAAACGGCAGCATCTCGTGCCAATCCTTATACGTCACAACCATCTTCTGAACAATCTTCTTTATGTTCTTGTTGGCCGCTTCAACGGCGCCATTCATCTTCGGCCGGTAAGGAGACGAGTTGTGGTGTTCAATCTTGAAGCTCTGGCACAGCTCCTTCATCATCTTATTATTCAAATTCGAACCATTATCAGTAATGATCCGCTCGGGAATTCCATAGCGACAGATGATGTCCCTCTTTATGAATTTAGCTACCACCTGCTTGGTCACATTAGCGTACGAGGCTGCCTCCACCCATTTGGTGAAGTAGTCGATAGCTACCAGGATAAAACGATGACCATTGGATGCAGTGGGCTCGATCTTGCCTATCATGTCGATGCCCCACATGGAGAACGGCCAAGGGGAGGACATGACATTCAATGGGCACGGCGGCACATGAACTTTATCAGCATAAATCTGGCATTTGTGACATTTCTTCGCGAATATGAAGCAATCCGACTCCATAGTCAACCAGTAATATCCTGCTCTCAGGATCTTTCTCGTCATGGCATGCCCGCCGGCGTGCGTACCAAATGTGCCCTCATGGACTTCTTCCATGAGCATACTTGCTTCTTTCTCATCCACACATCTGAGTAGCATGAGATCGTGGTTTCTCTTGTACAGCACTCCATCAGGGTTGAGGTAAAAGTTTCCAGATAACCTCCTCAGAGTCTTCTTATCCTGGGTTGACGCACCCGCAGGATACTCCTTGGTCATGAGGAAGGTTTGGATATCGTGGAACCATGGCTTGCCATCAGTGGCATCTTCGATTGCGAACACAAACGCTGGTCTGTCAAGACGCGAAAGTACAATTCTTGGAGCCTCATTCCAATAATTGACTTTATACATTGAAGCCAACGTGGCTAAAGCATCAGCCATTTGATTTTCAGCCCGGGGTACATGATGAAGTTCTACTCGGTCAAAGAACGGAAGCAGCCTCCTGGCATAATTCATGTACGGCACTAAATTCGCTTGACGAGTTTCCCACTCCCCTTTGATCTGATTGATTACAAGCGCTGAGTCACCATATATGTCTAGATTCTTGATTCTCAAATCAATTGCCTCTTCTAGACCCATAATACATGCTTCATACTCGGCTTCGTTGTTGGTAACTGGAAACGTCAGTCTTGCAGTAAACGGGATGTGGGATCCGTGAGGAGTCGTGATGATAGCCCCGATACCACTCCCATAGGAATTAACCGCTCCGTCGAATATCAACTTCCACTGAGACTTCCTATCTGGCCCCTCATCGGGCAATGGCTCATCGCAATCCTTCGCTTTGAGAAACATAATGTCCTCGTCAGGGAATTCGAACTTCATCGGCTGATAGTCTTCGATTGGCTGTTCGGCAAGGTAATCAGACAATACGCTTCCCTTGATGGCTTTCTGAGAGACGTACTGAATATCATATTCTGTTAACACCATCTGCCATCTGGCAATCCTGCCCGAAAGAGCCTGCTTTTCGAAGACGTACTTGATCGGATCCATCTTCGAAATTAGCATAGTGGTGTGATTGAGCATATACTGTCGTAGACGTTTGGCAGCCCAAGCTAATGCACAACACGTCTTCTCCAGCATCGAGTATCGAGATTCACACTCAGTAAACTTTTTACTCAGATAATAAATGGCATGCTCTTTTCTGCCCGTCTCGTCGTGCTGACCGAGAACACACCCCATACTATTCTCCAGAACTGTCAAGTACATGATTAATGGCCGTCCCGCCACTGGGGGTATCAAGATTGGAGGTTCTTGAAGATACTGCTTTATCTTATCGAATGCCTTCTGGCAATCCTCATTCCAAGTAATCGCCTGATCTTTCTTTAACAACTTGAACATCGGTTCACAAGTGGTCGTGAGCTGAGAGATAAACCTTGCAATGTAGTTTATTCGGCCCAAGAAACCACGAACTTCTTTTTCTGTTTTCGGCGCTGGCATTTCTTGGATAGCTTTTATCTTTGCAGGATCAACTTCAATACCTCGTTCACTAACGATAAACCCCAATAACTTTCCGGACCGCACTCCGAAAGTGCATTTGTTAGGATTCAGCCTCAGCCTGAACTTCCTAAGCCTTTCAAACAGCTTCAGCAAATTGACCAGATGCTCCTCCTCCGTTTGGGACTTTGCAATCATGTCATCAACATAGACCTCGATCTCATGATGAATCATATCATGAAACAAAGTTACCATTGCCCGCTGGTAAGTGGCCCCTGCGTTCTTTAGACCGAAGGGCATTACCTTGTAGCAAAACGTGCCCCAGGGGGTAATAAACGTCGTTTTCTCCATGTCCTCCGGCGCCATCTTAATCTGATTGTAACCGGAGAAGCCATCCATGAACGAAAACACGGAAAACTGGGCTGTATTGTCGACCAACACATCGATATGAGGCAACGGGAAATCATCCTTAGGGCTTGCCCTGTTCAAATCCCGATAATCGACGCACATGCGTACCTTACCGTCCTTCTTCGGTACAGGCACTATGTTGGCGACCCACGGAGGGTAAGTGGTAACGGCTAGAAATCCTGCGTCCAACTGCTTCTGGACTTCTTCTTTGATTTTTACAGCCATGTCTGGTCTCGTCCTCCTGAGCTTCTGCTTGACTGGAGGGCAATCTTCTCGCAACGGCAAGCGATGAACCACGATATCAGTGTCGAGCCCGGGCATATCCTCATATGACCAAGCAAAGACGTCACTATACTCTCGAAGCATCTCGACCAGTCTATGCTTGACATCATTCTGCAGCGCAGCCCCTACTCTGACATTTCTGACGAGCTCCTCAGAACCCAGATTTATGATCTCAATATCCTCCTCGTGAGGCAGAATAACCTTCTCCTCTTGCCTCAACAAGCGGGCCAATTCTTCCGGGAGGTCTTCGTCTTCATCAATCTCATCCTCGGCTTGATAGATCGGGCAATCAAAGTCGTAGTGAGCCGTAGAGGGTCCAGAGTCGATGTCATCTGTTACGTGGATCCTGCAATAACAAGGGTTAAGTTTAAAGCAGGAATATGCAGGTTAGCACGCACCTCGTTGCCATTTTGCTGTTTTTCGAAACAAACATAAAGCATGAATAACAGAGAACACAATATTTGATTACGAAGAAAACGCCTTTTATTTATTAACAAAATGCATACACATAATCCAATAAGGCCCTGACAGTAAAACCACTATGCCCCGGGCAGGACATAGGGTTGTACAAAGATTGTAAAAAGCAAATCATTACTCTTCACTTGTCAGCTTGATAATCTCCTGGATGGTCCAATTGCGGAGGCACTCGCTTGGCTTGCTCGGTTGAATCCAGGCATCAAGATCACAATCACTGTCCCCGCTGTCCTCCGACGTAGCGTTGATACTCTCGAAGATTACTCCCCCCTTGGTGAATAAGATCGGCCCTTTCCCACGAGACGAACTGCCAGAAGAAGATGAAGCTTCAGCTCCTGGAGAATACCCTAATCCAAACTTATCCTGTTTGATTGGTATATCCAAAACATGCCCCCAGCCTGGGGTGGAACCAGCTTCGACAACGGCTCTAGCTTCCTTAAACGAGGAGAGGTTCAACTCTTGCTTCTCTGCAACGACGGGAGCTACCTCCTTCACCCCGACGGTTTCAAAAGCTTGGCAAAGAGTCTCATGGATCTCACCATCCATTTCGACATACTTGAAGGACGACAGGTGGCTTACCATGATGTCCTCTTCACCACAGACCGTCACTATGCTGCCCCCAACAGCATATTTAAGCTTCTGATGCAGCGTGGACGTTACGGCACCAGCAGAATGGATCCACGGCCGACCTAAGAGGCAACTATAGGCGGGCATGATATCCATGATATAGAAAACCGCATTAAATGTCTCTGGACCAACTTGAATTGGCAGGGTCAATTCTCCGAAGACGTGGCGCTTGGTTCCGTCAAAGGCCTTCACGACCAGATCACTAGGCGTGCACAGCAGTCCACGGGTATCCAACTTCATCAGCGCCTTCTTCGGAAGCACGTTAAGCGAGGAACCCGTATCCACCAGGACATGTGACATAGTCGTGCCTCTGCACTCTATTGAGACGTGCAAGGCGCTATTGTGATCTCTTCCCTTAGGAGTCAGCTCCAGATCTGTAAATCCCAGCCCGTTACCAGCGTTGACGTGGGCTACTACTTCCTCGAGTTGATTTACTGATATCTCCTGCGGCACGTATGCGGCATTCAATACCTTCAATAATGCGTTGCGGTGCGCTTCAGAACACAGCAACAGGTTAAGAATCGAGATCTTTGACGGAGTCTGGTGAAGATGATCTACAATTTTGTAGTCACTTTTCTTGATTAGTCGCATGAACTCTTCAGCATCTTTAACCAACAAGTCTTTCTCTGCCCCTGCAGGGACCTCTTCAACAGCTTTACCTTTGCCCTTATCCACAGCGTCAGCCCGGACCACTTTCTCTGCTGCAACCTCTGCTGGCGCAAACACTCTACCGCTTCTAGTGATACCACTGACCTCAGTAAGATTCTGCGCAGTCGATCCGGATGGCTCAAGCTCTACCTTCTGACCATTACAATAAACTTCGGCGCCATAATGCCATGGAACGGCATTGGTACTCTCGAATGGGATTGGTCCGGCCCTGGTGATGGTGATAGAAGGCGGACGGGGTGCGGAAATAGTAATAGGGTGACGAGGAATAGTAATGGTAGCAACTTCGTCTGCCTGCTTCAGCACGACTTCCCCTGACGCATTCTCAACGCTCCGACTGAATTGCAAAATACCCTCGGACATCAGACTCTGGATACCTTCGATCAACTGCTCACACCCATCAGGAAGTGTAGCACAAGCCATACATAACTCTCCACATCCAGGAAAGAAACCCTTCTTTAGCAACTTAGCCTTAACGAAACTCAACGGTGTCTTCAAATCTTTGACATCAGTCAGCAAGTCTGAACTCTCTTAAGTGATAACAGCATTCACTCCGCCCCCCTTATGATGAGGCATTGGATTTTTGGTGACGTTGGGCACGTTATCAGAAAAGTTGATAACCTTGGCGTCGACCAAGTCCTGGACTTTGTGCTTAAAAGCTTTACAATTCTCAACCGTATGGCCAGGTGCCCCAGAATGAAATTCACAAGTAGCATTAGCATCATACTCTGGTGGGGGTGCCCCTGTTAAGGGAGCCATTGTCCTCTTGTGAACTAATTGGAGCTGAAGCAACGTCTGCAGAAGCTGTGCATACGGCATAGGAGGAGTTTCCAAATGACGGTTTGCCAGGGGACCCCGATTCTGATATCTCTTATATCCCGGATTATTCTGTTGCTGGGGCTGCTGCTGCGGCTGCGGGGGAGCAGCTGGGATGTTTATGCTAGCAATCTGCTGTTGAGGGCCCTTGCCCCTTCTCCTAGCATTAGTGACAGCACTGGCATCTCCCTCTCGACGCTTGCCAGTATAGGGTTTCTTGCTAGCTCCTCCAGCTGAGGATGATTCGCCCTGAATTTTTCCGATCTTTATACCGTTTTCAACATGCTCGCCCAAAGTGATAAGAGCCGAGAATGTTCCAGACATGCCACTGATCAGCTTCTCATAATAGACTCCAGGAAGGGTAGCCACGAACATTTGTACCAACTCACGCTCAACCATCGGTGGTTGGACCCGAGCAGCCAATTCACGCCACCGTTGGGCGTACTCTTTGAAGCTTTCATTGCTCCGCTGCGAGAGATTCTGAAGCTGAACTCGGTTGGGAGCCAAGTCGCTATTATATTGATAGTGGAGAACAAACGCTTCTGCAAGATCTTTCCAGGTGCGCACAGCAGCGGGCTCCAAACCCATATACCATTCGAGCGGTGGACCAGAAAGACTATCCTGAAAGAAGTGCATCAGCAGCTTCTCATCGTCAGAATAAGCGGACATCTTTCTATAATAAGATCGGAGGTGAACGCGGGGACAAGTAGTGCCCCTATACTTCTCAAACATAGGCACCCTGAACTTGTGAGGTACTTTAAAGTCAGCAATCAACCCAAGTTTGGCCATGTCAACGCCCAATGTGTTCTGATTTTCTATATCTCTCATCTTGTCTTCCAGCGCTTTGAACCTGAGTCGAGCCTCAGCAGTCAATTCAGCCTCTGCACCTCTCTGAGAGAAAATGTCATCCTGATGGTCCTCCAGCCACGGTTGAGGCACCACCATATTTCCTGCACCAACATTGCCGTTGACCGGCCCCATGTTAACATTGGCTCCCAAACCACCATTGACGGCGCCCGCCGCGTTAAGTCCGAGATTAGTCATGAGATTGCCGTTAGCACTGCCGTTGCCCCCGGCAGCAGGAACAGCGTTCTGTGGAGTATCCCCTTGAGGAGGAGTGGGCACGGCCCCGCCGTGAAGTATTCCATTACTGTCAACCCTGGAGATGAGAGGTTGAACCAAGGTACGAAGCTGGTCTTGCCCATTCGCAACTACTTGCATCAGCTCCATAAAACGATCCATCCGTTCACGAAGCTCTTGAACATCTGACTGTACCTGGTCCATGATTCTCGTTTGATTGGCGCGAGTCGAGTAGCAGTGGATGAATCTTTGATCAATCCTGGAGATCGAAAGCAGCTCGGAACCTGAGTACCTGAAAAACCTGTCAACATCAAGGGTTAGGAAAAGGTAACAGAATGTATGTCATGCAAAAATGCTTTATGCAGATGCATGCGTGTGTCTGTGTGCTTGAGAGATTTCCCCCGATCCTGGCACCTGCTGACAATAATAAGGAGAGGAATCTGGGCCCAATCATGGAAACAGTAACCTCACATAGCAATAGTCAGATTCGACACATCAAGGACCGAGAACTCGTACGCAACAGCCTTTCTGAGAACGGCTGCAGTAACACAATGAGAGATCTTGGATCAGGGAAACAGTACCTGTCACAGACACACGCTAATGGAATGATTATGCAAGCTAATGCAAAATGCAGGTATGCAACAATATATCCGGGTGGCTGCTGTGGAGATTCAATGTCAATAGTCACTGATGAGAAGGAAACCCCGATGTAAAACCACTGATCTGATCTGCTGCGAATAACCATATGATAGGATCGAGATCAAACTTCTGCCCTGACAAGAATAAAGGCCTGATAATAAAGACCCCGGATGCAAGATCAAGGAATATCTGTTGATGAAGTCTTCGGACCCCAAATCACAAATCTGCCCTCTCAAGAACAAATGCACAGCTGCTGATGAGATCTTCAAACCCCACTCAAAATCTGCCCTATCAAGAACAAAATAACAACCGCTGACGAGATCCTCAGACCCCACTCAAAAATCTGCTCCATCCAGAACAAACCTCTGATAACAATACTCTGATCGGAACCTGCTCTATCAGGAACAGACAAACACCCGATGATAAAATCCTCTGATCAAACCCTTGCTCTATCAAGAACATCTCTGCAACTGAGAATCCAACATAACTGATTCACTGTCGAGAAAACCAGGTAGTCTGGAGGTCAAAGTTTCCTGCAATATCCCACCCCACTCACAGGTATGATGGACCTAATCCACGGACAAAGGTACGGCATCCTATGCGGTCATCAGCGTCACAGACTTTCACGAGTGACAATACGATTCCCAGAAGGAGTGGCATCGTCAAGTCATGAAGAGGCCTCTCTTAGCTGACTTCCAAATGATCGGTCCCCAGAGTCGACAATCCTCACGTCTGGACTCCCCTCAGATCCTCAGGACCGGAAAGGAGCACCTCTGCAAGAATCTCGTCTGAGCGCAGATTTTCGTAGGGAACTGTGCCTGCTCAGCAGACAGGTTCGTCTACTACTTCTCCACAACTATATCTAGGTGTGTACTCAAGCCCAGGTCCGGCTTCTCACTCACAGTAACATCCCTCTCCCACAGCAGCACAGATAATCATATCGAACTGGAAATAAAATGCGGGAAATAAAATGCGGGAAGTAAAGATGCGATAAATAAACGCAACCCAACAAGCAAACACACAAACGATAAGATTGACTCGCGTAGGGGATGGGAAACGGTCCCAGCATAAGGGATGGGAAAAGTCCCTCAGACTCTTTAAGTCCCCAGCAGAGTCGCCAGCTGTCGCTTGCGCGAAAAATAAGGTGTCGGCATGACAGAAGAGTCGCCACCTTTCGTTATTTATCCCTCAGAGCGGGAAAGGAAACGATCGGAAAAACCTGACGAATAAGGGTAAGACAAGGTCGTCGCAACCATTGTCTGGGTTTGGGAGTCGGTTACGCAAGGGGAAGGTATTAGCACCCCTCACGTCCGTCGTACTCGACGGGATCCTCGCTTGTTTGTTTACTTGGACGGGTTGGTTATAATCTATCTACCTATCAAGGCTGGCTGAAAAAGAAAAGAAAAATGACTCGGCAAAGCGTCGCACTTTATGCCTACGTATTCTCATCAGAGAATGAGAAATCAGAGTCAACGTAGTTCGCCTAACTACGGGGGATGGGGAAGGTTGAAGGTTGCTCGCTAGGATATCGCATCCTATGCCTACGTACTTTCATCTGGAATGAAAGATCAGAGCAAACGTAGTTCGGGAAACTACAGGGAAAAATGGCTCAACTAGGAGGGAGACTATCAAGTCCTACTGTTATCATGCCATGGATTCATCCTATGGTTGAGGTTTGAACAGGGAACTCCTAGATGTTGTCATGCATAGGTTTCAACCTAAAGGTCTATCATCAAATCCTTATCAAAGGAAATGAGAGTCCTAAGGGATCATGTCAATGATACACCAAAACAGACAAAAGCATCAACTTTAACAGTAAAATGCATGCAATGCAAGTGAGGGAGGAAATGTGTGTGGGGTTTCAGCCTCCACAAGCTCGTCTCAACCTCAAGCCAGTCATGAAATAACAGTAATCATACTGAAAATAAACAACATACTATCAAGCAATGTACAGATAAAAGGAATGAAGTGCCAACAGGCAAACAAACACACATGCTTGAGAAAGAAAGAATCTACTCTCCTATCCTAAAACCTAACACAGAATCTGAATCAAATCTAAGCAAGGCCCTAAAGCAAAACCCTAAACAAGAGAATCAATCCCAGTCTTCAAGCTTCAGAACAAGCTTACCAAAGAAAGGGAGCTAAGCAAGCAGACTCATAGTGTCTTCCTCAGGAAAGCACTAGGAGGTGTATACTCAGGAGTCATATCCTACGTGGCTCAACCACTGTGATCAGTTTACGTTCCTCCTCAGGAGAAATTAAACTCACAAGCAGGCTCCAACATCACTGGATATTTAGGAAATCCTAATTGAACTAGTGGAACTAAGTGAATAAACTCATAGGACCTTCCTTAGGAAAGTACTAGGAGGCTTCCACTTAGGAGTTGTATCCTATGTGGCTCAACCACTGTGATCAGTTTATATTCCTCCTCAGGAGAAATTAAACTCACAAGCAGGCTCCAACATCATTGGATACTTGAGAAATCCTAGATAAACTAATGGAACTAAGTGAATAGACCCATAGGACCTTCCTCAGGAAAGTACTAGGAAGCTTCCACTTAGGAGTTGTATCCCATGTGGCTCAACAACAAGTGATCAGTTTACATTCCTCCTCAGGAGAAATTAAACTCACAAGTTGGCTCCAACATCATTGGATACTTAAGAAAGAGGTGAGAATAAAGAATGAAAGTTATTCATAGTGCCTTCCTCAGGAAAGTACCATGAACTTCCTTCAAACTTCAGGATCTCAAACCTCACAGACAGGGGACAAGCCAAGCTCTGGGTCTCTGAATCTTGATCTACAATCTTCTCTTCATGATGCTCTCCAACAAGGTCTTCAAGACAAATTAAACCCCACAACAAATTCCCCACAATGCACCCCAAAGATGAACAGATAACCACAGGGTAAACAAAATCAATAGGCAACTTCAGAAAATACCTAAAAATGCTAAACTAATGGGGAAAAATCTATCAATTATTCACAAGGGTCTACAAAGTCTATTCATAACATCTACATAGGCCTCTACCTGAAAATCAAGACAAAACTTATTCAAAGAAAGTGGATTCTTCACCTAAACACACCCTAAACCCTAATTAGGATACCCTAGATCTACCCTAATTAAACTAATCAAAATTTAATTCTAAAATTCTAGAAAAAATCCTATGGGGAACTATGATTCATCATCTAATTGCATAAAAAAGAATGGATCAAAAAACCTAAGGGAAGGTCCTAAAACAATTCTTGCAAAATCATGATACCAAACTAGACATTATAAAAGCTATTTAAAAGAAAAATCTATTAAAAATACTAAACTTAAAAATAAAATCCCATTTTTATTTTTAATATTTTCTACACATTATCATCTACTCATAGAAAAAAGAAGAATTAAAAAAGAGTTATTTTCCAATTTTTAATGAATTTTCAAAAACAGAAAAATATTAAAAAAAAATAAAAGAAATTAAATCAATTAAAGGGAGGGGGGGTGTAACAAGTAACACGCGCCAGTTCAATTCTCAGAATGGGCTAAAGGGGGGGGGGGTGCGAGTATCAAAGTCTGCTGAGGCCCAAGTCTTTCATTTAAGTAAAACGATGCGTTTTACTTCTCAAAACTCCCTCCGTTTCTTGTTTGAATTGTGGCCATGCGATGAGGTGAACAAGTCAGCCAATTTGAAATGATCTAACGGTGCGTGGCTTGTCTTCTCCAAGTGACACTTAGGGTTTCAGATTTCGCAGAATCCATGCACGCAATTTCTCTTCCTTCGTGCTCTCTCATATGGCCATGAAAAGCCACGATCCAAAGACCAAAGTTGATCCATTTCTCTCTAAGAACACGATGGTTCCAATAGTTCACACTAAAACCTCCTATATCTTCCAAACCGAATGCCTGAAGGTTAGGGTTCCACCATATTTTCCTGAGATCAATGCTTCTGAAACTCAAATTTAATGATCCAATCTTGTTCTTTATACTACCCTAACCATGCTATGCCATCACATGTCAATTAAAACCTAACACACGACCTGTTCTTGACCATAACAGATTCTTGCACCTGCTACCAAATTCCATGAAATGCCTCCTAATTCTCAGGATTTGATCACCTACTCTACCTTAACAAATCTACACCTAGAATCTAGGCTATCCATGCATAATTAAAGAGATGTGAATGCATTTACCAACCTGTCAAGAAGCTATGGTATAATGGTGTAGGGCACGATTCAGTGCTTGCTTCTTCTTCCAGATGATCCTCCAATGGTGGAAATGATTCTGTTTGCAGTAGTTTTGGAGAAGAAAGCTTGTAGTGAAAGAAATCCCAAGTTGCTTGATCTTGAAGGAAGTGCTTCAATGGCTATTTCTCTCTCTCTCTCTCTCCTCTGAAATCTCTCTCTATCACCAACCTTGAACTCTCTTCATGGCCCTCTTCTTATAATCATCATCAGATGCTTCTAGATTCATCTAGAATATGGTGGAAGTTTCTTGAAAATCTCATGTGATGACATATTGAAAATCTCACATTCCAAGCCTTATGCCTTACCATTTGGTGCCAAAATCTCCTTATGAGAGATATTGAGTGTGGATGAGTGAAAAACAAGCTCATCTTTGGCTTGTGTAGGGTTTTTCAACATTGCCTTCTTTTCCAAGTAACAAATTTTCAAAGCATCACCCATTTTAAAGCTTCAAATCAAAATTCTAGCTAAACCAATGTTCTCAAAATGATTTTTCCAATCAAAATGATATATTGGATGACCTATTTTGGATTTGTGGATCTTCCAAATCAATTTTCAAATTCAACTTTTCAAACTTATATGCCATTTTTAGTTCATTTTTGACCAATCATGTAACTTCATGTTATGAGCTTTTCCAACAATTTGTGACCTTCTTTCTAGACTTAAAATCACATTTTGAACAACTTTCATGTTTTGAGTTTTTCCATTTGAGGCTTGGAAATAGGAGTTTTAGGCATTGGATAAAATGACCTATAACTGACAAATGACCAAAATACCCCTGTCTTGTTCAAACCATAAGTTGAGTTCCACAATTCCAATCAAGGACTTCTACCACTCAAATTAAAGCTAAGAAGATCCTCTTCAACATTCATGTTGACCAAGAAGTCATAGGAATCACCCTACTAGGGCAAAAGTTGTCTGCAAGTTGGGTGACTTTCAAGGACCCAGATTCACACACCTCTGCTGACCTGTAATTTGTCAAAACCATAACTTGAGCTCTATAACTCCTATCAACGACTTCCACCACTCAAATTAAAGCTTAGAACAAGCTCTACAACATTCATGTTATGGGGAAGGTGAGATATCAATCACATCTTGAGCTAAAACTGCCTGGAAGATAGGGATCAAATTAGGGTTTTTCACTGACAATCCTTGGGGACCCTGACTTGAAACTTCTCAAACTCCTCACTCATGATGAGTTGGCCTAGGAATCATCTTTATATCATCTCTATGCATCATTCCATGATCTCATGGCCCTTGGATTGGATCTCAACCTCTCCCAAATCTTCAGTTATCCTAGGGTTGACCCAGTCAAAACCCTAATTCTATCATTCATGGTTGGATCTTCTGAACTCTTGCATAATGACTTCTCTGGGCTTCATGAAGGCTATCAAGACATCTCATAGGCTTTCCCAAAACATTAAGTTCATTCTCAAAGTCTCAAAATCATCTGAGGAGCACCCACAACTCTCAAGCTATGAAACACACAACCCTGGTTTCAACCCATTTCTTCTGAGGATCTCTTGAACTTTCTGATGAAGGTATCCACTTTCAAACACTCAATGAATAAATAATTGTTGGTCAAATTTTGGGGTGCAACACCAACCTCCCACTTCCATTATAACTCGAAGATTTCCATCAAAATTCAAACACTTCAACACTGTTCTGAGCCGACCCGCCCAAACAATTCTCAAGCACCCAGCTGAACTCCAGACAATTCACTGCTCACGCCATCTAAGCTTGCAAGACACGTCCATCCTATCCAACACAATCCAAACTACTATCAATAAGAGATCAAGGGTGATCAGTTCCTCAATTTGTCAACAGACAACCGAAAATCATGATGGAGTATAAACCATCTTTACCAAACTATAATAGCGCGTAACAACACACCGAGCTACAACTCCTTTCTTGCAGCATCCTGGAGAATCACAAGCTTCTCCACCACTTCGATCATTACCACTTATGCAGACAAGGTTAACCACGAACATGCATCGACAGTGTTTCAAACACCTGTCGCATACAAGGGAACAACCAACAAACACAACTTGGCCAGACGGACCGACCTGCTCTGATACCACTTAATGTAACACCCCATCTTTATTCCCTCAAATAACACAATTAAATCATTTAGGCACGAATTAAAAATCCCATCAGAGTATATTTATTTAATGGTATAAAAGAAGTGCGTCACATTACTCACGAAACGACCACATGAATATAAATGTTTATAAAGAAATAATTCAAAAGGGGTAAATCTCAACTAAAAAGAATGAACGCATGGTTCTTAAAATAAGCATATTCATGTTTTCTGTTAAAGCGGAAGACTAAAACATTGAATTACTTAAGACATGATAAAATACATGTACACGTCATTAGGTTGTTCATAACATCAATCACAGTTTACCAAACATCATCAACTATTACATATATATAATGTATCACGAAGATACTCTACAAGCCTAGCTACCCGACATTACATATCAGAGCGACCGACTCAAGAGAAAAGGAGCTATACTCCAAAAGAAACCTCCAGCAATCCTAATCTGCAATGCCTCATAGAGCATCATAAAACAACAGAAGGGTGAGAAATATTACCATAATAACAATGCATATAATTATGTATATAAACAATCATAAGATACATATATGTCACATTTCTCAATCAATTCACACACTCACCACTCCCACATCAACATATCACACACATATATATATATACACACACACATATGCATACTTCTCCTAACAATCACATATACATTATGTTTCATTTACCGCAAATCGTATAAGCATATACAATCATTCCATATATCGCAATGTATCCATATAAGTATCTATATATATATAAATAGAACATCAAGCATATACAATATGCATTCACCAATGTTTACATCAATCTGTGTAAACCCACATATATACATATATTCACACACACACACACACACACACACACACACACACACACACACACACACACACACACACACACACACACACACATATATATATATATATATATATATATATATATATATATATATATATATATATATATATATATATATATATATATATATATATATATATATATATATATATATATATATATATATATATATATATATATATATATATATATATATATATATATATATATATATATATATATATATATATATATATATATATATATATATATATATATATATAAGCATATCTTCAAGCATACTCACTCATGCCATTAGAGCAATTCACGTTAATTCACATAAACATCTACATTCATGTTTATTTCATCAATGCATCATATGAAGATGACAACATGCAACTCATAGAGACCGACACACGACTCTATGCAGATGCAAATGCGGTACCGATTCATTTCAGCAGGTTCAATTGAAGAACCAAAAATAACCATCGCTCACACCGCACAAGGGCACACGAGGTTCTGCAGATTCTCCGAGGAATCAATATAACCATCGCAATATACGAGGTTCTGCAAATCCTCCGAGGGATCAATAAATAACCATCGCTCACACCCCACAAGGGCACACGAGGTTCTGCAGATTCTCCGAGGAATCAGACACACAAGAATGCATACCATGATGCTTCACATGCAACTTGACTCATGACACTCTTGAAATGCACACATGTTTACAAACATACTCATGCATTCCTCATGTTAATCACATATATTCATTACGCACACACAATATTTAAACATGGTTCACATTTACAATCATCATACATCACATACGAGCAATATGCACTTGCAAATATCGTGCCAAACGGCAACAAACTCAAATCACATCCATCATGCATTTTCACTCAATTTAAACAATGTGTCACATATGCCAAAAGGCCACATATTCACAATCAATTCATAATCTAGGATTCACGCCATACGGCTACCCACAACACACATAACAACATATAATTAGTCATCTCAGACAAGGAATGATCACAACTAAACCACATAATCAATCCACGAATGGAAAGCACAAGAAAAGAAAACACGCTGTTGTGTTTGCTAACCTTCGCCTGGCGAACCTTCGCTACCCGTTCGCCTGGAGAACTTGCCAGCGAAGACCACTGGGATTTATTCTGGAATTACTCGCTAGCATACTCTCCTGGCGAACCTTCGCCACACTCATTCGCTTGGCAAACTTGCCAGCGAAGACAGGATGTTTGGTTCTGACTTGATTCGCTACCGTTCGCTGGGCTTCGCCTGGCGAACTTGCGAGATCAGAACCCCCATGGCTGTCCAAAAGCCCAAACCTCACAAACCGACCGATTTAATCCAAATCAATTCCAGTAGTACGACCCACTCATCACCCGACTATACTACACCACCTATTCCAAATTCTAACCGATAAAACTCAGTTTCTACCGATTAAATCCACTTCCAACCTAAAATGGAAAAATGTAGGAAACCCTCAACAAATCCAAACACACACATACATAATCATGCACATTGATTAAGATAGTAAGATTTTACACCCTTACCTTGATTAATCGGAAGCTAGAGGATGTTCTTGATGATTCTCCAAGTTTCCTCTTTTTCTCCTCCTTTTCTCTTCTTCCTCTTTCTTTTTCCTTTCTTTTCTCTTCCACTTCCTCATATATATCTTTCTCTTTATTTCTTTCCAATATATTCCCTCTCTCAAAACATCTATCAATCCATTTAAACAATCATCTAGTTATTCAAATAATTAGGATAATTCAAATAAACCAATTAATTAACACAAATAATTAATTATTGAAAATTGGGCTGTTACAGGATCCACGCTTGTTGTGTTTATCTGATGGGTTGATTACATCTATCTACGCTAAAGGTATGGTCTGAAAAGAAAAGAAAATGACTCGGCAAAACACAGCAGTTCTATGCCTACGTATTCCCGTCTGGAACGAGAAATCAGAGTCTACGTAGTTCGCCTAACTAAGGGTTACGGGAGGAAGGTTGCTCGGCGAGATATCGCATCTCGTGCCTACGTACTTTCACACGGCGCGAAAGATCAGAGCAAACGTAGTTCGGGAAACGACGGATTACGGGAGGGGTCAAATTCCTCTATTTTTTCGAGCAGGGTTAACAAACAGTTCCAGCAGTTTGGTGTATGCAGCTCGACCTTTGGAGACTTAGGCGTTTACCATTTGCGGTAGAACTGGGAGTTAACGACACTCTTTACTTCAGAAAAGCTTTCCTTTGAATTATGGGCCCACGGGGCAAAAGGTTTGAAGTTTGTTTTCAGTCTTTTACGGAAGAACTGTTTTTTATGGTTGCCTGTAGTTTGTACAGCACTAGAGACTATGACTTAGGAGCGAATGCGTCGCATATCGTCCAAAGAACATATACTAAACACTCTAGATGATTGAGAGGAGACCGCTCAATTATCATTTCCCAAGTAGCTTAAGGCTCGTAACACGCTTGTACTAACTTGCCTTTATTACGTTTTTTACTGTTATTTTGAGAGAAGAAGAGAACGAACTCTATGGGGATACTGTACAGTCCTAATGTTGTCATGCAAAATTAATCCTATGATTGAGGTTAGGAGGGAGCTACCTAATGTTATCATGCATGGTTAGAACCCTAATGTCTGTCATAACTTCTCTTGAATAAGAGAAGTCAGAGCCTCTAAGGGAACATGGCAATGGCATACAGAAACAAACAAAGCAAATACTGTAAAGAAATAACTGTAAGTAAAATGCATGCAATGCAACAATACAAGCAGAAGGAGACAAGCTCAACTTCTTAGCAATCAACCAAAAAGAAAAAAACAATCAAAACAGACAAGCAGAGGGAGACAAACTCAACCTCTATATGCAAATACGTAAATTAGAAAAAGAAAAACAACACACAAACAAGGGGAGGACCACCTCAACCCTTAAGGCAAACAAGCAGAGGGAGACCCACTCAACCTCTTAATGCAGTCATGCTCCTATACTTAGACTATACTAAACATGAACTATCCTAATACAACACACCACTCAATCATGAATGAAGGCAAGGATTGATGACAGATAATGGATTCAATCCACAAGTAAACAAACAAGGCTTCTATCCTAGGGAAAGGAATTGAAAGTTAGGAGACCAGGGTAAGGTCCACAGGAACTTATCCCAGGCACTCAACCAACTAAACGGGGCTTGGGAGAATCCTAGAGGCTTTTCTCCTTCAAGAGGTGTGCAAAATTCCCACCACAGGAGGGACTGTGCTACCTCAAGAAGGTTCCTAAAAAGAAAGGAGAGGATTAGGAGAATGAAGGTGGGAAGCAAGGTAAGGTCCACAGGAACTTACCACAGGAACTCAACCAACTTCACTTCCTCAGAAAGCTTTCATAGACTCAATTCCTTTATGATATTGCAATGAATTCCTCCACAGGAGGAAACATGCTCACAAGGAGGATTCCAATCAAGCAAGGAAAATTGAAAGGGAAACTAACCCTAGGGAATGATCATCCACCTACTTGAATCTCTAAAGAATCTCAAATGTTTACCTCCTAAGGATCACCTACACCAAAGGTCCAAAGCTCTAAGGAAGCATCTATCTAATCACCATCTTATCAAGAAAGGGTATGAGACCTAGAATCACCTAATGGTCATTTACAATACTAATCTATGAACTTAACCTAGTTAGGATCACCTAAACTAAGGCCAATTTGTAAAATGGGGAACTAATGGAAAATCATTCCTAAAATTCTAAGGAAAATACTACATCATCCTACATGTGCTAACAAGCTATGGTCCAAAAATCAGGGGCTAAACCTAAATCAAAAGGCTCAAACAAAAATCCAAATTCAAAGAGTGCACTAAAGGGATCCATCCATGAGTACTCCTAAACAACTATCCAAAAATCCCACTTAGAATGATCTAAAAATCTCAACAAAAATCACATAACATCATCAACAAGTCTATAATCAGCCAGCCAAAAATCAATACCAAAATCAAAAGCATGAATGAGAAATAAAATCAACAAGCAAGATAGCTATTTTATGTATTTTTAATCATTTATCAAAAAAGAGAAAATGGATGTTAAATTGAAAATCACACCAAAATAAAATCTAAAGGCATCAGAAAATCAAGAATTAAATCAGCAGCAGCCACATATTTTTGTCATATTTTTCTGAGCATTATTCAATTTAATATGAATTTTAAAAGATAAAATTAAATTAAGAAAATCAAAAATGGATTAAAGAAATAACACAGCAGAAAATATCAGGGCCGTCAGATGTGAATACTAGTCTCCTCGTCTAACACACACGCACACGACACCTCATTAATGAAACGACCATGTTTTGGCTCGGTCAAGGTCAAAATTCAGAATGAATTACGTGTGTACGATGGAAGGACTAAGTCAGCAAATTCCACTGATCCAATGGTCTGCACTTTATCTTCTTCATTTGAATCTGAGACTGGGGGGGGGGGGGGGGGGAACCAGGACGGTGGCCGGAGAAGGACTCCACCATCTTCTTCGGCGAGAGCCAACGAGCTCTATAACTAACTCTCACCAAACTCAAAGAAAATTATACCAAAATTCTCGCCTCTTCTCACTGATCAATAATATCCAATCCCTTCGTATCAATTCCTCAAGAATCTCTCAAATCGAAGATGAACAGAAAACTACATGATTCCATCACTATCACCAAACTCAAAATTGCTTACACAGAGATAATCCTCACTCTTCAGAGATCAAAAATCACTCATCAAATCATGCTAACATTCAATAAATCTCTAGATTCAAATCCAAACAGAAATCTCACTTCACCATGAATCATCACGAAATCTCTCCATTATGATCCTAAATCGTTCTAGGTTTCAAATAGGTACTAACCACATGCGTCTAAAGCTTGGAAAGTGCATAGTTAAAGAGGAATTTTGCAAGAAATAAACCTGACTCAGAGCTTCACGTAGGGCGACTTTCAGGCCACGATTTGCTCCAAGAATGTGCAGATTTCTTCACTGATGGATGATGAACAAGTCTAGATGCTTGGTTGATCTTGATTCAGCCTCTATCTTGAAACTCGAAAATCAATTCTTCAAGCTTCTTCTCAACTGACTCCAACTGATTCTTCAGTGAAAATGGCACTAGAAGGTTCCAAAAATGATCAACAATCTATTTATAATCTATTTGAAAGCTTTGGAAGCCCAATCATGGCCCAAATCCAAACTTCTAACTTTCAATTTTTCTCCAAAAATCCAACTATGGAAGGCACACGTATGCTCTGCTTTCACTCCAATCTTGCTTCATATCACTTGCATTGGATGTGGAATGTAATTGGATTGGTTTGTAGCCTTGATTTCAATCTAAGGTGCAAGTTTGAGATGTTACTTCATCATGAAGTAATCCACCAAATGACCATGAGATGAGTATCAACTCAAAAATGTAATAATTCCAAAGTGTTTAGAACTTCTTTTCCAATTAAAATGAGCACCAATTTGGTTTGAAATCATTCAATTACCAATTATTTTGAATTTTTCCATTTTAATTCATTAAAATGGCCTTTTTGAGAAATTTCTTCAACCAATGCTTGCTCTAATCTATATCAATGGATTCTTGATACTTGGTTGAGCTAACAACATCATTTTGAGCAACTTTCAAGTTGAGAAAAACTCCATTTGAAGCTTGCAAGATAGAGAAAATGACCTATAATGCCAAATGACCTATAATCTTACTTTCCCAAAATACCCCTGACTTGTAAACCTCATAACTTGAGTTCTACAAATCAAATGGAAGACTTCTAGTACAATTTGGAAAGCTAAGATCAATACCTACAACTTTCATGTTGGCCAAAAGTTGAGGATAAACATCCATCTAGGTTAAACGTTCCTTGGAAGTTGGTTGACTTTTGCAGACAAATTTCACATTCATCTGATGACCTATAACTTGTCAGCTTCATAACTTGAGTTCTATAAATCCAATGGAGGACTTCTAGTACTAAAATTAAATCTAAGAGCATGCTCTACAAGTTTCATGTTGGCCAAAAGTTGAGATGAAACTTGCATCTTGAGATAAGTGGTCTTGAAGTTAGGCACTAAATAGGGGGTTTTACCCTAAGAACCCTAGTTTAGCAACTCCTCACACTTTGAATTCTTCTTGAATTGATATTGGAATATCACCTCATGTATCTCAAAACAACTTTCCATGATCACAAAGACTTAGAAATAGGTTTTGATCCTCTTCCATTGCACAGTTGACTCAAGGTTGACCAGGCAAACCCTAATTGCAACACCCTCAATTGTGGCTCTTCACACCTAGCCTAATGACTTGACTGAGCTCCACCATGACCCTCAAGGCACTCCATGAGCTATACCCACATACTCTATCCATAATAAAGGCTCCACAACCCACTGATGGTCTTCAATTGTCTCCCAAGTTAGGAGATGAACCCTATACAAGCGACCAAACTTCTCAAGAACACAACCCTCTTCCTGATGACTTTGGTGACCTCTCAAGCTTGAACAAGACCTCTAGATAGGCTCCTCTTGATATAAACCACACTTGACCCCCTGCTAAATGAATAATTCTATGCTATGCTAATGCAATGAAACAAAAGCCAAGTAAGAAAAGGTTAGGCAAATTTTGGGGTGCAACACCAAGTAAATTGCATTTTCGGCCCGTACCCGTTGTGGGAAAGAGAATTTCGCAGTCGGGAGTTCCTTTAATGTATCTAAGGATCCTCTTGACTGCTTCCAAGAGAGACACCTTCAGTCTCTCCATGAATCTACTAGCAATGCCGAGATTAAATGCCAAATCTAGTCGCGTATTACACAAATATCGCAATGATCCAATCAATCTCCTATATTGCATTGGATCCACATATTTCTCATCCTCACTCTTGGACAACTGCAACCTTGCTTCAGATGGTGTTATGGCCACATTACAATGCTCCATTTTACACTTTTTCAAATTATCAAGAGCATATCTCCTTTAGTGCATGAGCAGTCATGTTTTTGACTTGTGGAACTTTATGCCAAGGAAATATGTCATGATACCAAGGTCCGTCATCTCAAATTCACACATAATTTCACTCTTGAACTTGGAAATACTCTTCTCACAGCTTCCGGTAATTAATAGACCATCAACATACAAGCAATGAATGATCATGCCATCATTCACATATGTTTTCACATACACTCTATGTTCGGACACACACCGCTTCAAACCAATATCAATTAGAAATCCATCAATATGTTTGTTCCAAGCTCTTGGAGCTTGCTTCAAACCATATAATTCTTTATGCAATTTGTAGAACTTCAATTCTTGATTCTTCACTACAAATTCGGGTGGCTGCTCAACATAAACCTCCTCATCAAGTGGAGCATTCAAAAATGAAGATTTGATGTCTATTTGATATATCTACCAATCGTTGCTATTCGCAATGCCAACAACTAATCAGATGCTTTCTAGTCTAACCACAGGTGTAAACACCTCCTCAAAGTCTATACCTTCATGTTGCGAAAATCCCTTTGCTACCAATCGAGCCTTATGCTTGATCACATCGCCTTTGAGATTTGCCTTCAATTTATAGACCCATCGAACACCAATTGGCTTCTTTCCAAGCGGTAAATCAACCAACTCATAAGTAGCATTTTTTTCAATGGATTTCAGCTCCTCTTTCATTGCACAAATCCACTTTGAATCGCTTAGAGCCTCTTCCGTGTTCACCGATTCAGATTCAACCATAAGCGCAAAGTGGACGAAATCACCATCATCATTGATTTGGTTGTCTCAAAATATCTCACATTCTTGGGGTCTTTGAGGTAACACCTTTTGCCTTGTTGATCGTCTAACATTCTCTTCATTTCAGAACTTGATAGGTGGCTGCACGGCTGTTTCGAAATTGACTAGATCAAAAAAAATAAACCCGAGAGGCTGTTTTTTTGCATGTAATCAGTTACACCAAGATGAACTGGCTGAGTGTAACCAATTACACTGGGGCTTGCAGGTCTCATTTCATAAAAAATTACATCACGACTGATCACTATTTTTCAATTCCGTGGATCAAATAGCTTATATCCACCAGTAGAATGATATCCGACCAGTACCATCTCCTCACCCTTATCGTCCAACTTTTTTATAAGTTGACTCGACACATGTCGATATGCCACTGAACCAAATACTCTCAAATGGCTCAGATTCGGTTTGAATCTAGACCATACCTCTTTCGGTGTCAGCTTCTTAAGCTTCATAGCTGGGCACATATTCAACAGATAGGTGGCTGTAGAAACCACTTCTTACCATAGCTCCTTTGGCAAGTTATTTCCACTCAACATGCTTTGAACCATGTTCATAATCGATCGATTCTTTCTCTCGAAAGCATCATTTTATTGGGGTGTATAGGGTGGCACTACCTCATGCACTATCCTATCTTAATCACAAAACTTCCCAAAGTCGTTCGAAACGCATTCACCTCCACCATCTGTTTTGAGCACTTCGAGTTTTTTTACCACATTGTCGCTCCACTAAGGACTTAAACTTCTTGAACACATGAAACACCTCATCCTTCCTCTGGATAAGATAAGTCCATAACTTTCTACTAAAACCATCAATAAAAGTGATAAAGTATCTATTGCCACCCAACATGTCAAGTTGCATCGGCCCACATACATCAAAATACACCACCTAAAGGTGAGTCTTGGTCCTATGACCTGCATCCTTGCTAAAAATAGCCTTGTGTTTCTTTGCTTTCACACAACTTAGTTGGAACGTTGACGTATGGCAACCTGGTAACCATACCATTTTATTGCAATGCTTTGAGATCTCAAAAATTAAGATGCCCAAGACGGTAGCGCCATAAGCACTCTTATCTACTTATCGCTGTAGATAAGCACCTATGCTCCATAGCTTTCAGCTCCACCTTGAAAGTTTTATTGGTAGCCATAAGAGCCTTAAGGATCAAAACATTGTTTGCATCCACAACGCACAAAACCTTGTCTTCCATGCGAATTTTGTGACCTCTCTCAAGAAATTGGCTAATAATCAAGCGGTTACATTTAGTTCCAGGAATGTACAAGACATATTTGATCATAGAATGTCTACCGTTATTCATTTTGATCAAAAATCAGCGACACCTTAGACCGCAAAAGTGGTATCGTCAGCGAATTTTGCTCTACTTTTTGCTGCTTGATTGATTTGAAAAAACCAATCCTTCCTCCCCGTTATATGCATAAAACAACCAAAACCCAAGTACCACTCCTTGTTGTATTGGATTCCATCTCGCATTGTAACCATAACATTGTCGTTTTCGCACTTTTCCGCAGAATTGTTAGCAACTCTGCTGCATTTTTCTGCAAAATTTTCATCATCTCTGCCACTGCTACAATCTCTTTGTGTGATCATTACTATGAGCATATTCTCCTCATCTACCTCTTTCCTTGCATCCTTAGCTTCATCTCCTTGGGAATCCCTTTGTTTTGCATTACATTCCCTTGAGAAATGTCTAACTTTTTGACAATTCCAACACTGAATTTTACTCTTGTCAACCTTTGGTTTTCCGCTTTTACCATTGCTTTGATCACCATATCTATTGCAACTATTATCACCCTTTTTTCCCATCAAAACCTTCAAATTTTTTGGATCTTTTCATCCAAATTCTGGAAATTTTGCTTCCCTCTCGAAGCCCATTTTCCTTTCGATCTTTTACTCTTCTTGTTGAAATGAGCTTGCAAAGAAATCCCCGCTTTTACCTTGTCGCTATTCCTCTCATCCATCTGTTGCTCATGAGTCTCTAGAGAGCCTTGTAAATCCTTTTTGCTCATCATTGCAAGGTCCTTTGATTCCTTAATCGCCACTACAATGTTGTCGATTCTTGGTGTTAACAAACACAAAACAACATTCTGCTGCATTGTAGTTTCTCTACATGACTTAATTTGTTTTACCAAATGAGTAATTATTGTAACGTAATCACTTATAGTCTCCTTCTCCTCCATTTGAAGTAGTTTGAGTTGACGTGTGTGAGTTTGTAACCTCACCACCTTGACTTTGTTAGCCCCTGCATAAGCCTTTTCCAAGATCTCCCAAGCTTGCTTTGCCAAATCGCAATCGCCAACCTTTTTGAAGTTATCACCATCGACACAAGAATGAATCAAGAAGAGTACCTTGTAATCTTTCTTCTTCTCTTTCTTGAATGTAGCCTTCTGAGCATCTGTAGCTTCTACCCTAAGTGGTGTAACTCCATTGTTGATCACTTCAAGAACCTCTTAATATCCAAACAGAACTTTCATTTGTTTGGACTACTTGTCATAATTCTTCGAATCAAGAATCAGTATTTTGGTGGGTACTCTATCGTTAAAAACCGTATTTATCGTTACAGCGAATTAATGGATCAGAACCAGCGCTCTTGATGCCAAATGTTGCAACAAAGAACAACTCAATTGGGTTAACACAATGGTGGAAATTAGAATTTAGGGATTTAAAATTGAGAGAGAAATAATAGAGAGAGATATTGATGGTGAGAATTATGATTGACATTAACCACAAATGGGAGCATAAAAATGTATTTATACCGTTGTGAATTAGGATGCTTTAAAACAAAATATATTCGATTTCTTTATAGGCAAGAAACACACCAGGGTTATGGTTAACAAGGAAAAACAAGAAAAAAAACAAAAAGGATTGGTTATACCTGTTATACTTTACTTTCTCTATAAATTAGATTATAAGTACTCAAGAATACCAAATAACCCTCTCACACTAATTAGGATTTTCCACACCACACTTAAGATGAGAGACTAATATGCTATTTATAATAAAACCTAACATACTAAACTAATGGGCTTTTTAACAATTACCGATTACAAGCTAACTTAGGGTACAAGTTAACTTAAACAATTGGATCCTTAATACAAGAACCAAATCGACAACTACATATTATAACACAATTCGACTACAGCATGTAGGTCTTAGACAACAACATGTGAAGAAACTTCGACGACAAACTTAACTAGAGTTTGATCTAATATCTCACAAATCTCCACCTTGGATCTAACTCTATAACATCAATAAACCAACTAGTTTTCTTCATGCAGCTTTATCAACTGCATACAGTGGAAAATTTTGCAACTAGACAACGTCTTGGTGATCATATCAACAACATTATGATTTGTCAAAACCTTTAACACTTGGACTTCTTCATGCTCGATTACCCCTATGATGAAATTCAGCCTCACATCAATGTGCTTGGTTCGCTCATGATAGGCTGAATTCTTTGACATGTGTATTGCACTTTGATTATCACATTTAATAGTGACAACTCGACCTTGAAGTTTCAGCTCCTTTGCAAAACATTCAAGCCACAATGCTTCCTTCACATCTTCAGTTAAGGCGATATATTCCAGTTTAGGGGTTGATAAGGCAACAACTTATGAAGTGTTGCTTTCCAACTGACTGTTGTACCAAACATAGTGAACACATATCCAGAAATAGATTTTCTGGAATCCATACAACCTGTATAATTAAAGTCGACATATCCTTCGATTGCTGCTTTACTATCTTCACCCAAGGCTCCACCATAAATTAGGGCTCTATTCAGAGACCCGTTTATGTACCTTAGAATCCACTTCAATGCTTGCCAGTAAGCCTTTCCAGGATTCGACATGTACCTGCTTACAAGACTTACTGCATATGTTATGTCGGGTCTAGTACAGACTATAGCATACATCAAAGAACCCACTATATTAGTATATGGAATGTTATTCATATAAGCTCTTTCGACATCAGTACTGAGACATTTATCTATACTCAACTTGAATTGAGGGTTTGCTGGAGTCACAACAGGCTTTGAATTCGACATACCAAACTTTTCGAGAATCTTCTATAGGCATGCCTCTTGAGATAAGCATAATTTCTACTGCTTTCTATCTCTTCGGATGTCAATCCCAAGAATCCTGGATGTAGCTCCTAGATCCTTCATTTCGAACTCCTTATTGAGTTCAACCTTCACCCTCATTAAATTTTCGACATTGTTTCTTGCTATTAAAATATTATCCACATAAAGCAACAAAATAACAAATGAATTACCAGGTCGAAATCTGAAGTGAACACAATGGTCGAATTGACTTCTGATGAAACTTATGCGTGCCATGAACTTGTCGAATCTCCTATTCCACTGTCGAGGAGATTGTTTCAGTCCATATAAAGATCTTTTCAGCTTGCGCATATAATCTTCCTTCCCCTTTTCGAAATACCCTTCAGGTTGCCTCATCAGGATTGTTTCATCTAAGTCACCATAAAAAAATGCATTCTTCACATCCAACTGTTCTAGTTAAAGGTCGAACTGTACCACTGTGGCAAGCAACATTCGAATGAACCTGTGCTTCACAAGAGGAGAGAACACATCATTGAAGTCAACCCCTTATTTCTAAATTAAACCCCTAGAGACTAATCTTGAATTGTATCTCTTTGATGCCACTCCTTCAATTCCTTCCTTTACTTTGAAAATCCATTTATAGCTGACTAACCTGGCTCCAACAAGTTTCTTGATCAGTTCCTAGGTGTTGCAGTGAGAATCAGATATCAAGCTATTGATTAACTTGAATCACATATCTTTGAAATTCACCACTGAGCTTTGATTTATCTAAAGGAAAGGGTAAATATCGAAAACCCTAATTGCAATGTAAAACAATGTAGGAGATCTAAGGTTCGGGGGTTGGTTATACCTAGGGAAGGTGTTAACATCCTAAGTATCTGTAGAACTCTACAGGAACCTCTTGTTTTATTTGTGTTATTTGTTATTTGTCTGCTAAAGGGTGAAAAGGTAGAGGGAGACATAAGGTGTTATTTCTAAGTATGCTCGCCAAGACATCGCATCTCGTGCCTACGTATCCTGACGAGAATGGAACCAGAGCATTCGTAGTTCCCCTTGATAAGGGTGAAGAAAACCTAATTGTGGTCAAGGTTCCAAAGGGAAGAGGTAAGTTTCTATGGCAGAAAACCTATATAGGGTTAAGTAACTATAAACCTAAGGCTAGGTCAGAAGGGAGGTAAGTATCCATGGCAGAACACTTACATGGAATGCGGTGACTCCAATCCTAAGGCTAGGATGAAAGAAAAGAAATGTTCATGGCAAGACAAATGCATAGAGTACAACAAATATAATCCCAAGGCTAGGTTAAAAGGGAAAGAAATGTCTATGATAAGACACTCACATAGAGTACGGCGACTCCAATCCTAAGGCTAGGATAAAGGGAAGGACCTAATGTTTTCCTAAGCTATGACATGACAGTCAACAAAAGGATCCTTCCCTTTGGAATGAGAATAGGTATCTAGTAGAGTTAAAAGCATAAGAATGAACATATAACATCATGATATGCAAGGAAAAGATCAAGTCAATGTAATCAAATCACAATGGATAGGCGTCACAAATAAACATTATCAATTAATCAAAACCAAATATCCAGAATCCATAGAATCGGGCCAGAAGGGATTATACGAAATCAGTATTATGAAGATGAATTCAAAAATGTACATCATAGGTTAACTAAAAAATAAAATCGAGGATTGTCAGGATAAAATCTAATTAATTAATTAAGATCTAATTAAAAACTAAATAAATGATTAACTAAAATCTAAAGGAAATCTAATTAAGCTAAATTCCAAAATCTAAATTCTAAATAAAATTAAATAAACCAAAATCTAACTAAACTCTAATTAAAACTAATTAAACTAAAATTTAAATTCAACATAAAAATCAAAATAAAACAAGCATGGGGTGCAACAAGAAAAAATAGGCCGTGGAATAGAAATCTGGCGTTGGGGACTCATTTTTAGGCCCAACGGCCTTGTATCCATCATACCAGGGGGTGCATGAAGAAAAATAGTGTGAAAAGGAGTAAAGAAACCTAATCCAACATCAAAAGCCTGTTCCACACTCTGCAAACAAATAAAACTGATCATGGACTCACGAGTATCTAAATCTGTTGGATCTGGATCCTAGCTTCGCCAGAGTCAGGATTCATCATAACCATCAGATCAGCCTATTTCAAAAAGTAACCAGGTCGTACGGTGCTGATGTGTACATCCATGCGGGTCAAGTCGAGATATGCATCACATAATCAGTCAGCAGTTATCACTAGTTGAACAATTGCAATCATAACAGGTGGGTTAGTTCATTAAAAATTCAAAATAAAAATAAATGGAGGCATAACATCAGTAAGCACAACAAATGACCATGAATTCATCTTCTTCTTCTCCGATCCAACTACAAAGTAGAAAAACAAAATTCTGAACCAAATCGCACAAAATTATGTGTGTTGGGTTCGTCTCATTGCTCTGATCCTGTTCAACTCTTCTCAACAGAGGTAGAAAATGAAATCGTAACATCAATTGAAATACAAGTTTCACCATAACAATAAACCTAATCTACTGATTTCAGCAAGCATGCATCAAGGGTAAAACATGGATTTCAGGGAAAATCAAAGAGAATAACAAGCAATTGATCGAAATTACCAATCGGTAGTGGAAATGGCTACAATGTCAGCAACGGAGGTGATGACGAGGGGTGTTTCATGGTAGCTCCAACGATGTAACAATACACATGAGTCATTCTTGACGATGCAAGGGATTGTATCCAACGAAGGTGATTATGCGATTTCTTTGAATTCCTTCCTTTTTGCTCTGCTATTGGTTGTTGCTGTTGTTACTTTTTGAAATTATAGTTGCCTTCAATTCAATGTACTCTGTGTTTTTTTTTGTATGCTGATATTGTTGTGTATGTGTGTGTTTTGCGCGTATGAGTATGTGAATTATCTTCGTGATGTTTCTATGTGTATCTGCTACTGATCTTTTCTCTTTTTCTACTGTGTATGAATTTGGATGTTGCAACTGTGTAATCTCCTATGTAATGCCTACGTCATTGTATACTGTGAGTGTATGTGAACTTGCTTGTCCTCCCCTTTCAATCCGTACTGATATCGTTTTATCGACATAAGCAAAATTGTTTTCTGATTTTGGAATTGATGAGGTAGATCATGATGTTGTTAGATGTGATCTATTGTGTGAATGTGTGAGAAAACATTTCTATTTTTACTTTGACATGTTGTGTATGTATTGGAAACGTAATATTCAAACTCTCCATTTTTGTCTTGTTCTGTCTGTTTATGTTTGGAGATGTTGTTGAAAATTGAAGGAGTTTGTTTCCATTTTTAGGATGATTAATGGTTGTCATTGTCTTGCTGGATTTACAAGTGCGATGGCTCTTTCCAATTTCAACTTATCATGTTTGATTTATTAGAAGTAATTCATATTTATTAGTTGTACTATTTTCTTAGCCCCTAAGTTTGTTAGAGGGTATTTTAGTATTTTTATCTTATTCTAGTAACCCTAGTTTTAGCTTATAAATAGGGTAGCAATCATTGCAATTTGTGTAGTAGTGTGTAGTCGCCATTCTCTTAATAGAATATTTCTTTTTCATCATTTATTCTACCTTTTCACCAACAATTGGTATCTAGTGCTCCGGTTCGGATTCATTGGGAAACACGAGTGAACGTGAGGTCTTGTGTGTTTGATTTTGATTCTTAGATTCGTGTTGAATCTTGAACAAAATCCGATCAGAATTTTAATTCTGTGGGTTGGGAAACATTGTGTGAGAAATCTGAGTGTACTGTGCAAGGTAGAAGATGAACGGAAACGACAACATGAACACCAAACTTCCAGTATTTGACAGTAAAAACTGGAATCGTTGGATGATCCAAATGCGTGTACTGTTTGGTGCTTAAGATGTTCTAGATCTTGTCACTGATGGTTATGTTCCAGTAGCAGCAAATGCGACAGATGAATAGAAAAACGCGCAGAAGGAAGTCAGGAAGAAGGATCAGAAAGCATTGTTCTTCATTCATCAATGTGTGAATGTAAATGTGTTTGAGAAGATTGCAGATTCAATGACAGCAAAGGCTGCGTGGGACACACTGGTGAGATGTTATGATGGTGACGCATCAGTGAAGAAGGTGAAGCTTCAGTCCTTGAGAAAGCAATATGAGAATCTCAACATGAAGAATAATGATAAAGTCTCTGAATACATCTCCAGAATGATTCTGATCACTAATGAGATGAAGGTGTGTAGAGAAACTCTTTCTAAAGAAGCAATCATGGAGAAAGTATTGAGATCCCTTACCCCTCAATTTGACTACATTGTGGTAGCAATAGAACATTCCAAAGATCTGAGCACAATGAGAATTGAAGAGCTGCAGAGCAGTCTAGAAGCGCATGAGTTGCGTTTGACTGAGAGAACCTCTGAAAAGGAAGTAGAGCAGCAGGCTCTTAAAGCAACTTCTGATAGGAGGTATCAGAAGCAGTCAAAAGCCAAGAGAAGTTCTGATGGTGGTCAGAAGTCAGAAAGCTCAACCTCTGATAGACAAAAGAATGCTTAGAAGGGAAAAGAGAAGTATGACAAGAAGAAGATCCAATGTTACTGTTGTAAGAAGTTTGGTCACTTTGCTAGAGATTGTTGGTCAAACAAGGAGAGAAAATCAGAAGAAGCAAATATAGCCAGAAGTTCTGATGACGAATCTATGTTATTGATGGCCTCTGAATTTGATAATATGGATCTGATAGACTGGTGGTATATGGACACTGGCTGTTCAAATCATCTTACTGGAAACAAGAAATGGCTGATTGACTTTGACTCTGAAAAGAGAACAAAGATCAGATGTGCTGATGACAAATATCTTAATGTAGAAGGTATGGGAAATGTCAGAGTGATTCTGAACAATGGGAAAACAACATTGATTCAGAACGTGTGGTATGTACCTGGAATCAGAAGCAATCTGATGAGTGTGGGACAATTAATTGAGAAAGGTTTTTCAGTTACCATGAACGACAATCTTCTGAAGCTGTATGACTACAATCAGAAGTTGATTATGGAGTCAGAACAAGGTAGGAATAGAACATTCAAGGTAAATGTCAGAACTGCAAACTCAGAATGTCTTAGTGCAACAAGTGCTGAGAAGGAGACTGAGCTGTGGCACAGAAGATTTGGTCATTTGAATTTCAAAAGCTTAAAACATCTGAATTCAAAGAAGTTGGTACATGGAATTCCTGCAATTAAGAAGCCTGAAAAGTCATGCAAAGTTCGCATGGAAGGAAAACAACCACGATTGCCATTTGCGTCAGAAGCTGCTCCAAGAGCAAAACATGCCTTGGGAGTTGTACATTCTGATGTGTGTGGTCCATTTCCAGTAGCATCAATTGGAGGGAATAAATACTTTGTGTTGTTTGTTGATGAATTCACAAGAATGACATGGGTATCCCTTATTAAGTTTAAACACGAGGTGTTTGATGAATTCAAGAAGTTCAGAATGAAGGCTGAGAATCAGAGTGATTAGAAGTTGAAGATTCTTAGAACTGACGGTGGAGGTGAGTATAACTCCAAAGAGTTCCAGAAGTTCTGTGAGGAGAATGGAATTGAGCATGAGGTTACTGCTCCCTATACCCCTCAACACAATGGTCTTGCTGAAAGAAGAAACCGCACTTTGCTTGATATGGTGAGAAGCATGCTAAAGGAGAAGAAGTTTCTTCAGAAGCTCTGGGGAGAAGCTGTTGCCACTGCAACGTATGTACTCAACAGATGTCCTACGAAGAAGTTGAAGGAAATAGTTCCAATACAAAAGTGGACTGGAGATAAGCAAAGTGTTAGTCATCTAAAGGTGTTTGGTTCTGTTTGCTATAAACATGTTCCAGAAGCCAGAAGACAGAAGCTGGATGATAGAAGCAAAGTGATGATTCTGATAGGGTACCATAGTACAGGTGCATACAAGCTCTATTGTCCAGAAACCAATAAAATTGAATTCAACAGAGATGTGGTTGTGAAGGAATCAGAAGTTTGGAATTGGGATAAGTCTCAATATGATTCTGATGTTAGAACCTCTGAAGAAAGGTCAGAGTTAAGAATTTCTGAAGTTGGAGTAAACTCTGACGTTGATTCTGACTCTGATAGTGATTCTGACTCTGGAGAAGACTCAGAAGATGAAGGTGACTCTGATGATCCAGACTCTGATGGTAATCCAAATTCTGGTGGCAATTCAGACTCTGAAGATGGCCAAGGCTCTGGAGGAAGTCAAGCCTCTGAAGCTAGAAATTCTGAAGTTCAAGACTCTGGAAATATGCCAGACCCTGAAGATGGTCAAAGCTCTGGAGGAATTCAATCATCTGAAGCTCAAGACTCTGAACAAGTTCAGAGACCACAAAGAATCAGAAACATTCCCAAAAGATATGTAGAATTTGACATGCTGCAAGACACTGATGTAGACTCTGAAGGAGAAGTTATTCAGTGTGCCATGATAGTAGACTCTAAACCTATAAGTACAGAAGAGGCTATTAAGTAGAAGCTCTGGCTGAAGGCCATGAATGAAGAACTGGATGCTATAGAGAGAATTAAGACTTGGAAGCTGACAGAACTTCCAAAAGACAAGAAAGCCATCAGCGTCAGATGGGTTTTCAAGCAGAAGTTAAAGCCAGATGGTTCAATTGGCAAACATAAAGCAAGGTTGGTAGCCAGAGGATTTCTACAGAAACCTGGGCTGGATTATTCTGAAGTGTTTGCACCTGTAGCAAGGCATGAAACAATCAGAATGGTGATTGCAATAGCTGCTAACAGGAATTGGCCTCTGATGCATTTAGATGTAAAATCTGCATTTCTGAACAGTCCATTAGAAGAAGAAGTTTATGTGTCACAACCTCCTGGATTTGTGAAAAAGAATCAGGAAGGGATGGTGTACAGATTATACAAAGCTCTATATGGACTGAAACAAGCGCCCAGAGCTTGGAATCAGAAGATTGATTCATTTTTCAAGAAGCAAGGCTTTCAGAAATGTGAGATGGAGTACGGTGTCTATCTTCAGCATACTTCTGAAGGAAATATGACTCTGGTATGTTTATATGTTGATGATATACTATTGACTGGAAGTTCAGAACATGAGATAGCCAAGTTCAAGAAAGTTCTAATGAATGAATTTGAAATGACTGATCTAGGCAAAATGACATACTTTCTAGGGATGGAGTTCAGATATTCTGAGAAAGGTATCATTTTGCATCAGCTCAAGTATGAATTAGAACTTCTGAAGAGATTTGAACTGAAGAATTGTAAGATTGCTGTCACACCTTCAGATACAAATCAGAAACTGGATTCTGACTCTGATGGAAAGGATGTGGACGCTACAACCTTCAAACAGTTGGTTGGTTCTCTGAGGTATCTGTGCAATACCAGACCTGATATTTCCTATTCTGTTGGGATGGTTAGTAGGTTCATGAGTAAACCTAAGTGGTCCCATTACCAAGCTGCTGTCAGGATTCTGAGGTATATATAGGGAACTCTGAAGTATGGAGTGTTGTTTCCTTCTGGAAGAAAGGATGAGTCAGAACTTCTGAGTTATTCAGATTCTGATTGGTGTGGAGACAGAGTTGACAGAAGAAGTACCTCTGGGTACTTGTTCAAATTTCTGGGAGGTCCCATTTCTTGGTGTTCCAAGAAGCAACCTGTTGTGGCGTTATCAACCGGTGAAGCTGAATATATTGCAGGTGCTGTTACTGCATGCCAAGCTGTGTGGATTCTGAATCTGTTGCAGGATTTGAAGATTAAAATAAACAAACCTCTGAAGTTGACGATTGACAACAAGTCTGCAATCAATCTTGCCATAAATCCAGTGTTGCATGGGAGAAGCAAGCATATTGAGACCAAGTATCACTTTCTGAGACATCAAGTTCAGAGTGGAGTGTTAGAAGTTGTACACTGCAGCACTCAGAAATAGTTGGCAGATGTTCTGACGAAAGCTATCAAGACTGATCAATTTCTCAGACTAAGGGATGGAATTGGTGTTACAAGTTTTGATGGAATATGAATTAAGGGATGGTATTAGAAGTAATTCATATTAATTAGTTGTACTATTTTCTTAGCCCCTAAGTTTGTTAGAGGGTATTTTAGTATTTTTATCTTATTCTAGTAACCCTAGTTTTAGCTTATAAATAGGGTAGCAATCATTGCAATTTGTGTAGTAGTGTGTAGCCGTCATTTAGTGTGTAGCCGTTGTAACATCCTAATTTTTCCATACACTAAATAATATATCTAGTTAGATTTGAGATTTTAACAATGCTAGTTATTAAAAAATTAAATGTTGAAACTAACACTTATAATAATTAATTTATTAATTAATTACTTTTTATATTTATTACTTTTATTCTTCAATTTGAATATCATCGTTTCATTTTATAAACTAAACTTTGAAATTTAAATTGGTACTTAAAACCCTTAACTTTAAGTTAATTAATTATTCATATTATTATTATCATTATTGTTGTTCTTGTTTTGTTATTATTAATTGATTTTATTTTATTTGAATATTATCATTTTACTCTATAAACCAATTAATAAATAAAATAATCTTAAGACAATAAAAATATCAAATAACTATCCTTTTTACTATTTTTATTATTATTAATATTATTAACATTTTACTTTTTATAAAAGAAATATATATCTCATTTTCTATTAATATCCTACATAATATTATGTCATGAAATCAAGCTCCCATACCTTTGTCATAAATTATTTTCACAAAGTCATACTAGAACACCTAAAGCACTATTGATGAAAGATTAGTAAATATTTGATAGAGACATATTTACTAGCAAGAGTTGAAAAGTTGGAAGGTATGGGCAAAAGATGATAAATTATGTTATTTTAATATTTTACAACTAGTATAAATAGGGGTCTCTTCCACCCCATTTTCATTCATTCATTCACAAATCATCTTTCTTACTTCTTTACTTCTTTCCTTCTCTAATTTCTTCATATAGCAATATTAGTTTTAGTTATCGAAGTTCCCACGATATCGGTTCGTAACCTTTAGAGTATTTTGTGGTAAAAGTTCTTCTAAAGTTTCAAGGGAGTTTTATACGTCAAAGTTCTGCCCAAATCATTTTCATAAGTAATCGGTAAGCCGTTATAATGTCCATTTTATTTTAATTATATTATTTTAATTATGTTATTTATATAAAGGTTATTTTAAATTTTCTATGCAAATTCCGTTCAGACGTCGATATATTGAACTTATAAAGTCCAAAATAAATTTTACCATTTTAAGTCGTTATAATGCCCAAATTTTATTATAATTTAAATGTTATTAGAAATATACTCTTGACAATTTTCTAAAACAAACAAATTCAAAAGGAGGTATAATATAATTTATATTTGAATTTAATAATTATTTTGGAGGTTATTATGATATATTTAAATAAATAAATATTTCAAGTTATAACGGGATTATGTTCAATTAACCATAAATTATATTCTAATTATTTCATAAATTTCGTACAATCCAACGGTTATCGTAAATTAGGTTCTTGGCAAAGATCGAAGACAACACTTGTGGACTTTCAACAACACTCAACAAAAGGTGGGGGCAAGATTTCGTATACGATTGGGACGGTTAGCGTAAAATAACTTAATATATATGTGTGTAGTGGTGACCTAAGCCCTACTAGCGATAAATAATTAAGGAGAGCCTATTCTCAAATAATGATTTTCACAAATCACTAGGCGAGGTTACGCCGGCCTTAATTAATTATCATAGGAATAATCTTTGACAATTTGGTATTGTATTGTGCTTGCATTATTCGGTTAATTTTATAATTGTTTATTTTATTTATACTTGAATGATTGTGATTGATAGATTAAGGAAATAATCGGTTAATGAGAGAAAAACATTGCTAGATATTAAGTAATTGATCCCCATTAACATAAGGAAAGTTGGATACAATGAGTAGTTATATTTGGTTGGGTTCTGGCTAAGGAAAGACTTGGTCGACTATGCCGTTTACAGTCCACCTCTCTTACCTGGGAAGTTAACCATACAATTACCCATTATACAAACTGAACTTATTATGTAAGGACAAAGATCAAATATGGCAAGACATTGGATGGATTTGGTACTCAACCTAAGTATCTAGATAATAAGTATAACTTGAAAAGTTGATACGATAATTCCCCATTATTAACTTAATACTTATGGCTAAGAGTTGCCACAAGATGAGTGAGTGATCATATAGACTTGCATTAAGGAATGTGTAAGTCCACCGCCGTGCGGTATGGGACGCACGAGGTTGATCAGTCGCCTGCAATCCCGACGGGGATTATTATCTATGCATGCTAGGCAAGACAAGGTTCTTGGCCTGAATTCTCAGGGACGATCGACTTATAACACCTAGGCTCCATGTGAAGTTAGGTGGCGTAGCTCTTGGTAATTGGGAGTACGTTGGTGGCATGTGGTCTAGTGATATCTGATCTTGGTAAATGGGATAGATATCATTGACAGCGTTTAGTGGCCTGAGTCAGCATATAGTTCAGGGATGCATTAGAATAAATAAAGTATATGTAATTGTGGGTATAAGATACGCTTGTTTGTATAAATATGGTTTCCATATATATTATTATTTTACACATTCATTCCCACTTTTAAACTTGTACATGAATCTTAGCCCTGTGTCATTTTTGTTTTGCATTTTGGATTATTTTATGACGATCAGACGATGAGCTCGAATCTTGCGTACTTCCCGACAACTCAGAAGGAAAGGATATGAAGTGACGTGGAGATGTGTTACTATAACATCTAGATTGGGAGCTGTTAGTGTTTTGTCAAACGCTAATCACATCCCTACTACTACAGTCAGTATAAGTGTCAGTCTTGTTGGACTTAGGAGGTCCCTTTTGGTATGCTTTCTTTTTGGTTTCCTTTCTGTACTTTTATTTTATGTTTTATCTATGTGGCAAGGCCGCTAGTCTTAACGGTGTCAAACTCTGTAAAATATATTTGAAGCATATGTATGTGAAACAGTATGTTTTTAAATAATTAAGTATTGTCCTTTAAAAATTTCAAATTTTTCTGTATTTTTATAAGGTTTCATTAGAATTCCACTAATGGGACATAGGCTGTCTCATTTAATGGTATCAGAGCTGGTCGATTCAGCTCGGACCGTAAGTGTCTAGAATTATACTGACTGTATCAAGTTGGATTCCAAACTGGATGATAACTTTTCTTCTGTGCATTGAGTCTTCATCTTGAGAGCCTTCTAGTATAATGGTCTAGGAAACTTATTTAGCACACTTTATTTTTCCTCCCCAACGGTCACAAACCCAACGGTAACGTAACGGACACTTCACAAAATTCACTTTATAAATACTTCACACCCATCCATTATTTTCATATCAATTCCTAAATATTTATCTATACCTTTCAAATGGCTAAATCCTTTCTTTTATTCATCACTCTTCTTGTCATTATTTTGTTTGTTATTGGTATCATCAAGCATGAAGAATTAGGTAAAGATTTCGTAGCAATAATGATAATTATAGTTTTACCACTATTAGTCTTAGCTTGGTTTACAAGTAGAGGTTTTTGAATGAGACATGGTCACGATTTTTGTAATCGTTGTTATTAAATAAATTGATACATTTTTGTTTATACATTAAATGTTGATTATGTTTTCCTGAATTCTAGTTATATTTAAGATATTAATTCAACATTTTAGACACAATTATCCCTTGCCTGTGGGAGACTTGATAAAAATCCTTATCGATGAATCATTCATTGGGATATAAATATACATAATTGTTATGTTCTTTATGTCTTGTGAATGATTGAACCTAATAACTATTCCTTTTCAGGAAGTTATGGTTCAGAACGTCAGAGGTGCGAGGCGTGGTAGGAGTGCTGCTAGAGGCACTACTAGAGGTATACGTAGGAATGCGAGTGATGAAGTTACTCCTGAAGGAGCACCTACCATTCCCATTGGACGAGAAGATCATTCCCAAACTGGAACGAACTCTCAAGCTGACACTCGAGATGTTCGTGAACTTGCTGCAGCTGTGTTAGTTCAAACACAACAAAATGCTCAAATCCTGCAAATCACTCGAGATCATCAACTCTTTCAGCAACAACAAAGGGAAATGGTGCATGAGGATACAGGATTGAACTCGTTTCTGAAAGGAAAACCACCACAGTTTGGTGGTGACTTTAATCCGGAGGGTGCTGAGAAATGGTTGCAAGAAATGGAGAAGATATTTTCTTTCACTCACTGTAGAGAGAATAGAAGGGTTGGTTATGCAACATTCATGCTGACAGGCGATGCTGAAGCTTGGTGGAGAGGAAAGTATAGATTATTGGAAGAGGAAGGAAGAGAAATCAATTGGACCTTGTTCAAAGAAGAATTTTTGGGGAAGTATTTTCCAAAGTTATGTAGGAAAGAGAAGGAGAGAGAATTTCAGAATCTACGTCAAGGTGTGATGACGGTGGGAGAATATACTAGGAAGTTTGAATCCTTGCTAAAGTATTCTGAGTTTTACCGCTTGCATCCAAGGGAAGAATGGATGTGTGAAAAGTATCAAGATGGATTGAAATATGATATCCAGAGGGCAGTTTTACCTCTGCATATTATGCGCTTTGGTGAGCTAGTAGAAAGGTGTCTGGAGTTGGAAGGGATTGACAATAGGAAGAATCAATATGGATCAGGAGGATCAACCCAAAACAACAATCACAAGGGCCACTTTAACCGAGGCCACGGAGGAAGAATCCAACGAGGGGGTAGGCCATATCAAAGGCCTACACCTTATCATAACCAGGATTCTAGAAGGTTAATGTTCAAGTGTTACAGCTGTGGAGGGGCACATCTTAACAAAGATTGTCCAAATAGAAATATTGGAACTTGTTTTCGCTGTGGTCAGAAAGGCCACTTTCTCAAAGATTGTCCCCAAGGACAAAGTCAACCAACAGGCCAGAGGAGCGGCCTAATAAACAATAACAACATAGGGAGAGCAAGAAATGGAGGCCCAAGTGTTGGTCAGAGACCTCAGAATCAAAATAAGCCAACCACAGGAAGAGTATTTACAATTAGAGGAGCTGAGATCTCAAAGTCAGCTGGGTTAATTCAAGGTATGTGTTTAATTGGAGATAAGTTGGTATCAGTTTTATTCGATTCAGGAGCTACACATTCTTTTATATCTACCTCTTGTGCTGAATTTTTGGGATTCGAAATTGTTGATCACGATTATAAGTTGACTATCACAACTCCCTCGGGAGAAAGAATGGTAACTTATTCAGTCTGTGTAGACTGTCCAATAATCTTAGAAAATAGAAGATTCTTAGTAGATCTTGTGGTACTCCCGCTACAAGACCTAGATGTCATCTTAGGAATGGATTGGTTATCAGCCAACGATGTCAACTTGAGATGCAAGGAGAAAATTTTTACATTTGGAGAAGATAGTGGAGAAATCAGCAAAGCTGAAACCCTCACTCAAAGTTTTATGATGCTATTCTCCATGTCAGTAGGAGAAACCCCTAGTGTGGAAAATTTTCCCGTAGTCTGTGAATTCCCGGAAGTCTTTCCAGAAGAAGTTCCAGGTTTACCACCGGTTAGGGAAGTGGAATTTTCTATAGACTTGGTTCCAGGAACTGGACCAATTTCTATATCTCCTTATCGAATGTCACCCTCAGAGCTTGCGGAGTTAAAGAAACAATTAGACGAGATGTTAGAGAAAGAATTTATTAGACCAAGTGTATCGCCATGGGGAGCTCCAATCTTGTTTGTGAAGAAGAAGGATGGTTCTTCTAGACTTTGTGTGGATTACAGACAACTCAATAAAGCCACTGTGAAAAACAAGTATCCTTTGCCTAGAATCGACGACTTGATGGATCAGTTAAAAGGAGCATCAGTATTCTCAAAGATTGACTTGAAGTCTGGATATCATCAGATCAGGGTGAAGGAAGATGATATTCCAAAAACAGCTTTTAGATCCCGTTATGGACACTATGAGTACTTAGTTATGCCATTTGGTTTGACTAATGCTCCAGCAGTATTCATGGATTACATGAATAGGATCTTTAGGTCATACTTAGATCAATTTGTTGTAGTTTTCATTGATGACATTCTGATTTATTCCAAGAATGAGGTAGAGCACAGAGAACATTTGAGAATTGTGCTACAGATATTAAAGGACCTTCAATTGTACGCGAAATTCTCGAAATGTGAATTTTGGTTGAAGGAGGTACAATTTCTTGGTCATGTAATTAGTAAAGAAGGTATTGCAGTAGACCCAAGTAAAGTCGAAGCAATAACAAAGTGGGAGAGTCCAAAGAATGTTGGCGAGATTCGAAGTTTTCTTGGACTAGCTGGATATTATCGGAGGTTCATTGAAGGATTTTCAAAGATCGCTTTGCCCATGACTCAGTTAACGAGGAAAGGTAAAAACTTTGAATGGACTAAAGAGTGTGAAGAAAGTTTTCAGAAGCTAAAGGAAAGATTGACTTCATCACCAATACTCATCTTACCAGACCCATTAGGAAATTTTGATGTGTATTGTGATGCGTCATATCAAGGTCTTGGGTGTGTGTTGATGCAAGAAAGGAAAGTGATAGCTTATGCATCAAGACAATTGAAGGTGCATGAGAGGAACTACCCAACTCACGACCTAGAGTTAGCGGCAATTGTGTTTGCCTTAAAGATTTGGAGGCATTATCTTTATGGATCAAAGTTCACTGTGTTAAGTGATCACAAAAGCCTGAAGCATTTATTTGATCAGAAAGATTTAAACATGAGACAAAGGCGCTGGATGGAATTCTTGAAGGACTATGATTTTGAGTTGCAATATCATCCCGGAAAGGCCAATGTTGTAGCAGACGCTTTGAGTCGAAAGAAACTTCATGTATCTGCAATGATGTTGAAGGAAGAAGAGTTGATTGACAAATTCGTGGATTTAAACTTAGGAGTACATCACAATGAAGGAAGTATATTCATAGGCGCTATTGTCGTGTCTAATGAATTTCTGAAATGGATCAAAGATGAACAACAACTTGATGACCGTCTAGTGAGCATAAAGGAAAATATAAGAAATGGTCAAAATGGAGAGTTTAACATAAGGAGTGATGGAATCCTAAGGTTTAAAGAAAGGTTGTGTGTACCTCAAAATCAGGATATTCAAAAGTTGATTTTGGAAGAGGGCCACAAAAGTAAGTTGAGTTTTCATCCAGGAGCCACAAAGATGTATCAAGACTTGAAGAAAATGTTTTGGTGGGTTGGAATGAAGAGACATATAGCAGAATATGTTCAAAGTTGCTTGGTATGTCAGAAGGCAAAGATTGAACATCAGAAGCCAGCCGGATTGCTACAACCTTTAGATATTCCAGAGTGGAAGTGGGACGGAATAGCCATGGATTTTGTAACCGCTTTGCCTAAGACTCAGAAACAACATGATGCAATTTGGGTGATCATTGATAGGTTGACAAAGAGTGCACATTTCATTCCCATCAACCAGACGTTTAAATTAGAGAGACTAGCTCAGGTATATGTAAAGGAGATTGTTAGATTGCATGGAATACCTTCAAGTATAGTCAGTGATAGAGATCCCAGATTCACATCAAATTTTTGGCATCAGTTGCATTTAGAGTTAGGAACAAAACTGAGGTTAAGTTCAGCTTATCATCCCCAAACGGATGGCCAGTCTGAGAGGACGATTCAATCGTTAGAGGATTTGTTGAGAGCTTGTGCTCTTGAACACAAAGGAAGTTGGGACGAGTTCTTACCATTGATTGAGTTTACTTACAACAATAGTTTTCACTCAAGTATCGGCATGGCTCCATATGAAGCATTATACGGAAGAAAGTGTCGTACACCTTTATGTTGGTATGAGGTTGGAGAAAATAAAATATTGGGTTCAGAATTCGTGCAACAAACGACAGATCAGGTTAAACTTATTAGAGAAAAAATGAAGGCAGCACAGGACCGTCAAAAGAGTTATAATGATAAGAGGAGAAGACCTTTGGAGTTCGAGGCAGGAGATCACGTGTTCATTAGGGTAACTCCTAGGGCGGGAATTGCACGAGCAATCAAAACTAGGAAGTTAACACCAAGGTTTATCGGGCCTTTTCAAATTCTACGGCGGATTGGACCTGTAGCGTATCACATTGCTTTGCCGCCAAACTTGTCTAATCTTCATGATGTATTTCATGTATCACAACTGAGGAAGTATTATCCGGACCCTTCACATGTCATTGAGCCTGAAACTGTGGAACTTAGAGATAATTTGGAATATGAGGCTATACCTGTCAAGATCTTAGATCATCGTATTAAAGAACTTCGTGGAAAGCAAATACCATTGGTTAGAGTCGTGTGGGATGATGTAACTGGTGATTCTACTTGGGAAAGAGAAGAAGACATGCGTCAGAAGTATCCACATATGTTTTAGGTACGCTAAATTTCGAGGACGAAATTTCTTTTAAGGGGGGTGGTAATGTAACATCCTAATTTTTCCATACACTAAATAATATATCTAGTTAGATTTGAGATTTTAACAATGCTAGTTATTAAAAAATTAAATGTTGAAACTAACACTTATAATAATTAATTTATTAATTAATTACTTTTTATATTTATTACTTTTATTCTTCAATTTGAATATCATCGTTTCATTTTATAAACTAAACTTTGAAATTTAAATTGGTACTTAAAACCCTTAACTTTAAGTTAATTAATTATTCATATTATTATTATCATTATTGTTGTTCTTGTTTTGTTATTATTAATTGATTTTATTTTATTTGAATATTATCATTTTACTCTATAAACCAATTAATAAATAAAATAATCTTAAGACAATAAAAATATCAAATAACTATCCTTTTTACTATTTTTATTATTATTAATATTATTAACATTTTACTTTTTATAAAAGAAATATATATCTCATTTTCTATTAATATCCTACATAATATTATGTCATGAAATCAAGCTCCCATACCTTTGTCATAAATTATTTTCACAAAGTCATACTAGAACACCTAAAGCACTATTGATGAAAGATTAGTAAATATTTGATAGAGACATATTTACTAGCAAGAGTTGAAAAGTTGGAAGGTATGGGCAAAAGATGATAAATTATGTTATTTTAATATTTTACAACTAGTATAAATAGGGGTCTCTTCCACCCCATTTTCATTCATTCATTCACAAATCATCTTTCTTACTTCTTTACTTCTTTCCTTCTCTAATTTCTTCATATAGCAATATTAGTTTTAGTTATCGAAGTTCCCACGATATCGGTTCGTAACCTTTAGAGTATTTTGTGGTAAAAGTTCTTCTAAAGTTTCAAGGGAGTTTTATACGTCAAAGTTCTGCCCAAATCATTTTCATAAGTAATCGGTAAGCCGTTATAATGTCCATTTTATTTTAATTATATTATTTTAATTATGTTATTTATATAAAGGTTATTTTAAATTTTCTATGCAAATTCCGTTCAGACGTCGATATATTGAACTTATAAAGTCCAAAATAAATTTTACCATTTTAAGTCGTTATAATGCCCAAATTTTATTATAATTTAAATGTTATTAGAAATATACTCTTGACAATTTTCTAAAACAAACAAATTCAAAAGGAGGTATAATATAATTTATATTTGAATTTAATAATTATTTTGGAGGTTATTATGATATATTTAAATAAATAAATATTTCAAGTTATAACGGGATTATGTTCAATTAACCATAAATTATATTCTAATTATTTCATAAATTTCGTACAATCCAACGGTTATCGTAAATTAGGTTCTTGGCAAAGATCGAAGACAACACTTGTGGACTTTCAACAACACTCAACAAAAGGTGGGGGCAAGATTTCGTATACGATTGGGACGGTTAGCGTAAAATAACTTAATATATATGTGTGTAGTGGTGACCTAAGCCCTACTAGCGATAAATAATTAAGGAGAGCCTATTCTCAAATAATGATTTTCACAAATCACTAGGCGAGGTTACGCCGGCCTTAATTAATTATCATAGGAATAATCTTTGACAATTTGGTATTGTATTGTGCTTGCATTATTCGGTTAATTTTATAATTGTTTATTTTATTTATACTTGAATGATTGTGATTGATAGATTAAGGAAATAATCGGTTAATGAGAGAAAAACATTGCTAGATATTAAGTAATTGATCCCCATTAACATAAGGAAAGTTGGATACAATGAGTAGTTATATTTGGTTGGGTTCTGGCTAAGGAAAGACTTGGTCGACTATGCCGTTTACAGTCCACCTCTCTTACCTGGGAAGTTAACCATACAATTACCCATTATACAAACTGAACTTATTATGTAAGGACAAAGATCAAATATGGCAAGACATTGGATGGATTTGGTACTCAACCTAAGTATCTAGATAATAAGTATAACTTGAAAAGTTGATACGATAATTCCCCATTATTAACTTAATACTTATGGCTAAGAGTTGCCACAAGATGAGTGAGTGATCATATAGACTTGCATTAAGGAATGTGTAAGTCCACCGCCGTGCGGTATGGGACGCACGAGGTTGATCAGTCGCCTGCAATCCCGACGGGGATTATTATCTATGCATGCTAGGCAAGACAAGGTTCTTGGCCTGAATTCTCAGGGACGATCGACTTATAACACCTAGGCTCCATGTGAAGTTAGGTGGCGTAGCTCTTGGTAATTGGGAGTACGTTGGTGGCATGTGGTCTAGTGATATCTGATCTTGGTAAATGGGATAGATATCATTGACAGCGTTTAGTGGCCTGAGTCAGCATATAGTTCAGGGATGCATTAGAATAAATAAAGTATATGTAATTGTGGGTATAAGATACGCTTGTTTGTATAAATATGGTTTCCATATATATTATTATTTTACACATTCATTCCCACTTTTAAACTTGTACATGAATCTTAGCCCTGTGTCATTTTTGTTTTGCATTTTGGATTATTTTATGACGATCAGACGATGAGCTCGAATCTTGCGTACTTCCCGACAACTCAGAAGGAAAGGATATGAAGTGACGTGGAGATGTGTTACTATAACATCTAGATTGGGAGCTGTTAGTGTTTTGTCAAACGCTAATCACATCCCTACTACTACAGTCAGTATAAGTGTCAGTCTTGTTGGACTTAGGAGGTCCCTTTTGGTATGCTTTCTTTTTGGTTTCCTTTCTGTACTTTTATTTTATGTTTTATCTATGTGGCAAGGCCGCTAGTCTTAACGGTGTCAAACTCTGTAAAATATATTTGAAGCATATGTATGTGAAACAGTATGTTTTTAAATAATTAAGTATTGTCCTTTAAAAATTTCAAATTTTTCTGTATTTTTATAAGGTTTCATTAGAATTCCACTAATGGGACATAGGCTGTCTCAGCCGTCATTTAGTATTTTCTTAGCCCCTAAGTTTGTTAGAGGGTATTTTAGTATTTTTATCTTATTCTAGTAACCCTAGTTTTAGTATTTCTCTTTTCATCATTTATTCTACCTTTGCACCAACAAGATTGTGTTTTGGACAGGATTGAATGTGTCTGGTTTGGTTACTTGGAATGAATTGACGAATTTCCTTTTTTTAAAGCTTTAAGAAACTCCTAAATATCTGCCCATATCAAACTGCTACAAGATATTGGCTAGTCAGATTTAGCAACGCCCAAGTGAAGATCTGCATTGGCATCTTCCAGCTCCACATGAGATTGATTTTGTGTTTATTTTCAAACACGAAAAACAACCAACAAATATTGTCCTACCTTAAAAGTACATTCATAACAACAATGTTCCAACAATTCATGATTCTACTTAGAAGAAATTCTGATAAAGGATACTGAATGAAAAAGGCTTTCACCAATCCAACATATAAAGCCCAAAATTAAAATTGTAAAGGTGGATCTTCCGCTGAACCCAATTCATGTCTTCCTTCTACCACAGCAGGTGCAGCCGCATCAGATTTGAAAGATTGAAAAAATGGTAATGCTGGAAAATTTGAGATGACGATGTTTTTGTCTTTAACTCCTTTAATTGTAAACTTGATTATGGAAAAGATGTGGTAACTTGAAATTGTTTTGTAATGAAAATGTGAATTCTAGTATAAACTCGTAAAGAAACATTGCACTTTAAAGATGAACTTTGGTAGCATGTGAACTCCTTATGAATATTTTATGTAATGTCAAATTTAATTCTTGAGCTTGTAAGCCTTTACTTTCATATGACTCTTTTAAAAAGTGAATTGTAACTTGTACTCTTTTCTTGAAATGATGAAATTTGGCCCATAATTTATGAACTTGAACTTGATTATTATGGAAACTTGTATGAAAGAAAATGAACATTGCATCAAGTTTGGACTTGAATTTAGAGCCTTTGTAACAATTATGAAATTCTTGAATTTATGAATCCATCTTGTAAAAAATGAATTAATTGGAACTTTATACTTGAACTCACAATTTGAATGGATTTTGAATACTTTGATGAACTTAGGATGTAACCAATAGTGGTTCTTGAACCTGGAAATAAATCAGTACCCTTTGAATCCCAGAATTAGCCTCGACTAAGTTTATTATTCTTTTGATCACGACATTATGCAAGGTATTCTTGAATTAAGATTGGATTCTTGAATGAAAATGGACAATATAAATGTGAAATTGATCTTGAAATGGACATGAATAGCATAGACTTTAGATTTGAAATCGGTCCTTAGAATCCCACATATACCATAGTTTTTCATTGATGCATATCCATAAGCTTACACCATATATGAGAATTCAAATGATCCTTTAGATGATGATTTTAACACAAGAACCATGTATGAGGAATCCTTGGAAATAAGTATACCACTTGTAATGCAACTTGCCATGAAACTTCAAATTGTTCTCAAATGACCATGCCCAAAACCAATGAACAGAAAACCCTAATCCTTCTTAGGGAATCCTTTGAGAAACCTTGAGGGGAAATAATCTTGTATTAACTAAGGGACCATAAGAATAAGGGCATATCCTTGCTTTTTCTCCACAGGAATTCAACACAGCTTGCAGGGGACTATAAGCATACACAAAGCCTCCATGACCTTTGAACCTTTTGCAGCAACCTAATTTCACAAATAAAACCAAACAAAGAAAGTCTAATGAATTGGTTAGTTATGACTGGATGGTTGACCTACAATGATATGCAAAAGATCAAGGAATCTAAGGGTAAAATTTAGGGTATATCAGTTGCCCCTATTTAAATATATTTACCGGATGACATGAATGATGAAACTCTTCATGAAATCATGGTGAAAGGTATTTAAATATAGATAACTGAAATTTTTTCCCTTAGATGCAATCATTTGCAATGCTAAGGACAAAAGATACTATCCTACAAATGCTAACATGTAATAAACTCTAATATGATGAAAATACTGGAATGATAAATGCAAAATGCAGACAAAAATGAAAGCAAATAGGGATAAAGTCAAAGCAATGAGTAATCACTCACTTGGGATGAGAACACACTGTGGAACAGGAACAAACTGGAGAAATCTAAAGTGACATATCAACAAATTCAGGCATGATCGGATGGCACTTTAGAAAGCATAATGATAAAAGATCCTCACTAGAGGTAGAACCGAATAGATGTTCTCCACTGGGGAATATCCAGAGTAGTTGACCAACAGTTCCAGGAATAATTGGCTGACACTCTAGGACAAAAGTTAAAGTATGATCCATATTTCAATAGGATCATGCAAACAAATGCTGGAGTTTTCAAACAAGAAAGAACATCCAAGCCTCTGGACATTCCTTAAATGAAGATATCGCACATGATCTTCAGGAAAGATACAGGGTAATTAAACTCTTATATATGCCAAAATAATTGGACTTCACGGGGAAACACCCTTTGGATGAGCTTCTCAAAAGAGACTGCCACTTATCGCCGTAAGGGACAAGCTTCTCAAAGAAAGAGACTTCCATGTATCTGATAAAAGAAAAAGGGATAAAAATGATAAGCTTCTCAGGAGAGACTGCCACTTATCTAACAAAAGGATGACAAATGATAAGAATGATAAGCTTCTCGAGAGAGACTGCCACCTATCATTGAAAAGGTAAAAATGATAATCTTCTCCGGAGAGACTGCCACTTATCTGGAAAAGGCAAAAGGAAAACAAGCTTCTCAAGAGATACTGCCGCTTGTTGTTGGAAATAACGAAACTGGATAAGCTTCTCAGGAGAGACTGCCACTTATTTGAAAAAAGTTAAATGATAAGCTTCTCAGGAGAGACTACCACTTATCCATAATGAGGATTTGTAAAATATTCTTCTTGGGAATCATGGTGCAAAATAAATTCATGCTCAAACTAGGTTCGACAACCTAATCAGGTTCAAAGCAACACCTGTCAGGGACCAAAGTTCAATCTAGGAACAAGCTAGAAAGAAACAGTCAAACAATCCTCTACCCATTGGGGAATGAACTCGAATAGGGACTTATCTTATCCAAACATGGAAAAAATAAATGAAGCAACCATCATCCACGAGGGTCAAACTCTGTGGGAATTTAGAAAAGATTAACATTTCATGCTTAAAGCTAACGACTCTACTTGGAGAGAAAAGACAAACCCAACCACTTGGAGAGAATGAGGACTTATCTTATCCAAACATGGAAAAGATAACTGAAGCAACCATCATCCATGAGGGTCAATCTCTGTAGGGAATTTAGAAAGGGTGGACATTTATGCTTAAAGTCGATGACTCTACTTGGAGAGAAAAGACAAACCCAACTAAAGTAGACGACAAAAGACAACAAGGTAGCGAACATGCTTATGTGTTATGTATGTATGTATGAATGAATGTATGTCCTGCTTATGATTATGCTGACAAAACAAACGAGGGAAGTAAACTGTAGATGAAATAAACATCTCGACGAGGATACTCGACCAACCTCTGCAGGAAGGATACATCTATCAAGAGATGGACAAAAAGCCATAGGAGGAACCATAGTCCTACTTCACGGTTCAAACTTCTATGGGGAAAAAGTGTATTCCACTCGGGGATATAACATTATGACTTCACCCGAGGGATTGCCATCATGAATATGTTTTCCTTGTCAAAGAATAAAACGTCCACTAGAAAGACTCACCCATGAATTGAGAATTCATAGGGGATAAAATAAATATTCACTTCATCGGGGAAGTATGGAGCCAAGGAAACTTATTGGGGAAAGTAGAGTGACTTCAGTGAGAAACAAAGATGACTCTACTAGGGAAAGAAATCATCAACATCAATAAACGTATATCACCTGATACATACTAGGGATATTCTCTGCAGTCTTGAAAATCACTTACGATTACAAGATCGGTCCAAGAGTGTTGTCAGTTTATGCTCCAATGGGAATTTTGCTGAAAATGGTATAAAAGTACTTCTGCAACATTAGGACTTCCTGGGGAACAATGATTTCCTTCAGATCCTTCCACAAGTCAAAGAAATTTTATATTCTTTCCACTGTGTTTTCAAAAAAAGAGACTTTAAATTCAAAACTTTTCACTTTCAAAAATTATTATTTACAAATGACATTTTGCATAACAAGGAAAAGTAGAGAAAGCGTAAAATGGCACAAATTGAAAGGCAAAAGTCTGATTCTCAGGTTTTCAACTTAGCGGGTTTTTTAGGCATAATATTTTTGGACTGCATTAGAGTTTACAGGATGTGCAAGCTCTTCACCATCCACTGTTGTGAGAATTAATGATCCTCCTGAGAAGACTGTCTTCACAAAGAATGGGCCTTCATAGTTGAGAGCCTATTTCCCACGCATGTCTTTATGAACTGGCAAGATCTTTTTGAGCACAAGCTCTCCTTCTCGGAATTATCGGATACGGACCTTGTCAAATGCTCTCTTCATCCATTTCTGGTACAACTGGCAGTGGCACATCGCATTCATGCGCTTCTCGTCTATAAGGTTTAGTTGATCAAATCTTTCTTGGACCCATTATGCTTCATCAAGCTTGGTTTCCATCAATACCCTCAAGGACGGTATCTCAACTTCAATAGGAATAACCACATCTATTCCATACAACAATGAAAATGGTGTTGCCCCTGTTGAAGTCCGTACTGAAGTTCTGCATCCGTGCAAAGAAAATGGTAGCATTTCATGGCAATCTTTATAAGTCTTTACCATCTTTTGCAGGATTTTCTTGATGTTTTTATTCGCGGCCTCGGTGGCTACATTCATTTTAGGACGATAAGGAAAAGAATTGTGGTGCACGATCTTGAAACGTTCGCACAACTCTTCATAGTTTTATTGTTCAAATTGGTCCTATTATCTGTTATAATTCGGCTTGGAATTCCATAACGATAGATAATCTCTTTCTTAATGAAGCGGGAAACCACTTGCTTGGTTACATTGGTATAAGAAGCAACTTCTACCCATTTTATGAAGTAGTCAATGGCAACCAAAATGAACCGATGGCCGTTGGAAGCTTTAGGTTTGATTGCCTCAATCATGTCAATGTCCCACATTGAGAAAGGCCACGACGATGATAAAACATTCAACAGCGCTGGAGGCATATGCACCTTATCAGCATAAATTTGGCATTTATGGCATTTTCTGGAATATTGGACGCAATTGGATTCCATGGTTAACCAGTAATACCCAGCTCTCAAAATTTTCTTTGACATAGCATAACCATTGGCGTGAGTTCCAAACGATCCCTCATGAATTTTTTGAAGTAACGTGTTTGCTTCACGTCTGTCAACACATCTAAGCAGAACCATGGCATGGTTTCTTTTGTACAACACATCATTGATGAGGAAGAATTTAGATGCCAATCTTCTTAGAGTCTTTTTGTCAAGAGCAGTAGCATCGACAGGATATTCCTTGTTTTTTAGATAATTCTTAATGTCATGGAACCATGGCTTGTCATCAGTTTCCTCTTCAACTAGTTGACAGTAGGCAGACTCGGTCTTGTGCTCAATTCAAATGAGTGGTGATTCATTAACAAATATGACCTTTCACATCGAGGCTAGCATGGCTAAAGCATCGGCAATATGGTTTTCATACCTCGGGACATGTCAGAAAGTGACCTCATCAAAGTATTGGATCAACTCCACAATATAAGCACGGTACGGGATCAACTTTTTGTCTCGTGTCTCCCATTCACCTTTGACTTGGTAAATTACCAAAGTTGAATCTCCACTCACTTCAAGAATTTTAATTCGGAGGTCAATAGCTGCTTCAAGGCCTAGATGCATGCCTCATACTCGGCAACATTATCATCCAACGGGAACCTGGCTCGGGGCCTTCATCAGGACCTGGCTCTTCATAGTCTTTCTTTACCAACATAATGTCTTCATCAAGAAAGTCAAACTTTAGCGACTCATAGTATTCAACTGGTTGGTATGCAAGGTAATCTGACAAGATACTTCCTTTAATAACCTTTTGAGTCACATATTGGATGTCGTATTCGTATAATAACATATGCCAACAGGAAAGTCTCCCAGTCTGAGCAGGCTTATCAAAAATATACTTTATTGGATCCATTTTCGAGATTAACAAAGTAGTGTGACAGATCATATATTGCCTGAGACGCTTAGCAGCCCATGCTATAGCGCAACAAGTATTTTCCATAAGTGAATAATAGCTTTCACAATCGGTAAACTTCTTGCTCAAATAGTAGATGGCGTGTTCTTTTTGTCCAGTCTCATCGTGTTGGCCCAATACGCAACCCATGGACCTCTCGAGAACAGTCAGATACATGAAGAGTGGTCTTCCAAGAACATGAGTGTTGCACCCCAAAATTTGACCAACCTTTTCCGGTAATTTGGCTTATGTTTCGTTTCATTTGCATCCTGCATATCATTTATCACATACTGTGCATTTTGTCAGTCGGAACGGACTATCGGGATTACAGCCGCTTTGCTCGCGTTTCAGGCGATTCAAACCAGTTCGATAAGGAGATTTATTTTGGAACCGAGTGGAGTTTGTTCACATTCTATTAGTCCGGTTTGCGCTGATATTTTCGGTGGCATTTCGGTGGTCGCCCTTTTACCGTTTATTTCGCTGCATTCTTGCATTTTTATTTATTTTCTTTTCATTGGTTTTTTTAGAATTCTTATTTATTAGTTTTTTAGAATTTATTTTATAGATTGTATTTTCATTTAATTAGCCTTAGATTTAAATAGGTTTTTATTTTTAGCATGGAGTTTTTTTAAATGGAATATAGTTTTATTTAGAATTTTTAGAATTTTAGTTACTTTTAAAATAGAATTTGTTTAGATTTAATTTAGTAGTTTTTAGAAATATTTTCATTTAATTTAAATAAATTTTGTTAATATAGATTAATTAGTAATTAGTTTAACTTTTATTAGGATTAATCAATTTTAGTTTTAATTAGGATTAATTTTTATTGGTATTATTTAAATTAAATTACTTTAGTTTTTATTTAATTTAGAGGTGTTTTGTTTTATGTGACAATGTAATTAGTATTAGTCATAATTGTGATGTTTTTGACTAACATCATTTATTAACTAGTTTCCTTTTTAATTAATCAGTCATTTAGTCAAACATTAGTCGTTTAATCAGGATTTAATCATTGGCCATGCCATGTGTCGTGTATATAAAACCCCCTTACTATTCATCTGGTTCCACTTGGTAAACCCTAGCAGCCTCCAACTACTATTCATCTTCTTCTCAGCTGAAGAACCCTAACCCTACCAACAGCGGCCGTCATCTTCATCCTCAATTCCACCATCTTCAACCTTTTAACTAAAACTCAGTCAAACAACACCAAACCACTGTAAATCAACACTCAACCTCAACATCTTCATCTGTAGGCTCGAAACACTTTTTCGACAGCCACCCATATTCTTCCAACTTCATCTTCTCACAACCAGCTTCCATTTCTCTTTTTCAAAACTTCACAGCAAGAACCACCAACCTCCATTTCCTCGAGCTTCTCCTCCAATCTCTAG